>JANJEY010000005.1:3490204-3507389 GCA_024703695.1 Erythroxylum cataractarum | reverse complement strand
CTTTTGGTAAGAAAAGATAAGTTGTCATTTTTTAATTGTTTCTGTTAAAGGAGAGGTATCGCTTGTTATTTGATTTGTAATTATAAATGACATTGGATCACCTCATAGGTCTAGATTTAGGTGTTTTCAATGAGCCGAATTATGAGTATAGATTCAGGTATTTTTAACTGGTCAATTCAGGCTTAGACCAGTTCAAGGTCTACTTCTTCGTTTTGCTTAAAAAAATTGAGTCTAGAGCCAATCTACCAAGACTCGGATTTAATTAAAAAAATGTTATTTTATATTTTTAATTTTAAGAAAATTATTTAAAAAATTTACAAGCCGACCCATTAACTGGCCCGTTATCATCTCTAAATTAAATTACTATCTTAAGAGTTATTAATTAGTGCCCAAAATTCAAGCTCAAAATTTGGGAATTTACCAATTATTCCACCGTAATTGGAATGTAAAGGTTAGACATATATACCACAAGGCTAACAGAGCTGCGAATTGGCTAGCAAACTATGTCAGTTCTCTTGATCCTGCCATCTATCACTATCAAAATCTACCAATGGGTTGCCTTTCTATCCTATTAGTATTAGAGGATATATCCGGGGTCGTTTTCCCCGCCTTGTAGTTTAACTCTATTGTATTTATCCTTCAGATTAAAAAAAAAAAAACCCTCTTATTCACATTAAATCCTTCACTTCTAAACCAACACAAGCATTAAATTAAATTCCTTCCCTTAATCACTCTTCTTATGTTAATCACTCCTTGCGTTGAAAGAAACGCCTGCGTTTATCATTCTTTATTTGATATGTTACTTTCCATTTAATGCCTTACTTTATAAGCCACCGCCATCGATCATACTCTTTACAGAAAAAGCTTTGTATTAAGTAAAACCAGACTTGAAATGCCAAGGAGACTCCGAAAATCTCTTCAGAACTACCTCTTTAAGATCAGAAATCCAAACCCAACTCTCCAATTCCCTTCTAATTATAATTCATCTCCTAAAAAGAAGTGGATCTTATTGAGTTGCAAACATGCAAAGACCTCATCTTTTGCTCTTGACCATAACCAGACTCAACAAGTTGGAGACACCAAAGATGAAACTGCGACTCTTGATGATATTGATCGCTTCCTCTTTGAGAACTTCCAGTCTCTGTACATCACAAACGACTCTGATGACGACGACGACGATTCTGATGATGATGATGGTGACACGGTAAGACAACACCCTAAAGAGAAAGATAAAGAAGTTGACGAGCATCAGCAAGTTGGCAGCTCTCGAAGGTTTAATGTTCTCCGGAGAAGGGAAACTCTCCAGCCTCTCCAGTCCTTCGCGGAGACCGGATCGTCAAGCTTGACCACCACGATATCAGAGGAGATGGGGTCGAGTTCAACCTTGGATAATACCGTCAATGTCTCGACTGCATGTTCTAACAACGTTGACGTGACTGTTTTTCCACGTGACTGCATTGCACTGTTACAATACTCTCCGGAACCACACGACGATTTTCGACGGTCTATGGAGGACATGGTAGGAGCAAGAATGCAACAAGGTGGGAAAAAACTTGATTGGGACTTCATGCAACAGCTTCTGTTTTGTTACGTGAACTTGAATGAGAAGAAGTCTCACAAGTTCATACTGAGTGCTTTTGTGGATCTCGTCGTGTCTCTTCGTCAACATTCCGACAAGGTTCCGGCCAGGAAAAAGAATTCTAAGGTTGCAAGAGATCAGAGGAGGAAGAAATTGAGAAGAAACATAACCTTAAAGTTTTGAATATATGAATCATCTCTGTGCTTACTCTTATTTTGTTCAATACGAAGACAAGTGAAATAATTACATAAAATTAAAATTTAATGCCGTAAAATTAATATCAAGAACAAACCTACTCGACTAATCACATGATATTAATTTTCTGTTTTGTTGAGTTTAGGAGGTGTAAATAAGTTTTTTTTTTTCAGCAAAAGCTTTTTTATTTAAAATAAGTGTTTACCCGTAAAATAAAAAAGAATTTTTTATTAGATATATCTTTTTTTGGTAATTAAAATATAACTTTTTTGACAGCTAAAAAATAATTTTTTAAGAAGTTCAAATTTAGAGCTTATAAAAACAAAAGAACTTTTTAAAGTAAATTTTTTAGATCAATTAATGAGCTTAATTTTTAGTCCCTTTTGTCCTTATATTTTACCAATACTTTCTACAATATTCAAAAACTCATCTTCACGTTTATTATGAGATTTATATAATATTATTGGACTTTTTTATATGTTTTAATATTTATTTTTTATATTAGTTTTACTTATGTTATAATTTATATAAAAGATTTGGTTAGATATATTTTCATTTATATTTCATAGTTTAAAATTATATAATTATTAATATATTATGATTTGCATATTGTTTAATATACTTTAAACAATATTTATATGCATAAATAATTTTATTATAAAATAAAATATAATTAAAATTAATAAAAGTAAATTTTATTTTTATCTTGCCAAACAGTCTATAGTATAAAGCTCTTTTAAAAAAAGTATTTTTAATTGATAGTCAAACAGTCTATTGAGATTTTAGAAAAACTCTTCTGGCAAAAGTTTTACCGATATAGGACTTGTTTGGTTAATAACTGATCATCTATTTTTTAGCTGATTGACTAAAATTAGCTATTTAACTTCATAAAAAAGTATTAGTGTTATTTAGTTGTTACGTTGTAGGACTAATTGAATCAACCCAACTAGCTAATTTGTAAATAGCTACCAATGGGTGACGTTTTGGCTTAATAGCTAATTTAGCTGATTGGTAATTACGGGTTGACCCGTTTGTGTTAGTCATACTCCATATAACATGCAAACGTATAAATCATCCCATGAGTGATTTGTATGTTACGTTTTATGGGGTTTGAGGCTTGGGGTTTGTATCATTATTATTATTATTGTTAGTTTTTTATTTTTGTTATTATTATTAAATTTATACCCTTATAATTTTTTTGAAGTTATACCCTCATAAGTTATTTTATAATAAACAACTAATACTAAACAGTTAATTTTACCAAACATCAAATGACAAACAATTAATACAATTCACTGGTCAAATCATTTGATAGAATCAACTACCAGCTTATAGCTGATAGAATCAACTAACAACTAATACAATTAGCTGATTGCTATAAGCTCATCTAAATAGGCACTAAAATATAATTAGAATAAATAAAAATGGGCCGAGCCCAGCCCAATATAAGAAGCCCGAAGATATTTCTAGAAGCAACGGACTCTACACGTCTCCAGGCCGCCATTCTACAAATTCCAATTAAAGAGGCACTTCGTTTTATTTATTTATTTATTTTAGAAAGAGAACACATAAATGAAAATACGAAACATTTAGAAAGAAGAGAGAATTCTAGAACAGCCCTAGCGCCACGTTCTCCGCTCTGTCCTGCGCCTATTGCACTCTCTCTTTAAAGGTACGATCACCAGCTCTCACGTCGGTCCATTCCGGCGCCGTCTTGTTACGAATCTCCCTCCTTCTCTCACTATCTCTGCTTATCACTTTCGGTTTTTTAGATCTGTGAGTTTGGTGTATTTTCTCTCTTTTTTTTTGAAGAATTATTTGTTGTTTTAGGTTCTTGAGTGAGCTGTGTTCTTATATGGGAAATTCGATCTCTTATGCGTTTATTGTTGCTTAGGTTTGATGATCGCGTAGAGTTTTAGTTGCTTCAATTGGTGAAGTCTTTTTATATATATTTTTTGTTGCTAAATTGTGTTTTTATAACGTGATTATAAAATATGCTCATTTATTGCTCTTGATGAATGTAGATGGTTTTTGATTGCATGTTGATCAAGAGAAATTTCGTTGGTCCTCATTTTCTTTTTTTAGGGTTTAGTTCATATTTATTTGTTTATTTGCGGTACTGTTGCTTAAAATGCCTTAGGATCAGGAGTAGACTTTGCTGTAAGCATATTCACCCCATTCGTGTTAATTTAGGAGTTTGATTTGTTATTGTTGAAAATGATGTACATTGCTATTGTTATGATTTCACATTTGTTTGGTAGTTTGTGATGTGAAAGGGTTTTTTTGTTTGTTTTAAGTTAATTAATTAGAATGTGTCTGTGAACTACTGTGGGCTATGATGATACTTGACGTGGGTGTTTCATGCTTAGTGTGTGATGTGTCCGGTTATTCCAGATAATTATCTGGATAATTCCACTTTTGGCCGTTTCAAGTGTTTTGGTTTAATTGGATATTTGTTGTCAAATTATGGTATCTGACTAATAATATTGTTTTCCAGGTATTTGCTTTGCTTTGAAGTACCGGTTGTTAAAGTGTGTCAACTTCTTGGAAAACATGAGTGTGGTTGGTTTTGATTTTGGCAATGAGAGTTGTATTGTTGCCGTTGCAAGGCAAAGGGGGATTGACGTTGTGCTCAATGATGAATCAAAGCGGGAAACTCCTGCCATTGTTTGCTTTGGGGAGAAACAACGGTTCATTGGGACTGCTGGGGCTGCCTCAAGTATGATGAACCCCAAGAACACAATCTCTCAAATTAAGCGGTTTATTGGCAGGAAATTTTCGGATCCTGAATTGCAAAGAGATCTCAGTTCACTGCCTTTTGCCGTTGCTGAAGGCCCTGATGGATTCCCTTTGATTCACGCAAGGTATCTAGGGGAAGTCAGGACATTTACTCCCACCCAGATTCTTGCCATGATTTTGTCAGATTTGAAAGGCATTGCTGAGAAGAATCTGAATACAGCAGTTGTTGATTGCTGCATTGGTATTCCAGTCTATTTCACCGACCTTCAAAGGAGGGCTGTTCTGGATGCAGCCACAATTGCTGGATTGCATCCTCTACGCTTAATTCACGAAACTACAGCCACAGCATTGGCTTATGGCATTTATAAAACTGATTTGCCAGAGAATGACCAATTAAATGTTGCATTTGTTGACATCGGTCATGCCAGCATGCAATTGTGCATTGCTGGGTTCAAGAAAGGTCAGCTCAAGATATTGGCTCATTCATATGAACGGTCCTTGGGTGGTAGGGATTTCGATGAAGTGCTCTTCCAACACTTTGCAGCTAAATTTAAGGAAGAGTATAAAATTGATGTTCTCCAGAATGCTAGAGCTTGTCTTAGGCTTAGAGCTGCTTGTGAGAAGCTAAAGAAGGTTCTCAGCGCCAATCCTGAGGCACCTCTGAATATTGAGTGCTTGATGGATGAGAAGGATGTGAGAGGATTCATTAAGAGGGAGGAGTTTGAACAGATCAGTGCTCCAATTTTGGAGGGTGTGAAGAAACCATTGGAAAAGGCTCTGCAGGAGGCTGGACTTGCTGTTGAGGATGTTCACATGGTTGAGGTTGTTGGTTCTGGATCTCGTGTGCCTGCAATAATGAAGATATTGACCGAGTTTTTTGGGAAGGAACCAAGACGGACAATGAATGCAAGTGAGTGTGTTGCTAGGGGATGCGCTCTGCAATGTGCTATCCTCAGTCCTACGTTTAAAGTGCGAGACTTCCAGGTAAAAGTCTTGATTAACGATTTGTTCTGTTCAACTGTTCAACAGTTTCTATTTGTTTGTGTTCCACGCACGGATATACTGCCTATATTCCATGAGTGACTTGATATGTGGACATATTAACAATTATGGTGTTTCTGTACTCTTGGAAAAGCATGCATGCTGCCAGATTAATTGTTGAACTGATACCATTTGTTTTCATTCTAGTGTTGCTGATAGTTGTTTCTTGGCATAGTGATTTAGTTAGATTAAGCTCTCCTTCCTATCTGGGAGCTTCATGTATGTGCATGTGTTGGGGGCGGAAAGAGTGGTGGGGAGCACGGGTGCAGTTCAGATGTGTGTGGGGGTTGGTTGGAGTACGTGCATGCATGAGTTTGTGTGTGCTGTCTAATAGCGTAGGAGTGCATCTCTTGCACTGAAGTAGGTGTAGTAGGAGTATGGCACACCTAGTTCAAGCCATTTTCTTGTTCACATTCTCCTCCTTTTCTTAGTTTAGTCTTATCCCAATCTTTCTTTGCATGTCACCTGACAGTATAGGAATGTACACGTTGCACTGAAATGAGTGTGATATGAATATAACAAGGCTAGTACACTAGTTCTAGTGATCTTTACATTTTCCTTCAGTTCTAGTTTACTCCTCTATATTTCCTCTATTATTCAACTCAAATCTCTATGCATTATCCTGAAATGGTTGATTGTTTGAACTGCAGGTCAATGAGAGTTTCCCATTCTCAATAGCTTTATCGTGGAAAGGTGCTGCCCCAGATTCTCAGAATGGAACAGCTGAAAACCAACAAAGTACTATAGTCTTTCCTAAGGGAAACCCAATACCAAGCATTAAGGCTCTGACATTCTACAGGTCAGGTACATTCACCATAGATGTTCAATATGCTGATACTGAAGTGCCTGCCAAGATTAGCACCTACACAGTAAGGATTTAAGGACTTAATGCGTTTATTTGTGTATCTTATACTTCTATGATGTACTTGTTACTTCAACTTTTACTTTTTTCCAGATTGGTCCATTTCAAACTACAAATAGTGAAAGGGCAAAGGTAAAGGTGAAAGCCCGACTCAATTTGCACGGAGTTGTGTCCATTGAGTCAGCAACAGTAAGTGTTGTCTATTTTGATTTGATTAAGGTTTAGTCAATATACTGTACTTTGTTTAGGAATTTTGTTGATGCATACTGTATATCTTCTTGTTACAGCTTTTGGAGGAGGAAGAAGTTGAAGTTCCTGTAACAAAAGAAGCCACCAACATGGATACTGATGAAGTGCGCAATGATGGAGCTCCTCCTAGCTCTACTGATGGTGATGCCAATATGCAAGAAGCTAAAGGAACTGCCGATGATTCTGGAGTTGAGAATGGGGCACCAGATTCGGGTTGCAAGCCAGCGCAGATGGAAACTGATAGCAAGGTGAGGCTTTCTCCTTCTGTTAATCTGATACTTGTTGACCTACACTGTTGGTTTTGTATCATTTCTGTTATGGGTCTCTCTAAAAACAATGACTTGTTTTGTTTTGTGATCAGGCTGAGGCTCCAAAGAAAAAGGTTAAGAAAACTAATGTTCCTGTAGCTGAGCTGGTTTATGGTGGATTGCCATCTGCAGATGTGCAGAAAGCAGTAGAAAAGGAATTTGAAATGGCATTGCAAGATCGGGTAATGGAAGAAACAAAAGACAGGAAAAATGCTGTTGAAGCCTACGTTTATGAAATGAGGAGCAAAGTATGATCTTCTTACCGATTAGTTTCACAAGTTTTAGTTTTCAGGCTGTGCTACTCATATGTTCACTAATAATGCTCTTGTCTGGACAGGTTGGCGACAAATATCATGAATTTGTCACCGAATCAGAGAGGGAACAGTTCATGTCAAAACTTCAGGATGTGGAAGATTGGTTATATGAGGATGGTGAGGATGAAACAAAGGGTGTTTACATTGCGAAACTTGACGAGCTCAAGAAGGTATGGATATATGTATTTGTTAGTAGTCTCCTACTACTGTTAATATTTGAATGTAAACTGTCGTGATTAACTGGCTCAAGTATATCTCCTATCCAGCAAGGTGATCCCATTGAACACCGTTACAAAGAGCATTCAGAGAGGGGTTCTGTGATTGAGCAACTTGTTTATTGTGTCAACAGCTACAGAGAGGCAGCAATGTCGAACGATCCCAAATTTGACCACATTGACTTGGCCGAAAAGCAGAAAGTAAGAGTCTGCCAGATCTGTTATGTTCGTTATTCTCTTGTTCTAGTTGGTATTTTTATTGTACCATCTCCAATGCTTTGTAGGTTTTGTTTGAGTGTGCGGAAGCAGAGGCCTGGTTAAGAGAGAAAAAACATCATCAGGATTCCCTTCCCAAGTATGCTCCTCCAGCCCTTTTGTCAGCTGATATTAGAAAGAAGGCTGAAGCTGTTGACAGGTACATCTTGTTGGTTGTTCATGAACCTTGTTTTATGGATGTTGAGCTTGTTTCTACTTGATACCATTATGGAGCACTTACCTCTTGTTTTACCTTGGACTTGTCTTTCTTGCTATGTTTCATTCTGGATGATTTTTTCTGTGTTGCTTTGACAGGTTCTGCAGACCAATAATGACAAAGCCAAAGCCAGCACCACCAAAACCTGCCTCTCCCGAGACCCCTGCGACACCACCACCTCAAGCCAATGATCAAACACAGACTGGAGACTCCAGCAATAATGGTGCTTCCGACGAGAATGCTGGAGCTGGGAGTGAGGCGCCACCCGCATCTGGAAGTGAACCAATGGAGACCGACAAGTCAGAGACTCCTTCGAATGCTGCATAATCCGCCAAATTGCTCACTCCAACCACTTTGCTTAAGAATTTCAAAACCTGAGAGATGGATTTTGTGGTTGGTATAGGGCACTATGTACTCTTCTTATATCTGTGAGAGCTTTATCCGTGGCTGGTCTGCCGATTTTCATTTTTTGGTTGTGAAAGCGACTCTCAAAAGAATCCTGGGTTTTTCATAGGAGGTTTAAGAGGAGACATCTTGTTCCTTGAGGTCCTTTTCCAACTGACGTTTTGTTGGTTGAGACCTAAGTGTCATTTATAACATTATGGCTGTAGGATATCGCATTGGGTCAAATGTTTGAGTTATTGTATCGACTTTGATTACGAAAATTTATCTTTTTCCTAAGATATTTGTTGCTACACTAAATGGTTGCTTCTCTTGTTCTTTGGTTTGATGAACATCTTACTACGATTTTAGGCATTGAGAAGCTACAGTTAAAAAGATTTAGAGCGTTGATTTTATTTTTCACCACAAAAGTTAAAAAAAAAACATAAGTATTTGGCTGAAAAAAAAAGGTTTTTTTTGACATTTAAAATATAGCTTTTTAAGATGGATGGCCTGATACTGATAAAAACGATTCTTTCTTTGAGATAGAAAAAGATTTTTTATTATTATTTAGAGAGTCTTAATTATAAAAATGTATTTTTAAATCATTCATTTTTAGACTAATTAGTCTTTTACTTTTAGGATAAATTTTGAAAATTTTTAAAAAAAGTACTTTTTTTAGTCAATTATAGATCAATTAATACATCTATTTTGAAAATTTTTTACGCTTATATTTTACGAATTATATAATACTATTTAACTTTATTTTTTGTTTTTTTATATTTTTTTTGATAATAATTTTACCTATGATATAATTTATATAAATGATTTGATTAAATATATTTTAATTTATATTTTTTATGGTTTAAAATTATATGATAATTAATATATTGTTCTTTGCTTATTGTTTAATATATTTTAAAAAATATTTATATGTGTAAATAATTTTTATTATAAAATAAAATATAGTTAAAATTAAAATTATTTTTTATTTTTATATTATCAAATAATTTATAACTCTATGTACGATGCTCTTTTAAAAAAGTTTTTTTTAAAAGATTTTTTTTAAATGACAGTTAAATAATCAATTACCCTTTTAGAAAAGTTGTTCTCAAGAAAACTTTATTGATAAAAGAAAAGTTCTAATGATATAAACCTATCTAATGAGTTACTTAAAAAGCTCTTTAAAACGATTATTATAATTTATATATAATTAATGCAATTTTATAAAAGTAATTATCATCACAAAAAATGCATTTCTTGGTATCATTTTTTGAATTTTACGTAAATTGAACAAGTTAAGAATTATCGAGCTATTGTAAAACCAAGATGTGCAAATCATTATTCATTTAGGCCATTCTCTTCTTCTTCTTCTTGTCATTTTAGTAACTTAGTAGACTATAAAGACAAATGGGGTCGTAGAAAATCTCGAAAAGAAAGATGTTTGTGAGATCTATTGTCTCCAAGCGGTCGGTATCAACGTTGCCTCTCCTCTCTCAGAGAATTAAACAAACAGGTGGAGTGCAGTATCCTCGGCTCCATTGTTCATACAGTCGTACGTTAAAGTTCAAATCTTTATATATATATATATATATATATGGGTTAGTAAAGATGTGGTTTTTGGGTTGTTTGCAGATGGTGAAATAGTACAAATGTTCAAGTCTCCTAGTCCAAGTGGTGTAATTGGGAACTTCCCAGTAAAGCGTCCAACTTTGAGGAGGGACCCTTCAGTTAGGAAGTTGGATGAGAGATTCATCAGGATATTGAAGATATTCAAGTGGGGTCCTGACGCAGAAAAAGCTTTGGAAGTGCTTATGATGAGAGTGGATCGCCGGTTGGTTCGTGAGGTCTTGAAGATAGATGTTGAGATTAATGTGAAAATTCAGTTCTTTAAGTGGGCTGGGAAGAGGAGAAACTTTGTGCATGACTCAACTACATACATGGCTTTTATCCGTTGTTTGGAAGAAGATGGTCTGGTTGGTGAAATGTGGAAGGCAATCCAAGAAATGATCAGGAGCACATGTGTTATCAGTCCAGTTGAGTTATCTGAACTTGTGAAAATATTGTGCAAGGCTAAGATGGTGAATAAGGCATTATCTGTGTTTTATCAAATAAAAGGCCGCAAGTGCAAACCAACAACAAGTACTTATAATACTATGATCGTAATGTTGATCCAAGATGGTCATTATGATAAGATTCATGAGCTTTACAAGGAGATGTATACTGAGGGAGATTGTTTCCCTGACACAATGACATACAATGCACTCATTTCTGCATTTGGGAAATCAGGTCGTGACGACGTTGCATTAAGGTTGTTCGACGAGATGAAGGACAATGGTCTTCATCCCACTGCCAAGATATATACGACATTGTTGGGAATCTACTTCAAGTTAAGTAAGGTTGAGGAAGCTTTGAGTTTGGCTGAGGAGATGAAACGGAAGGGTTGTGCTCCTACTGTTTTCACTTACACAGAGCTGATTAAGGGGCTTGGGAAAGCCGGTAAGGTTGAAGATGCTTACAGTGTGTTCTTGAATATGATAAAAGATGGGTGCAAGCCTGATGTTGTGCTGATAAACAATTTGGTAAACATTTTGGGGAAGGCAGGTCGTTTGGACAATGCTCTTGAGCTGTTTGACAAAATGGAATCTTGGCATTGCAGAGCAAATGTAGTAACTTACAACACTATAATCAAGGCCCTATTTCATTCCAAAGCTCCAGCTTCTGAGGCTGCCTCTTGGTTTGAGAAAATGAAGGCTAATGGTATTGTTCCCAGCTCTTTCACTTACTCAATTCTTATTGATGGTTTTTGCAAAACAAACAGAATTGAGAAAGCTTTGCTACTTCTTGAAGAAATGGATGAAAAGGGTTTTCCTCCTTGTCCAGCTGCCTACTGCAGTCTTATCAATAGTCTGGGAAAGGCACGAAGATATGAAGCTGCAAATGAGTTATTTCTGGAGTTGAAAGAGAACTGTGGACGTTCAAGTGCCCGTGTATATGCTGTGATGATTAAACATTTTGGAAAATGTGGTCGCTATAGTGAGGCTATGGGCCTTTTCAATGAGATGAAGAAACTTGGATGTAGTCCTGATGTTTATGCTTACAATGCACTCATGTCAGGAATGGTAAGGGCTGGCATGCTTGATGAAGCTTATTCCTTGCTTAGGAGTATGGCAGTAAATGGTTGCAAGCCAGATATAAACTCACATAACATTATTTTAAGTGGATTAGTGAGGACTGGTATCCCAAGACGAGCAGTTGAAATGTTCACAAAGATGAAAGAGTCACAAATTAAACCCGATGCAGTATCTTACAACACTATTCTTGGCTGTCTAAG
Organism: Erythroxylum cataractarum; assembly: GCA_024703695.1. Classification (NCBI taxonomy): domain Eukaryota; kingdom Viridiplantae; phylum Streptophyta; class Magnoliopsida; order Malpighiales; family Erythroxylaceae; genus Erythroxylum; species Erythroxylum cataractarum. Next base: position 3,495,700 of record JANJEY010000005.1, on the reverse strand, counting down.
TCGTGCTGGTTTGTTTGAGGAGGCTGCAAAGCTTATGAAAGAGATGAGCTCAAAAGGATTTGAGTATGATCTCATCACATATTCATCACTTCTTGAAGCGGTTGGTCAAGTTGATGTAGAACACACTCCTGCTGTTTTGTGAAAGGAACTTGTTATCTCCACGGTTGCATATTTCTCATCAGACAACACACAACCTTTTACTGACGACTTTGTGCCAATAAAACTTTGTCTTGGAGCAAAGTTAAGTGGATCCTTCCAAACTATTAATTCCATGCAGTTTAATCTGAATTTGGTTGGAATTATGGTGATCGAGTCTGCAATGATTACGTTTTTCTAACGGCTTGTAGATGAGTTGCAGTCTCCTGATCCCTGTTGGCACTCACTTCTGTGATGATTCTTCTACACCGGCATAGGTTTTTTGAACAAGCAGGGATACACCAAAAGAGCCGGCTAAGTAAGCTATTGAACTGATTAAGGTCCAGTGACAAAGAGGCAGTTGATGATTCAGTTTGTGGAATCTGTGCTCTAGTCGATGCATGTGATTATGCACCCCTCGAACAGATTAAAATAAGACCTTGACGATTTATACCATCCTGGCCATTACCATTTTCTCATGTAAATGTTGGGGTAAAATGAGTTTCTGACTGCAGATGCATTTTTCGGGGATGAGTTACTTATTATCAACTGATTTGCAGTGATCCATCAGGTTGTAATAACTACCTATACTCAGTGGAGGTCCTTTCTATTGATCAGATGTGAAGGTCACTCCTCCACCTTCAGGAAGCTCGTTTCTGTGAGATCCTCATGGATGTCATAACAGACTATGATTCATAACTCCTTGGCTAACTAATATGGTAAGAATTGAGTTAGATGAACGTGCTGGTAAAGCTTGAGTAAGGGGTACTCACAATGCAGCATTGGCAGGAAATATGGAGACCTGATGTTTCATGAGGCAAATCATTTATTTGCTTTTACAACGGATTTGCCAAGTTAGAAGATGCTAAATATGCCTTCTCGATGTTCAGATGCTAGTTTAATTGTTATGACAGTATTAATCTTCATTGCTCAAACGGGGGACAAACAAACATGTGAATATCATGATTAGATTTTCATATCTTCTCCTAATGATGGTTGCTTTCTTTACAATCACTTGCCTTTTTTAAGGATCAACTTGCATTTCCAATTCTTAATGTCAGAACAGTAGAGGTCTGCAAATGATGTTTTATGGCTTGACTTGTTGAGTTTGTGATCCTTAAGTTGACTTTGTATTCGGCTTCTACCCTCCATAGATCCATGGAAATATGAAAAAGGAAGATTTGAATATCTCAAACTTCATATGAACAGCATTTGAGCGTGCAATTGGCAATTTTTTTTCTTTAAAGAAGCACAGTACTGGCTATAAAGCCTCTGTACTCAGGAAGCAAGGGAGGTTCAAACATTTGACCCAAACACAGGAGTTAACTTTTCTTTGAATCATCCCAAAATCCACCAATAATGCATTTCAATGACATTTGAAACACTTATGTCCATTGATGTTGTATAGGCAATATCCATGATACATGAGAAGAGGTATTAAAGGTACTAAGCTAACAGTACACGATGTGCAAACATATCTCCAGAAAAACTTCAGTGCACGTTACTGTTTGCTGCTCGCTCTCTGCAGAAGCTATTGTTAGAAGGATAAAAGGAAGCCAAATTACAATAAAATCATTAGACGTAAATCAGATGCTACCAGTAAAAACCCAGGTGAACTTTATTCTCCTTTTACAAGAACTAGTACAACCATTGCTAGTAAATGAACTGCCTAGACAAAATGAAAATGATAGAGAAGGCTCCATAAAAATACAACAACAATTAGCGGTAAACAGTTTAATGAACCTTGCACAGGAAATCAGAAAGCATTACACACTGGCATTACCAGTAGAGTTATCATTCTCTTCATCATCAACCTGATGAATTCTAGCTATCTCAGCCTGTGCTCTTTCCATAATCTGCCTCTTCTGCACCTCCAAATCTCTGTGGAAATCCATTCTCATCTTCTCCAGTTCCAACATTTGCTGCCTTTTACTGCTCTCTATTTTCTCATATATATCACTGAACTTCTGAATAGAATCTGCAAGCAATCTGAATGATGAACCCTCGTTGCGGCTTCTTTTAGACATTCTCTTCTTCGGAGGGAGACCGTCTGAATCATCTTCTTCGCGGTCAGCTGATACCGAATTCTCTGGACTATCCCTCATCTCATCCAAACCATTTGCTCGATTCAAGTATACTCTAGGGTTCATGAAAACATATTCCCCAGAGTCCAATCCACAGGAAAGTCCGCCTTGTTGTGCAGATGTGGACATTAGCATATCCATTTTCTTGAAATAAATCCATTTGCTGGAACCACCTGTCTCTGCTAGCTTCGTCTTCTCCTTCTTGTACTTCTTCTTTAACGTATCTAAACGATTCCTACATTGCGTGTCTGTCCTCTCAATCTTTGACTGCTCTGACACTTTCTCTGCAACTTGGTGCCATTCCTCAGATCGAAGACTCTTCCTCCCACGCTGTAAAAACTTATCACCCCAAGCATCAAGCAAAACAAATGTTTCATGCTCAGTCCAATCTGTAAGTGGATTTCGCCCAACAAATGACGTATTTGGCATTGCCGGGGTTGAAGAAGGTAGTGCTGGCACACGAGGAGCGAATTCATAACTAGAAGCTAGACTCCTTAGTTTTCGCTTTTTTGGATGCATTTCTATATAGTTATCATCCATCCTACTGTACTTCTTTTGATTGTCGTCGTCGTCGTCGTCGTCGTCGTCGCCGTCGTCGTCATCCTCTTCTTCTTCAACATCATCATCATCATCATCACCAACATTATTAGCATCAACATCATCTGCATCTTTTCTCAGAAACCGGACACCATTGTTTTGATTACTCTCTACACCTTCCTCTTCCAATTCCTCTTCATCATCTTCTTCTTCTTCAGCTTCATCCTCATCATCAGCATACTGATTATCAACTACCCTTGAATATGAAGAACTTCTAACAGGGAGTTTTTGTCGGTTCAATGATCCATAACCTTGCTGGTGATTCAGGCCATATGGATTTTGTGGGTATCTTGCATCATCCTCAGTGTCATCCATTCTCATCAAAACTCAAGGTAGACAACTAAGATCCTCAAATGAAACACCAAGAGACCTATTCCATAAGCAGAAAACCTTTTTCACCACAGCCCCTTAGTTTGCTCTCCAAACTCCAAAATTATCAGCTTTTCACCATAATTTGTTAATTTTTCATGCTAGACCATATCAGTCTCACGAATCTTACCCAAAAAGGACTCCATATTTCGCTCTCAAATGACCAAGTATTCACTAACATATAACAACCACAAAAGGAAACACAATAAATAAAGCTATACCAAAAGTTCAAATCTTTCTATTCCAAGGAGATCAAGTTCACTTATTCAATCAAAAACCCAACTTTACAAATTTTAAAAAAACGCTCATACAATCAAAGTCAAAATTCCCTCATTTCGTTGAGCTTGATATTACCGTTTCATCTAGTTCTGCCACACGAAGCACCTGAAAAGGGGAGAAAAAAAAAAGGCGCCCATGAGTTTGACATCATCAAAAAAGACCACAGAAGCAATTACATGAAAAGAAATCAGAATCAGAGACTCGTGAAGCCATCACTTGCCACCTCGAGGAAAAATTTCACCTCCAAGGAAGTGAAAAGATGTGAACTTTCTGTGATTAGAGACCCGAATTTGATCCTTTCTCAAAAGCCCTAAACAGAATATATCCTGAAACTATCAATAGAGGAAAATCTGGGGTGAAAATCTAGAGAGAGAAGAGAGTGAAAACGAACAATAATTGCAAATAATAAAAAATAATAATAATTTGGGGCTACATCGTGGGTTCTGCTAACATACGCCATGTGCGTCTATTATGATTTTCCTTATATCAAGGCCGAACTTTCTCTAGGGCAGGTCCAACAGGTAACATCTGAATGAAGAATAATCAATTCATTCGAAAAAAATTTAAATCATGTTTTTTTTATTACCTATAAGACAGATTTTAATTATAAAAAGATACTTTTAAATTATAAGTTAGGTCAGGTCAGGTCGGGTCGGGTAAATTATAAGCTAGGTCAGGTCAGGTCGGGTCGGGTCAGCCGAAGCTACAGGCTAGGCGGCTTGTGGATGGATGGTTCATAAGCGGGTAAATAATTTAAAAAAAATTTAAAATGAAGTTTGTGTACGTTATGATCAGACTATAGGCTAGGTTGAGTGAGCTTATGCTCGACTAGTGACCCGGTCAACCCAAAATTAATATTCCTAGTTTCAATTCGATTTATACTTTTGTTGTTAAAATTTTAATTTTTTAATTAATTAATTATATTAATTAATAAATTAAAATAATAATTTTTAATGATAATTTTTATTTATATTTGAAATTCTTTAATTTTATTTAATATTTAGTTAATTTGATAATGATTTAATACTTAATTTTTTTAATTTTAAACATCTTACTTATTTTAGTGTATTTTCTTGTTTTTTTTCTTACTTGTGTATAATATTAAAATATTTACTTCAATTAAAAGGTTTTGGTTTCACCGGAAGAGTCAAATTAGTAATAAAAAATTAAGAGATATTTATTAAAACATCTCATATTTATTAAAAATGAAAATATATCAAAAGGTTAATAAATAGTAAGGCCAACTAATTAAATGACTAATTTTAATCATTTTAATAATGGTTAAACTAAAACTCAATTCTTATTAATAAATTCAACACTCTATTCATATTAAAATTTTAAATATGACACTATAATAGGTCTGGTATGAATTCTTAATATCATAATTGTCCATTTAAATGACCATTTTTACGAGCTTAGTTTGATTGTCGTTGCGCTTATTTCACGTGACAACTGGATATATAGTATTAGTTGTTCCTAAGAGGAAGTATTAGAGTAACTCATATTGATTAAAAATGAAAATATTAAAAGGTTAATAAATGATAAGGCCAATTAATTAAATAGTTAGTTTTAGTCATTTTTTTAATGGTCGGACCTAATCCCGATTCTTGTTAGGGTCATAATCTACCCATATTTAAAATTATAATAATATCTTTTGAAACTATGCTTTGAAAGTAGAATCCAAGTTTATACAATTTGCTCTTCTAATTACATTAAGGTCCTGTTTGGTTGGCATGGATTGTTGTCAGAGAAATTAATCTTTTTCCTAAAATTTAAATTACTACGTTTGGTTCATTTTTTTTAGTAGTTAGGAAAGTAAAAACTTTCATAATTTAGAGAAAGTAGTGACACTTTCATTGGAATCTAAATCCCAACACCCATTGGTATTTAGATTACTTTCCTTAGGAATTTAATATAAAAAATACACTAGGCAATTTAACCATTCATTTTCTAAACGACTTTAAAATATATAAATTTCAAATAAATTTTGATTAAATAATTAAAATATATAAAATAAATATTAGTTTATAAA
>JANJEY010000005.1:3398891-3418123 GCA_024703695.1 Erythroxylum cataractarum | reverse complement strand
TTAAACTCATTATTATTATTATTATTATTATTATTATTATTATTATTATTTAATATTATTATTATTATTAATTATAGTTATAAATTTTCTACTGACTTTTTATTATTATTAAACTCATTATTATTAATTATTGTTATAAAATTTCTACTTATTATTATTATTATTATTATTATTAAGTTATTCTTATTAATTTTATTATGATTAATTTTAATAATAATAATAATAATAATAATTATTATTATTATTATATTGTTAATAATAACAATATTATTATTAATTATTGTTATAAATTTTCTACTTACTATTTTTAATACTATTATTATTATTATTAATTTTATTATACCCAATTAATTATCTTATTATTATTAATTATTAATTATTAATTATTATTATAAAATAATAATAATAATAATATATTATTATTATTATTATTATTATTATTATTATTAATTGTTATTATAAAATTTATTATTATTATTTTGACATAGAAACTATGGTTATGTTAGTTTTTTGTCGAAGAAAACATGTTATCAAAATTCAGAGAAACGATGTTTTTTGATTTTTGTAAAACTGTTGTGGTTTTTTTATTTTTAAAAACAAAAAATCACAACAAAGTAAGTCAAATATGTTTTACTTACCTATTTTTTTTTTCAAATTGACAATAAAAAATAGAGAAAAAAATAGAAACAAACAGCCCCTAACCTCATTAGGAATAGTAATGGTCGGATATGGCTCAATCCTGACCCTTGCCCAAGGCTTTACCGGGCCTAAAATAGCTAGCCTGAGCTTGAGTTGAACCGATCTCAAGCTCAATTTGACTTGACATAATTTTTTTTAATTTTTAAATTTAAAATATAAAATAATATTATTTTTATTATAATTAGTACGGCCTGTACAATCCAGGCCTAATCTGAAGCTTTTTCAAAAACCTAATCCTAACTCATTAACCTTGGATCAATCCGAATCAAACCCGACCCAAGTGTCATTTCTAAACCTCAACGATGAAATCTAACTCAAAATTAGGTCCAGTGTAAAAATGTTTCGGGTCGAGTTGGGCTGGGTCATTAAATCCTTTTAAAGAACTGCCAGCGTGGCACGTCGTCAAAATCTACACCGTTCGCTCATAATTTTAATCAACCGTTTAACAGATGGTTATTTGCGCAAAAACGGTGGCGTTTGCATTGTCCTCACTACGCCTTCCTGCACTCGCGTTTTTAACATTCAGGTCTCTTCAATACGAAAAACCAAAGTCTCTCTCTCTTTCTCTCTGTTCTCTTGTCTGCTTTCTCTTTAAGCTTGATCACCTGGATCTATAGCTCTCGGAATCTGCAACAATGGTGAGTTCGTGTTCTATTGGCTTATTACGATTTATTTCGTGATTATGTTGTCGTTTTGGTGCTCATTGTGGAGTGTCCACTGTGGCTAGATCTGGTAGAATATACTCCGATTTGACGTTGTTTACTTATTAAGCTTCTCAATACATAAATTAATTATTGTAATTGAATGCATTTCGATGTTTGGTGGGTCTAATGCGTCAGTTTGGAGTCGGTTACACTCTGTTTGGTTTCTCTGAATCCGAGGCTTTCGATATTCTTTCCCATCCTTTAAAAACCGAAAAGAATGTTAGGTACTTGAATTTGGTTGAGATCTGGTGTGTGTTTGATGTGAGTTTTGGTGTTGGCTATGGCGTTAGTTGATTCTTCTTAAGTGAGGATTGGAGTGAATTTCGCTGGCATGTTTGGTGGCTGATAAAGTGAAGGAGAGTTTCGAATCAGGAATTTATGGTTTGGTTTTGGCTCCTGGATTTTACTTTTCCGAATTTTCTTTTAATTGTCTTGGGATCATATTTGAATATTATATTTTGTTTATCGTGAGATCTGTAATTTGATTTGGAGCTGATTTTTTTCTTTTGTTTTGCTCCTTTTGTTCGTTTATTTAACAGCCTCTCAGACTTGAAATCAAGGTATGGTTCCGCAATTGTTCATTTATTTCTGGTTTTTATAACTGGATTGCTTCTAATTGCTGTACACAGAGGCTTCTGATATTGACATTTTTTACCATTTGCTGTGATTCTCAGAGAAAACTTGCTCAAAGATCAGAGAGAGTAAAGTCTGTTGATCTACATCCAACTGAACCATGGTAAACTTGAGTCTTCTATATTATATGGACTTTGTGGATAATATATACATGTGGTATTAGTCTTGGTTTCTGAATTAGTTGTAATTTTTATGGTAAAAATTTTATTAGTTTAAAGAAATTTGAGAAAGAATTGAAACTAAACTGTTGTTTTATAAATGTGCTATTGCAGGATTTTGGCGAGTTTATATTCAGGAACTGTTGTCATCTGGAACTACCAGTCACAGGTTTGAAAGTTTCAAGAATTTAAATTGCAGTGTGATTCTATTCAACCTTTCTCTTGTAGTTATTTCACGGTCGTGATAATGAAAGACCTTGAAGTTTGATATGGCATGATTACAGTTAAAGGTAGCGGTTGTTTTTACAGTTAGAAAGCATGCTTATATAATCAGTAAACTGGAAATCGAATTTTCTTGTATTTTGCCTCTAGAGAAATGGGGCAGCATGAGAATAGTAACCAAACTCATTAGTTACATCTCTTGATCCAATGCGTTTTTTGATCATGCCAGCTGGTGAAGGCAATAAATAATCCACCATTTATAATTTTTTATGAGCCATGGTTGGGCTTTTCATATACTTTGATGTAGTATGAAGTTTGTTACTTTGTGGATTTATTTATTTGGATTACTAAAAGGATGAATTCTGCAATTTGATAAAAGCTACCAAATTAGAAGACGATAACATAGTCATGAATAAGGTACAAATGATAGATTCTGTAATTTGGTCCTCAGTATCCTCTTATCACATATCAAGTGGGTTGCCACAAGGATTTACTTCTGCTTATTAGAAAAATATACATGATTGGTTATGAAAATGAAAATATGATACTGTGTAATGGCACACCGTACTTTCTTGTTTGTTCCCCTTTTTGGTTTTAGTGGCAAGCTATTACAGAAATTGGGATTGGAGAAAGGATGATGTAGCATCACATTAACTGAAATACTTGTGTAATAACTAATTAATCAATGTGAAGAAAGTCACAGTGTCCTCCCTTTTCTGTTCAGAATCTATGAAAACCTCCTTCGCATTTTCTTTATTATAAATTATTATTTTGTGGGGAGACAGAAATTTTGAATTTTCGCTGTATCTATTCATATGTGATATTTTATCTTTGTTTTCTTTCTAAATCAAATCTTCTTTATCCTCTAGACGATGGCAAAATCTTTTGAGGTGACTGAGTTGCCAGGTATATTTTATCACTATGTCGATATTGCAGCAAGCCTTTGTCTTCTTTGACTTTCCCCCTTTCTGAAATTGGTATTTACTTCTGTGATATGCTTTTTTTGCAGTTAGATCAGCCAAGTTTATAGCACGGAAACAGTGGGTCGTGGCTGGAGCTGATGACATGTTTATTCGTGTTTATAATTATAATACAATGGACAAAGTTAAAGTGTTTGAGGCACACACAGATTACATTAGATGTGTAGCCGTTCATCCTACCCTTCCATATGTATTGTCATCATCTGATGATATGCTGATAAAACTTTGGGATTGGGAGAAGGGTTGGGTGTGTACTCAGATATTTGAGGGGCATTCCCATTATGTAATGCAAGTGACCTTTAATCCAAAAGATACCAACACTTTTGCTAGTGCATCCCTTGATCGAACTATAAAGGTTTTACTGCTATCTGCATACACCTTTCAGTACACTTTTGCACTTCTTTTTGTATTTTTATGGGCTAAATCATCTGCTTCTTTTTAGATTTGGAATCTTGGCTCTCCAGACCCAAATTTCACATTGGACGCCCATCAGAAGGGAGTAAACTGTGTTGATTACTTTACTGGTGGCGATAAACCTTATCTGATTACTGGTTCTGACGATCACACTGCTAAGGTCTACCTTCAGTTTTGTGATTTTAAGGCTACGATGTCTTTTCACAAATCTGTACTGATATTTTATTGCCATCTAATCAGGTTTGGGACTATCAAACGAAAAGTTGTGTCCAGACCCTTGAAGGCCACACACACAATGTTTCTGCAGTATGCTTTCATCCGGAGCTTCCTATAATCATAACAGGTTCAGAGGATGGGACAGTTAGAATATGGCATTCAACAACATACAGGTATTCCTTTTTTGTTCCTGTATTGTCAATGAACTGCTAATTATTTGATCTAACATAGATGGAAACTTTTATTTGTTACCTTATTTTTTCACATTGAATTGTGAGGTTGATATAATTTTCTGTTGCTGTTGCTCACTTATATTTTTCCATTCCTTCCCTTGCTCTTTGTCTTATACCTGTATGTTATAGCTTTCATTTGTCATGCTTTATGTTTTTTTTTGGGTTGGCAGTGAAGATGAGATGGAAGTTGGATGTATACTAATAGTGAAATATTTATCTTTCTTCCACTCTTAAAATATTAAGGTCTACAATTGGTTTGCAGGCTTGAAAACACATTGAACTATGGTCTAGAAAGAGTTTGGACGATCGGATACATGAAGGGTTCACGTCGGTAAGTGTCAATATGGTTTCAGAAAAAGAAAAAACAGTGTTATGTAGATAGCTCTGGTAAAGAGGTACATAGTCATCAAAATCCTATACTTCTTGTCAAGCTTGCATTATCTGCATAACGCTTGGGAAGATATTAACGACAAAAGTTCCTCATATCTTTCCTTCCCTTCAAAGATTTGGGAAAAAATTCCTCTGGGTGGACAATTTGGATGACTTTCCACCTAGATTATCATCTATCTGAACCTTTTTTTCTTTGCTGATTGTAATTTAACATGGTGCAATCATCAATTTATCTTTGCAGGATTGTGATTGGTTATGATGAAGGAACCATTATGGTCAAAATAGGTCGAGAAGAACCTGTGGCTAGTATGGACAACAGTGGAAAAATTATATGGGCCAAGCACAATGAAATACAAACTGTGAACATTAAGAGTGTCGGAGCAGATTATGAGGTTTGGACTAAATTAAACTGGCATCTTTGTTGCTATGGAAGGCTGAATAATTCTTTTTCTCGATTATAAGTTTGTGCCCTGTGCTTTAGGTCACTGATGGAGAAAGGTTGCCGTTGTCTGTTAAGGAGCTTGGAACATGTGATCTTTACCCACAAGTGAGTGGACTCATTATCTGATATATGTTCCACGTACAATGCTACTTATTTATGTAGTTAGTTGATGAAATATATTTTTACAGTTTTGGTCTGTTGCCTGCATTTCTTGTTTCTGTTATCTTCATGGATTTCCTCTCATGTTGTACTTGGGTCATAATTGCCTTTATCATTTGAAATATCATGGATGATTAAGGTATCTGCAAAAATCCTATAAAGATGACTTATTACATGATCGATTTTCCTATCTCAGAGCTTAAAACACAATCCCAATGGTAGATTTGTTGTTGTGTGTGGAGATGGTGAGTACATCATATACACAGCTTTAGCTTGGAGAAACAGATCATTTGGTTCAGCTCTGGAATTTGTTTGGTCATCGGATGGAGAATATGCTGTCAGGGAGAGTGCTTCAAAAATTAAGATTTTCAGCAAAAATTTCCAGGTGTGCACTCTTTCTTGGCATGTATTTTGTAGTTCTTAATCAAATATTTTTTTTTCTAAATGTATGATAGTAAGTTGTAACTGTTAGAGAAACTTTTATTCTTCTTGGAAAATTATAAGTTAAATGAGGTGGTTTGTTTCAGGAAAAGAAGAATGTGCGACCAACCTTTTCAGCCGAGCGAATTTATGGTGGAAGTTTGTTGGCAATGTGCTCAAATGATTTCATTTGTTTCTATGATTGGGCTGAGTGCAGGTTGATTAGGAGAATTGATGTTACAGTAAAGGTAAGTTCTGTTTTTCCCTGGAAATATCGAATATCACTGGGATTTTTTTGAAATATATCTTTCACTATAACGAGTTGATTTATAACATCTCAGAATCTTTATTGGGCTGATAGTGGTGATCTGGTGGCAATTGCCAGTGAATCATCCTTCTACATCCTGAAATACAACGTAAGATTGCCTTTTAGCCTTCTCCTCATATATATAAGTTGTTTCGGCTATCAGTTATTTAATTAGTTGAATGTCTTGTACTTAAATATATGCTCAATCTTCAATATTGCAGCGAGATATAGTTTCCTCATATTTGGATAGTGGAAGACCTGTGGATGAACAAGGTGTTGAAGATGCTTTTGAGCTTCTCCATGAAACCAATGAACGTGTTAGGACAGGGTTATGGGTTGGGGACTGTTTCATTTACAATAATTCCTCTTGGAGGCTTAATTACTGTGTCGGAGGCGAGGTATTGTCCATTTTTCTGTCAGTGGTTGCAGTTTCTATGTTTCCAGCTTTATGGCTCCCTTTTTGCATTTATTATTGCCTGAAGATGTTATCCTACCACTGTAGGTGACAACTATGTATCATCTGGACCGCCCAATGTATTTATTGGGATATCTTGCAAGTCAAAGTCGCGTATATCTGATTGACAAAGAATTCAAGTTAGTTTGTTTCTAGAAATAGCATGCTTTGTGTTTATTTAATGGAGTCATTTTCTTTTCTAATTTCTATCTTATTTTATGCAGCGTCATGGGATACACTTTACTTCTTAGTTTAATTGAGTACAAGACTCTTGTGATGCGTGGAGACATTGAAAGAGCCAATGAAATTTTACCTTCGATACCTAAAGAGCATCACAACAGGTAAATTGATTTTTGCAACACAATTTCTGTTTGCTACTGGAAACAGCTATGATATGTAGGATTTCTGACTATATTTCTTACTGCAACATTTGTTCAAAAATACTCCGTGGCTAATATGGGGAACTTAATAGAGTAAGCTTAACTAAGGGTCCCTTATTTTTTTCATCCTGATAATTTTTATTTTTTGTTCTCTTTCTTAGCATCAATGTTTGAATGGACGAAATTGGGTTTGACAATGAGTCTTACATTCCATAATGGTTCATTATGTCCCTTCATATCCTAAGTTGGTTCGTTCCTTTCCTTTCTTTGACAATGCATTCAAATCATTCCCTTTTTATCAACTGAATGAGATTGAGCTCATTAGTGTTAACAGATTGGCTTCAAGTTTTATTCTTTTGTTAAAGGCCAAATAATTTTGTTGAAGGTGTTAATCTATGATTTGAGCATTTTTGGTTTATGTATCTTGAATGATTTCCTTCTTCTGCTTAGTTTTAAGTTCTGTAGAATTGGCTTTTGTTGTTTGATATCAAAAAGGTTTCTTCCGTTGCAAGTTACAATTTGTCTTTGATTGCTAGTGTGGCTCGGTTCTTGGAATCACGAGGTATGGTGGAGGAAGCTCTGGAAGTAGCAACAGATCCTGATTACAAATTTGAGCTTGCGATTCAACTTGGTAGATTAGCAGTTGCAAAGGTACGGCCAAATGTTTCTGTAGGTAATCATGCCTTGATTTCTAGTTGAGTAATTGACATAAGGTTTTCCTTTTACAGGATATTGCCATAGAAGTTCAGAGTGAGTCCAAATGGAAGCAGTTGGGAGAATTAGCTATGTCAAATGGGAAGGTACTGTTGACGAGTACTTGCATACCTGTTTTGTTACACTATTTCCAGGCCAGAAGCTGCCTATTTGCTTCAACCAGAAAACCCACCAAATGAGTCCATTTGGCTGCGTGGGTCCACCAAAGACCCAAAACTGTCTTTTACTGGGCCCAGTCATGCTTCATATTCCTGGTTGAGCATGGACATGGTCGTCAAGTTTAAGTTTGACTGATTAAAATTTTACCATATTCAACAATGGGTATTGAAGATTGTAGGGGTTGGGATTTGAATATCCAGCTCTCATTTCTTCACCTACACGGTTTAACTCTATGTTAGCATACTGATTTGTGTATCGGTTTGTTACATCCAACTCCCCCTATTCCCTTGTCACAACCTTCTAGGCTCTGCCATCTCACACAAAAGACAAATAACAGAAACATCATACAGACCCCACATGTTCTCATTGAGGTTAGACCTAAGGTGTATTTTATTATTATAATGGCAAATCCAGTTGACTCCAGTTCATCCTGATTCGATGTTTTGAACTCAATCAGTTAACCTACCTAGGTCCATGGCTTGGGCGAGGTCTGAAAAGTTCATTGATTTCTCTGGAAATCATTGTCTCTTGGTGTCCTAGATTGTAATTCCTGAATGTTCTAGATTTGACTGTTCATATAGTGTAACGGCCTTCATACCCCTAAGTCACTAGCTTTGATTTAATTCCAATTTTTTGAGATTGAAGTACCGATCTAACTATTTTGTTGGACTTTACTGTCTCCTCGGCTAAAAATTGTTAATAATTTAATGATTTTGTTCTAGTGCTTAGGGCACTGTATTTGTACATTCAATTTAGTTCTTGAAGTAATTCCTTCTCTTGATTTGAATTTTGATTCTTAATTTTGCTGATCCTTGGGTTTTTCAATTATTTTTTAGGCAGTTTTGTTGTTTAACATTTTTATATGTTTTTGATCACTTTGATTCTTATATATGCAGTTAGAAATGGCTGAGGAATGCATGAAGCGTGCAACAGATTTGAGTGGTTTGTTATTGCTATATTCTTCTTTAGGTGATGCTGAAGGGATGTCAGAACTTGCATCCCTAGCTAAAGAGCAAGGGAAAAACAATGTTGCATTTGCCTGCTTGTTCCAATTGGGCAGATTGGAGGAGTGTCTTCGCCTACTGGTGGAAAGGTTCTCGTTCTTGATTACATTCTGTTGAGAACTACTACCAACTATGGTTATTCTGCTAAACGATCCTTGTTGCAGTAATCGGATACCTGAGGCTGCATTGATGGCACGATCTTATCTTCCAAGCAAGGTTTCAGAGATTGTTGCAATTTGGAGAAAAGATCTTAACAAGGTAATCTTTCATTCATCTTGTTATAAGTTTGTTTTATAACCCCTAGTCATTTATTGTAAATTTATCTTTTCCCTTCCCTGTTTTTTCCTATTGCTGTGCTTTATCAGTCAGCTTAGATATGACTGTTGATTATGATTGCCTGCTAGCTCAAATATGTGCGAAAAAAACTGAGATCAAATTATGATATATTAGATTGAATATGCAAAGACGCTTTATTTAATCATCTTTTCGCACCTGTATACTGTAAGTACCAATTCAGGGGAGAAAGGCCCATTTGTTAACTTTTTTGACTCGTGTTACATAGAATGTTACTTTGTTTAACAATTTAATCTTTCCCTCCCCTACTTTTTCTCTGTTGGTATGCTTCATCAGTCTCTTGGAAAGATTTCCATCTAGCTGAAATATCTGCACAAGAACTTGAAGTCAAATTATGATGTATTGATCAAAAATGAAAGGATTTCTTCATTTATCCGTCTTTTATTGCAATCACCAGTTCAGGGAAGAATGGCCCATTTGTTATTTTCAGACTCATGTTGCTTAGAATGTTTCACTTACTTTGTTTAACAGGTTAACCCAAAGGCTGCAGAATCTTTAGCAGATCCTGAGGAGTATGCAAATATGTTTGATGATTGGCAAATAGCTCTATCCCTTGAGTCTAAAGTTGCAGAAACACGGTAATCCTACAAGGCTTGTCATCTTGCACCCTTGCTGGAATCTTCGGACTAAATCTTATACATGGACAAATACAAGTGGGCATTTTTAGAACTGTTTTCTTCTGGGGAGCATTAATAATTCCCCTAGAATTCATTTGTGCAACCTATCAATTAATCTGTTCATACTTTATCGAAAAAGAAAACTGTTGCTGTATACTGTCATATCCTAAGTCTTGCAATCTGGGTGGTGGCCGCATAACCTGACAGTGCAAATATTTTCTGTGCGTGATTCTAGGAGAACATAATTAATTTCTTAACGGTGATTACTTCTGCAGGACCACTTACCCTCCTGCAGAGGACTACGTAAAACATGCTGATAAACCTCGGATGACACTTGTTGAAGCATTCACAAGTATGCAAATAGAAGAGGAGGAACACCTTGAGAATGGAGACTTTGTTCACGAGGTATTATCTATGTGTATTTTGTATTGTGTTTATGATTATTACGTTTGTGCTTCATTAATACATGCTTATTCAGTCCATGTGGTTGAACATTTGATTAATTTTGCTTTAGGTAGTTGCGGGTTATAACTTGCTCACTACTTAATATTTTGAAATATCACCTGCTGTATAGTATCTACATTCTTCAGAATTTAGAAGCTTTAGTACTTTGATTATGCTGTACTCTGTTTTCTCTTATGCACCACAAATTATTGATCCTGATTTTCATTAAAATTTGTTGAGCTATTGCTATATATTGCAGTGGATGTTGCTGTCCAGCTTTGCGACTTTTTATCTTATTTATATTCATTATCCTTGTTTTTGTATAACAGACTTCTGATCGAGATGGAGATGAACAGAATGTAGAAGATCAGAATGGAGAAGAAGGGAGCCAAGAGGAAGCAGTTGTGGTGGATGCTGATTCAACAGATGGTGCTGTACTCGTTAATGGAAACGAGGCTGAGGAAGAGTGGGGTACGAATAATGAAGGAACCCACTCAGCCTAAAAAGCAGTTGGTTGGGGCAGTATGAAAATCCAAATATTTTCTCTGGTGATTAATTGATCTAACAGTGCCATTCCTAACTCCCATTTTCACGAATTGCTTTTGACAAGAAACTGTTTGTAAACTACCTTTCTGTTCCCTGCCAACACAAAACTATTGGTCTAACTAAAGATATACCTTTTTAAAACTATGCTTCGAAATCTATTTCTCTGTTTCCAAAATGATATGGATGCATCTAACATAAGATATGGAGTATATATCGAGAAGTGAGTTTAGCCTTCTTTTTAAACCTTATTCCCTAAATTATTTCTATAGCAGCATAAAAGAAATGTAGCATTTTTTGTTGGATTTATTCTGTTGAACGCAGCACTGAGGAGCTAAATTTTCTAGTGCCTAACTAAAACTTTAAATTCGTGCATTTAAGAAAATTTTTAGGAATGTAATTGATTCATTTCGAGAATACTATTTCAGTCTTAAGAGCTCATCCTCTTTGTGTTACCTATTTGCCAGAAATCATTTGAACATCTCATTATTTACTTCATATTGGTAGATTTGCATTGACATCAATTTGATTTTAAGTTATTGCTTTTGTTTATGTTCTGCCAATGTTTTGGTTCCATCTACTTATTAGAGAGCTGCTTATGATATTTAGAACTTCTTCCCCCACTTTTTTTTTTTTTTACTTTGTCCAACAATTGAGCTGATGTGTGAATTTTGTTCTTGTGCCTTTTTTGTCGGCTTTTTGTTTGCAGTGCTTACACCACGTCACAATTCTTCTTAATGACAATCAGTTCCAGCTGCGTTAGTTCGGTATACAAGGTGAGAAAAGTATACTTACATTTGAATATTTGATACACATGCAAATTGGCATGTGAAAGTGAAACACTTTTGAATAGTGTATCATTTGAAGCAACTCTGGTTTTGCAATCATAAAATGAAGCACAAGAAGGGAGACCAAATGTGCAAGTTGGACTTATGACCAGTTAAATGGACAACTGTAGGGGCTTTCTTCAGTGACATCTTGTGTATGAAGCAGTCTTTGTCTTTAAGTTTCTATATTAGGTTTACCAAAGTTAGCTGTAAGCTTGCACATTGACTTGGATTCTGGTTACAATAAAGTTGACAGTTTGTTTTTCTCGTCGAGTACCGTGATGATTGTTTTTTTTTCTTTTATGTTATCGGACGTGGTCATTGATTATAGTATACAAATGGTGATAAGATTTTGCTGAGTTCAGTCAGACAATGTGGTCTTCGTATATGATACCATACTTTTTCTAATAATTCTCAGGCTTGGTTTCAGGTTGGAGGCTAGAAGGGACTGATTGTCTTTTCCATATGGTGTGGCTGGGCAGCCCCTTAAAATTTAACTTTTACTTTGTCTCATGGAAAAAAATATAGATTTGGAGAAGGAATTCTAGTTTTAGTTTTACTCCTTTTTGTGGGTTTAGCAAATTCTTTTAAGGCCGTTTAGTTACTTGTGCCATTGTGAGTGTAGGAAATTGAATCTACAAGTATGATACCATCACTTTTCTTTTTTTCTTTTACCCTCCGTATGTACCTGTGGTCTTTTGTAAACTTATTTTTCACCTTTATGATCATAATCCCTCGACGGGCTTTCTTGTTCTCGCAGTTTTATGATATCTAAGATGTAAAGAATCATTACAGTTTTGGAGCCTGCATCCCAACTGATGTTTAGCTATGGTTCACTCCGCAGGTTCTCTCACATTACTATAATCTAGCAAGAGTGGCAATAGACCAAATTGGACTGAATCAAGTTTAGGCTTGATCCTAAAAAAATTTGGTACGTTTGAGCTTGATCTTGAGTCCCTTCAAGTTTCGAACATATTCGTATATCAAATTTTAAGCCCTCAAGCAGCGTGATTAGATAGTTGAGAGCGAGGCTTAGCTTCGGTCAGGCTTGATTTCATGTTAACCTCTTTTATAAGAGCCTAGGTCAGTCAGGTTTTAGCCGTAGGTGGAGTGCCAGTTGGTTCTTTGATGATGAATTGCGTCCGCTTAGTCCGCCTATAGGGTGATACGTCAGTTAAACCCTCGGAGAGGTGTGCTCGCTTGGCTCGCCTACGGTTTCCATGAATAAAAAAAAATTTAAAAACTTTTTTACATCATTTTAGCTCAAAGTTGTGCGGAGTTTGAATTCAATTCGACTCGTTATCGCGGTTATTGTCAAGTTAGGCGGAAGTTGAGTTTTGGGTTAAACACTTTTAAACTTGAAACTCAAGATATAAAGATATTTTGAGTTAGGTTTTGGATTGAATGTCTGTAAGCTTGAAGTTCAATTCTAATTTAAAATTTTCTCTAGAACTTGATTCAAAACTGGTTAGAATTTAAATATTATTATTATATGACAATTTTGGTTAAATTAATTTAGTAAACCTTTAAGAAAGACGTTTTTTTTATTTTCCAATTATTTGTAAAATGATAGGATAAATTCGCTCTTAAAATTTCATATTTCTTAGTTTTCATAAAAATAAATTTTATTTAAATTTCAATTGAAAATAATCGTTTTATGTTTAAAGACACTAATTTTATAATTAAGTCTTGTTTATAAGATTTAAGACTGTTTTGTGACTATAAAATTACAAATTTAAGTTACGAAACAGTTTTTTTTATAAAAATACAAAGAGAAGACTGAATACATTATAATTCTCAATAAACCTTCACAAAGTGGGAAGTTTTTTGTACTAGTACAAGAGGCAGATCCACATTACTATCTCCAAAAAAATTCAAATAAAATTTATTATTTTAAATTTTGATCCCATAAAAAATAAAATTTTGCTTCTATTAAAATTTTGCCTCCCACTCAAAAAAGTTTCTGAATCTATCCTTGATTAACATGTTGACTTTTTTTCACTTTTAATGAAATTTAAATTTAACTTTTTGAAATAATATTGTTTTATTTTTATTTTTAAATTTAAAAATAAAAATGAAATTATTATAAATTAAACTAAAATAAGATTATTTTAAAAATTAAGACTCAAATCATTTGAATTGAATTTCGAATTAATTTATAATCTCAAATTCGAATAAAAACCTCATTAATCTACGTGAGCTGGCCGGACTAATAGTCCGATGGGCCACTCGTATTGGGCCTAAACATGGAAAAAAAAAAGACTAATGATTTTCTCTGTACACGTGTCATGGAATACCTTCGAATTCTCGCATATTCTACGAAATAATTACAAAGCTTGCCAAAAACTCAGCTCAAATGACGAATATGCCCCTCATATATGGCCGACGAACCCCGAGGTACCAAATGCCTAGTCGATTGCCATTTCTATAAGCCCCCCCGCACCCTCACCCTAACCCACACAAGTGTCACGTTCTCTTCATTTTTGGATCTCTCAATTCAATCTCTTTAGGGTTTTACTTCACTCCTGGTAAGTCCCAATTCCCACTTTCATTTTCATGAATCCTTGTATGATTCTCAAGCTTTACTTTCTTCTTCTAATCATGTATTTTGGGGTTTCATTTCATAGTCTGCTCTTCTGCTTTGCAATTTGCCGGCTTTTTTAGCTTGGTTATTTGGGTTTCTGTCAACTCTTACTTATTTGTTAAGACTTTGGAAGAACATCAAAAGGAAATGCTACAAAGTGAGAACTTTTTTTTTTTCAGATTCTAATATCTAGGAGATGGTTTTTTTTTCCTTGATTTTTTTGTTCTGACCCGTATGGTAACGTTTGAGTTTTTACGGGTTCTTTTTGTGTAGTGTACTTCGTTTATTCATTCTTCTCTCTTGGAATTGACTTATTTTTCTACTCTCTGTAATATTATTACAGAAGCAGCCTGTTAGTGATTAAATCTTTCTTATTTGTTTTACTTTCTAACATTTGTTAATTGATGTTGAAATGACCATGGATGTATTGGTATCTAAGGGGGTCAGATTCTTCTTAGTGCTAGAGTAATCTGCTGGATGGCTCTTGTGCTGTGTGAGATTGTGTGGTGACTCTTTAACTTTTGGAGTTTTTGTTTAAGTACTGTGGGTTTTTTTTTTTTTTTTTTTGAGCTAAAAGGTTGCTTTCTGAAGGTCTGTGCTTATAGTATTTACATTAGTAGGTAGGATAATTAACTAAGGCAGAACTTTATTTTCTGGCCCATTTTTCCATTTCTTAAGATTTGATAGCGCATTAGGTGAATTATTGTGGGAATTACTCGGAGTGACTATGATGTGTACTCAATTTTGAAAGGGAGTCTTCTGTAGCATGTTAAAGTTTTAGCTTCTTATGTAGATTTTTTTTGAAAAACAAATGTGTGACAACTTGTATGTGAGTGAGAGCTGTAAATTTTCTTCAGAAGCCCTTGTGGCATTCTCGATGCCTAGCTTTTCTCAGATAGATGATTTGTGTTTTGCTATATGTTGGAAGTTGAGGAGTTGTTGGCGTTAAAAATTATGCTTATTAGGCAAAACTGTTGTGTCAGAAGATGAGCACATTTTTGCACTCTACTAACTGGCATCTGTTTTGATTTGCAGATAACAACCTTTGTAGTGTTGTTTGACAACAATTTATAGATTGTAAGTTCACTTGTTGTGGAAAATGGGGGATGCTGAAAATACTGTACCGCCTTCAAAAAAGAGAGCCGCTGGAAGGGAGATCTCAAAAGATAACCCTGGTCTTGATGATGATGAAGATTCAGTTGAACAAGAGACTGGCACTTTCAAGAGGGCTAGTGATGAGGTACTTGCAAGCAGAAGAATTGTAAAAGTTCGTCGTAGTCAAACGTCATCAACTCCTACAGCCAATCCATTTGCTGGAATTCGCTTGGTACCTCCTTCTGGACCAACAGTGGCTACTGCAGCAGTAACAAATGATCAGACAGTTGCTAGTGGCAAGAAAGTTTCTGAAGACACTGAGGAAGGTAGATCGGAGGAAGTTGAAAAGGATGGAGGTGAGAATCCCAGTGATCTTGCACCTTCTGAACCAAACTGTCCTACCATTGCAGTAACAGATGATGATATAGGTGGTAGTGATGCAAACATTTCTGAAGACATTGAGAAAGACACATCTGAGGTACTCGAAAAAGGTGAAGGTAACAATTTCAAGCACTCAGAAACTGAGAATGTGAAATCATTGGCAGAAACTGCTACACATAATTTGAATGCTGATAACAAGGAGAATGATACAGCTGGTGAGGCTGCTGAAACCAAGGTGGAAACTACAAAAGATACAGGTGATAAGATTGAAAATGAAAAAACTGAAGGTGACAAGGCAGAAAGTGAAGATAAGAAAGACAATACTAATGAAAATGTAGATCCCAGTACTGAAGGCACCCCTTTGAGTTCATTCCAACAACTTTCAAGTACTCAAAATGCTTTTACAGGGCTTGCTGGAACTGGCTTTTCTGCTTCTACATTCACCTTTGGGTCATACAAGGATGGGTCAGCATTCAGTACTACAACTAGTTCTATATTTGGGCAAAAGAGTGACCAGCCTAGTTTTGGTTTCAGTCTCTCAAATAACGGAAGTTCTTCACTTTTTAGCACAAGTTCATCTACTGTCTCAAAGAGTGAAGGAAGTAGTTTCCCATCGATGCAGGAGGTTCCAGTTGAGACAGGGGAAGAGAATGAGAAGGTGGTTTTTGCAGCTGATTCTGTGTTGTTTGAGTATCTTGATGGTGCCTGGAAGGAACGCGGAAAGGGAGAAGTCAAAGTGAATATCTCTACTACAGAGATAGAGAGAGCCAGACTTCTTATGAGATGCAGGGGTAATTACAGGTTGATTCTGAATGCAAGTCTATACCCTGACATGAAGCTCACAAATATGGACAAGCGAGGTATCACTTTTGCCTGCATGAACTGTGCTGCTGAAAACAAGGACAGTCTTTCAACATATGCGCTGAAGTTCAAGGATGGCTCTATAGTGGAAGAGTTTCGTGCAGTCATCATGGCACATAAAGGTAAGGCAGACACAGTTCTGAAGACTCCAGAGAATTCACCCAAGGCTTCTGAGAAGTGATGTTCAGAGTCCTTATCCTGAGCAACCATCTTCTTCTTTTTGGAGGAGCAATAATCTCATCTTTCTAGCCTTTCTTAGGTCTTTTGTAGCGGAGTAAAGCCAAGTTGGACCCTCTCCTGTTCCATGTTACACCTGAGTTTGGACTGTATAATTCACAGCTCCTTGAAGCAATGCATGTTCAACAATATCTCAGTGCAGGCCCTTTATCCGGGCTATATGGTTGAATCAACGATGTTGCATTTTGAACATTTTAAGGATACTTGGTTCTTAATTTCATCCCCTGTTAAATGCATCACCAAAAAACATTGACGTGCTAGTAGTAGATTTGTTGTTGTGTATGCACTGAATTTTGCCGGCAGGTTCATTCTTTCCATGAGAATGTTCCATTGAGTCTAAATACTAGGTTTCCTGTTCATTTATTCACCCGTGTCAGTACTGTATAGGTGATGGATGGTAGCTGCTGACTGATCTTGTCATTCCTCAGATTATCAGCAGATTTAGATGAGATTGTGGTTTTGAACGTCTTGTGAACAACACAAACCGAAAAGTTGTATAACAGAAGATCCTGAGCTTCGGTGAGATTGTTGAAACATAATCTCTTTTGCTACACCAATCTACTTGAAATAGTGCTATCATGCATCTTCTCCAGTTCCTTGATTTTGAATACTTACAAAGAGAATGTATTGCCATTTGAGTGTTTGATTCTCTTCGATGACTAATAAGGTAAAAGACAACAACAGGTGACCACTATTTGTTTTGACATTTGAGTGCTTGCATTGCTACACTCTAAATGGAAGCTTTCGAGCTTTGCGTGCCAAGTGGAATAGCTCTATAATGGATGCTGTGATTAGTACAACCCACTTAGTGAGTGCTTGTTGAACCTAACTCTATCAGATAGCTCGTGACCCTTTTGAATCATTGTGATGGTCTCCACAAAGAACAAAGATGAAAAATGTAAAACCATACTTTTATCTAACTTTATTTCATATATTCTGTTAAAAGAGTACACAAACAAATCTAAGCAGGCCTCTCTGAGTACACAAATCATGTTTTTTCTTTCTTGTAACTCCTCACGGTGAGTTGGTCTTCTTCTTGGAACATCCACTACCGCAGCTGTTCACGCAGCTTGCCACTTCCTTCTCACCTGAAAAAGGCAAAAAGTAGAAGATGAAATCACGAGTTAACACTGACAAGCACATACACAGATACATACAATTCAAGTTCGAGTTCGAGTTCGAGCTCGAGCTCGAGCTCGAGGTATTCATATGATTGGCATTGAGAAGGAGAGAGAGTAAAGGAGAACAGTACGCGGGTTGTCCCTGGAAGTGACGCTTGTGCAAGTAGGATAAGCGCACTGAAGGGTGCAGAGGTTGTGGACACTGGTTTTCTGAACACCGAAGCTATCCAGGAGAGAACTGGAGTTGAAGATACAGTCTTTCAGGCACTTGAAGGCACATGAAGCAACAGATTTGGATGATGAAATGGCACATAGAAGTACGCAAGTTTTGTAACAGTCACCGAAAGACTCTGCGGTGGCCTGCCCCGTCAACAACCCCATCACCACCACACCAACCACCATTAGAGCTCTCACTCTTTCTCCTTCCATTTTCTTGGTCTCTCAGTCTCACTTCACTTGTACTATTAAAGCTCAGACCAGCTGTATCCCATTGTTTTTGCACTTTAAGAAATGCCTTGTATGTAATCATCACCCCGTCTTATCATCTGACATTAACTAAAATACTTTTATAAATAATTTATATATTATTACTTTATATTTATATTTTAACAATTTTAATTAATTGCATAAGACTAGTTTTAGTTTGAAAGTAATCTTATTTAATTTAAATTTTTAATAATATTATTTTAATTAAAAATTTTAAAATTTACAAATAAAATAATGAAATTTTAGAAATTGTACAGCGAAATTTGAATTATTGGAATAAATTCAGATTTAAAATATCGTCAATTCTAATATATTATATTTAAAATTCAAATTAATCACTTTTTTTAAATTAATGAAATAAAATAAAATAGTATATAAATAAATGTGATATTAAAAAATTGTTGTTTTGGTAGGACAAATGAGTTTATAATATAATATAATAGAATGTTGTTTAAAAAAAGAATTTATAATGTAATATAATGAAAAGTTGTTTATCATTTTACATTCCATTTTAAACGTCATAATGCCTTGTTTGGTTGGCATGAATTTTTGCTTGGGAAAGTAATATTTTTTTCTAAAATTTACATTATCACGCTTGATTCATTTTTTTGAATAATTAGGAAAATACAAACTTTCTCAATCTAGGAAAAGTAGTAACACTTTATTTGAATTCTAAATCTCAGCACTTCTCTTAATATTTAGATTAATTTCCTCAGGAATTTAATTTAAAAAATACAATAGCCAATTTAACCAATGTTATGAATATCGTACCGGACTTGGTACCGGATTGAGCTCTGGAATGGAACTGTACCGGTATCGGTCGGTACCGGGTACCGTTTCGGGATATTTTTAAAATTTATAAAATAGTCCCTAAAATTTTTAAAAATTGCAAAATAGTCCAAATAGATATATTATATAGTTGTACTGTATACTTTACTAGTTTACTGTTTACATCAACCATGCTTTCAAAAATCTTAATAATAAATAATAATGA
>JANJEY010000005.1:3382867-3394470 GCA_024703695.1 Erythroxylum cataractarum | reverse complement strand
ATGCTTACGATTGATTGGAGTAATTACAAGGGACCTTAATCTTTATCTAATTTTCATATAAGACTTTTCCATTACAAGGCTGATATAGGTCTGATCTATGCTAATTGAAATCTATTTTTCATCCGAACTTCGACCTATTAATCTATATTATTTTTTGAGCCATTTTATTATCTTTATCCGGATCAAATTACGTAATTTAATTGATAAGTTATTTTAAAATAGAAAAAAAGCAATTAATAGTTGTTCAAATTTACGAGAAAGGACAAAATTGTCTGACGTATATAATATGAAACACTCTTCTATTTGATTTCATTTTATTATAAAACTCTCATTTCAATCGATAGAATAATATTACATTCTATTCTATTCTATTTATAATTGTCCTAACTAATTTAACTATTACGAATTTAAGTTTACACGTACAACTTTAAAAATTTGAAGTAAATTTTATTATTAAATTTAATATTTTAAAATTTAGATTGAAAGTTAAATTAATAAGATAAAAGTTTCAAGATTTTAAAAGTTAAACAGGTATTATACTGTTATAAAATTAAAATTTTAAAATATGATTATAAAAGATTGTCTTTACATATTGAAAAATTTGAATTTTAATTTAAAAAGAGATTGTCAAATAAAAATCAATCGATTTATTTTAGCTTATAAAAATTTATTAATTAATAAAAATTGATCGATTAATTAAAAATGGATTGAGTTTAACAACTAAAATTATTAAAATAAATTAAAGCAAAAAGTTAAAATCTGAATAAAAAATTGGACGATTTAAGATTTTTATTGTTAAACTCATCCAACCGGTTCGATTTCTTAATTATTGAATAAATTTTCAATTAATTGTAACAAGTGATTTTATTAAATAGAAAACTAAAAAATTAGTATGGCGATTTTCTTATATTATTTTTGACGTTAAAAAACTGACGTGGCAGATTCAGATTCAGTAGATTCACTTCTTTTCAAAGTTCAGATTGGATTTGGATAAAGTTAAAACAGGCCACTTCACGTGACTTCTACGTGTTAGAATCTGGCCGAGCAAACACGCTGGCCAATCAAGAACTCCTAAATACTTTCTCCGTTCCCATATTACCCTTGCTATGATTTCAAAATCCCTAAACTGGACAAACGTACAATACTATATATTTTTTACACTCCGGCCCTTTTTCCAAAAAAGAGGAAAATCTCTGTGTCTCACGCTTCTTCTCAAATTCTAGGGTTCACCTAAATTGTCAAATCCCGATTCGAAACCCTGTAAAACCCTAAATTTCCTTTGAATTTAGGCTGCTTGAGGTTTTGGCAAGCGAGTGAATTCGAGACTCCCGAGGGTTTATCTCCATTGTTTCGTTTGACTTGCAAGGAAGTTTTCGCTTTTACGGTTTTTTTTTTTAATCTTTTGAGTTTGAATCTTTTGAGTGGTTTAGTTGCGCTTAATTTGGGGGAATCGTTGTTTTTGCTTAGTGTAGGAGTTTGGAGTTTTGATCTTAGGGTTTTGTGGGAATGGCTAAGGTTGGTGAAGAAGAGGTTGAATATGAGAGTGATCCCGAGGAGGAAAAGGGGTTGCTGGTAAGGCGGAGGAGAGAGGCAGCGAGTGATGATGAGGAAGGAGAAGCTGAGGAGAAGGTTAGAGTGGATCGGAGGCCTCCCATTCACTCTGATGAATCTGATGGTCAGGGCGGGGCTGCTGATTATGATGATGATGATGATGAAGGAGAAGAAGAAGAGATATATGAGGATGAAGAAGAAGATGAGGAGGAAGAGGTTTATGATGAGGGAGATGTTGATGTTTTTGAGGGAGTAAAAGGTGGAGGTGAGGGTGGGGTTGGCGGTGGTAGGGCTACGGAGAAGGTGACAGATGTAGAGAGCATGAACGCAGGGGACGGGATGGAGGGACAGGGTACTGTGGAGGGGGGAGAAGAAGAAGAGGGGAAAAAGGAAAACGAACCGTTTGCTGTGCCCACTGCTGGGGCTTTTTATATGCATGATGATAGGTTTAGGGATAATGCTGCTGGTAGACACAGGTATGATGACTTTAGAAGGTCTTTTGGATTCAAGAAGTTAGATTGATATTGTGTTTCTTGTTTCTGTCATTAAGTAATTGGTTTTCCACTTAGAAATTTCTTATCTGCCGCTTTTGCATGGTTATGATAGTGAGAAAGACTAGATCATTTGGACAAATTTCTTGGTCTTCGCTAGGTCTGTGTTTATAGAAAGAATGTAATTTTTCTACTATACTAATACGTGTCCATCACAAATACTTCAACCCGAAATAATTTTCTTTGCTTCATTAAGAGAAGGTTTTTGTTTCCTTATGTTTACTATTTTGCACTAGTCATATAAGACATAATAAGAAGTGAATGTACTATATCTTTCCCTTTGGTGCAGGAGAACATATGGAGGAAGGAGGTTGTGGGAATCAAAAGATGACAAGAAGTGGGGGCATGATAAGTTTGAGGAGATGACTTTGCAGGAAAGGCATTATGAACAGGTGATAATTTTGTATGCAATATTTTTTTTTTCAGAGTGCTATATTCTTTCTTATTTTCTTTCTGAAATCTGCTTCGTACAATTTTGTTTTCAAAAAACTCAGGGGAGGAGGAATTCTAAAGGTCAGTATCGATCTCGTGGAGGTAAAAATCAAGGTCCTACCTGTGGTTATGGGGGAAGGAACAGATCTAAAGAACTTAGCAATGGGAGCAATCATAGTCAACCAAAAGGTGTGAGAGGGAGAGGGCCTAGAAGGTATGAGCCTAATGCAAAAATTGTTGGCCAGACACGCCCAACTCAAAACAAGCAACCTGGGAAGCTTTTTGCAAAAAATTCTCATGGTAATTCTGGGAGAGTTGTTCAACCTGCATCTAATGCAGAACCTGATCAAGTTCCTCTTGCTAAAAAGAATTCGAGCTTGAGTTCAGCTTCTCCTCCCTTTTACCCTTCTGGCTCTTCTAACAAGGACATCAATCTCACTCAGAAAAGGGATGAACAAGGTGCAAGTTCGAGCAGGAATCTTAATGCTTCTGGTGCGGATGAAAATTTCTCCATGCAGCAATCGAGTGCTCTGTTGCGGGGGAAGAACATAACTGATCCTACTGGGTTTGATAAGCTTTACATTGATGAGTCCATTACCCAATCTGCTGGAAAACCCCTGACCAATTCACAAATGCCACTTTCTGGATCTTCAGTAGTTAATACCATGCAATCATCTCATTCCAGGTCGCAAGGAAAGGGTGTGGCTGTTTCTGGTCAAATGTCTTATCAACTAGTGCCACCTAGTAACCAGGTTAATAGAGTCTCTGCTGCTACACAGCTCCACAGTGTTCAGCTACCTAATCAAAGCCGGATGCAACCTTCTATTCAAGCTCATACTCAGCAGTCGGGCCAACATTCTGGTAATGGAACTCAAGTTTCTCCACCAAAAACTCCATTATCTACAAATTCTCATGAAAGTGGAGAGGTAGAAAGTGCATCGGAATTCAGTAAAGCAAAGGGTGCATTAGTGAGTAAAGGAAAAGGTGGCATTCAAGCAAGCGGAAGAGGTTCTTTTCTATATGGAGGGGCTCAGATTATGGGAGCTGCAGGGAATATGGGTGTCGGACATGGTGACCAAAATTTCCCTGGAACCCATGCGTTCTTGCCAGGTATAGTCTTCTTGGAGAATGGTATTCACTATCCATTGCTTTGGATAGCTTTATCAATCAAAAGCCAGTTGCTTTGAATAACTTTATCAACAATCAAAGAAAGTAGTCGCACTAAAATTTGGAATGATCTAAGTTATGTCTCTGCATACTAATAAGTGTCCGCAATTGGCTTTCTGGAGATCAGGATATAGCTGTCATGTTGATTTTCTTTTCCGGATAATTTGTCTTATTAATGATTGATTGATATGCAGTAATGCAATTTGGTGGCCAGCATCCTGGCGGAATGGGGGTTCCTGCTGTTGGCATGGCATTTCCTGGATATGTTGCCAATCCTCAACTTGGTTTAGGAAATTCTGAAATGACATGGTAAAGTATACCATTCTGTATCTATAAGCTGTATGAAGTATGAATTGGACATTGTCTCTTATTAGGTGGTGACATATTTTTACATTTAACTGGCTGAATGATTCTAGGAGAATGCAGTTTCTGAATTTTTATTTCTGATAATTCTGCTAAAGCATGTAGCTTTTTAGTTTTGTTTGATGGTTGTGATATTTTGTTGTGGCCAAATGAATAAGCAATCAAATTGCCTGAGGAAGTGATTTATAATGGAAGTTCATGTCCGCCAAACCCTTTTTTAATCTTTGTTGGAGGGAATTTGCTTTAAACTTTTTTACGAAGTTTAAGTATTCAACTAACTACATTTGTGATGTTTAGGCTACCTGTCCTGGCTGGTGCTGCAGGAGCTTTAGGAGCCACCTATTGTTCACCTTATATTACTGTTGATGGTAATTATCATGCTCGGCCATCTGGACAGACATCTTCCACGGGCTCTTCAAGGTTGGTTGTGTAATTTTTTAAGCCAAATCACTATTTTAATTGTGGCTGCAATTCAATATTTATTCTGTTTGGCCTAAGCATGAATGTTTTGTGTTCATATGTGTGGGTATGTCGTTTCAAAAAGTATATTACTAAATATTAAATTCCCTTCATTCTCATCCATGTTTAATATTATATCTTTGTTCTTTATTCCTAATGTGGGTTTTACTTTGTTTCCATTTTGATGCTTCTTTTCTACATGATGTTTATATCAATAGTATATGTTGGCATTTCTATGTGCTACTAATGTTTAGGGAATGGTCTATTTTTGGGGAACATATCACCTGTTTTCGTTACTCTGTGCCCATCCTGTTTCATAAGCATCCATCTATTCAATAAATGGGACCCACAGAAATTGAATGGATGGATGCACCTAGAATAGTTAGGCACAGAATAACGGGAATAGGTGATCTGAATCCCTAGTTTTTAATATATTTGTTCCAGAAGCAAACACTATTTTTGTTTTACATTTCCTTCATCTTGGGATGCAAGTGGGGCATGGGGCGGGAAGTTGATCTAGCTGTTTACCTGTAGATAGCTGTCGTCAATTTATTCATTTCTTTAGTAACCATTCGTTACTTGATTGTAAGTGTGACTCTTCAGCTAGAAAATTTGACATTCTTAAATTTATAGAAGAGAGACAACTTGATGTTCCGTATTGGATGTTTGGCAATTTATGTTTGGTTTGAAGGCCATATTTCTGTGTAATTCACTTTTATCTCAACAAATCTGTTTATTTTGCCTTGTGCCTGTATTAGTGTCTATTGGGACCTCACGTGTATTCTGTGCGCTGCTAATTGGCCAGGTTTTGATACTTTTGTTTCCTTTTGCAGCAAAGAAAATAATGCTAATAAAGGCGATAACGAATGGAAGCCTTCACATAGACCTGGTTAGACTTCTTTTTACCCTTTTATCCTTCATAACTTTAATCAAACGCTCTCGACTTATTGAGATTCACTATTGTTGTTTTTGGGCAAGAAGTATATTGAACTAGTGGGAAAAGATATTTCCTTGTTATGCAACTGGTAGTGATGACACTTTAGGGTTGTGCATTGTTGCTGTGAGTCCAGTTGAAAAGATTACATAATTACTATCGCTACGATTCAATTGCACTAACTGCATAGTTTAAACTGATTGTCAAGTCGAGGTCCTCTAATAAAGTTCTTTTGATTCTTTTAAAGTTTAATGATTGTGTGAAATTACTTTTTTTCTTTGCAGAACTTGTGAGTGATGAATTTGGGCAACGCCAAAAACCCCGCAGGCAAGTTACATTTCTTGAGGTTTTTGGCATTCTGTTGACATTATTCACTTCTTATGGGCATTTTAGACTTAACGTTTACATCCCTCCTTGTAGATACTCGGAGATGGATTTTAAGCAGCCAAGTACAAGTACTTAGATAAGAAGGAGAATGTTTGAATAAGCATATAAAGGTTAAGCTTTTATGTTGTTTGGGTATTGCTAAATTCTTAGCTGTCATTACGTGGTGGTGCAGGCCTTTGTTCAGGCCCTTTGTGTTCTCCAGCTGTTGTTCTGGAGTGCTTTGGGCCGCAATACAATCCTTGATATTTTAGGTAATTGTATTATTCTCCAGAAATGAATTTTCTACTTTCACTACATTTGGTTTTGTTCATCTTGACAATACCCCAAGAAAAAGAAAGAATTAAAAAAAAAAGCAAGGATCCTTTAATTGTGCCAATTCCTTGAGTTCGTCTCCATATGCTATATAGTCTATGTTTCTCGTAACTGTTGTGAGCTGTGTGATGGTTATATTACTTGGAAATAGAATGTGCATAAAATGCTTTTAGTTAAATCCTCATGCGTAATTAAAAAAAACATAGACTTAATGCTTCTTCTGAAATTGGAATACTTATATCTTCGATTTTGCCTAGTTTGTGTTCGTTTTTGCCTAATTTGTGCTGCTTTTAGAAAATGATGAACTTATAAGTTTGTTTTTAACTGATCATAGAGCTAGGAAGTATCTTTTAACTGATCATAGAGGCAGGAAGCATGTTTTCTTGACTATTGTGGTTGGGGGACGTTACTTGTTTAATATCTTCAACTTGAGGAGTTCATCTCTTCACATCTCAACTTTAGCTTACTGTTTTTCTGTGTTTCATCGTTGCAGTTATGTAACGAACGCCTGCTCATGCTGCAGTCAATTTGAGAACAAAATTGTGGCTTGACGGGTAGCAGTTTCTTATTTAGATGTGCGGTATGGCCGTAATGAAAGATCTCTCTAATGTATCAGTTTTGTGACACAGCACATATAATGCATTCTGATTACACATTTTTCTCAATTTCAGGTTTTCTTCTGGCTTGGTTTTCGAGTGAAGCTTGTGACAGATGAATGCAGGCTTCTCCAAGACTATATACTAAGAAAAGTTGAAAATTGAGAAGGAATTATTTGTGCAGAAGCTACTTTCTTCCCTGAGTTTCGATATTCATACAAGTAGATGGTATTTGGAAATGCAAAACCAACTTCCTTAACATTTGTGGTTGACCTAATTTATAAGTCTGGTTTTCAGGATTCTGTTTACATGTGGGGATTCCTTGTTTTGCACATTAGGACTGCCTACTTGATCATCAAACAAGGACATCTATACAGACTGACAAAAGCTTTCCAAACCTGTTTTATGGTTGGTGGTGTCTGGTTTTGATGTTAATAATGAATGAACCCAGCTTGAATATTCTGCTAACTCTACTCTTTTTCATTCTGCTTTTCCTCTCCTTAAAATTTGTCAAGGTATCATACTTTCCTAGAATATATCCAAGACTAGCAAGCAGGTCCGGTCTGGCTCGAAATTTTTTTGGCAGCCTTATCAGACTCCGACTGAATGCCGGCTTCGGGCCTTCCCCATCCCGAAGCCTGAACCGAAGCTCGAATTTTGTTACTTAAGTTCGAGTTTGGTTCGAAGCTTTTAAAGCAAACCAAATGATCTTTGAATGAGGTTATTATTACATAAAACACTCCACGCACAATGCTTGAAGAAAAGTCCAAATTAAAACTTAAAAAATAATGCAATTCATCGATTGATTTTGGTAAATTATTATGTAAATTTAAAAAAAGAAGTTGCATTGGTATTACAAAAACGTTGTAATGTTTATTTGTGTATTTTTAGAAATAGAAAAAACGAGAAATGAAATAAATAATTTTTTATATATTAATATTTGGTTTGAAAATGTAACCTTAAAATAACAATGAAGTAATTAACAAAAAAACAAAATATTATTTTATAATAATAATAATAATAATAATAATAATATTTATTATTATTATAAAATTTCTACTTATTATTCTTATTATTATTAATTTTATCAATTATTTTTTCTTATTTTTATTATTAAATTTTTTATTATTATTACTTGTCTTCTTCTTTTTTTATTATTATTAAACTAATTTTCTTATTATTTTTTATCATCATTATTATAAAAAATTAATTTTCTTCTTCTTACTATTAGTATTATTAAATTCCTTATTATTATTATTATTGTTATTATTTGTATTTGTATTTGTATTTGTGTTATTCTTATTTTTATTAATTATTATTTTAAATTTTCTACTTATTATTATTCTTATTCTTATTATCAATTATTTTTATTATTAAAAAAAGAAGTAAAAGAAGGATAAAGTTGTCTTAGATAAGAATAGTAATTCTTGGAATAGATAAAGATAGGTAAAGTTTGGTATTAGCTATTCTTCAAAGTTACACAATTCATATTCTTGATGATTAGTTATTCTATGTTTGTTTCTAATCAAATACACGTTTAAGGAATGAAATAGAAATATGTTAGGAATAGAATAACTATTCTATTGAACCAAACAGGTCTTTAATGTATGTGTTTAACTTTATTAATAACTGATTAGTTGATTATGATTAAAATAATTAATTGAGGTTAACCAAAACCTTACAATTAACTAAAAACTGCACAATTAGCCACCGACAAGTCATTAAAAGTGCCACGTGTCAATAATCAACACTAGTCACTTTGTGATTAATATTTCTACATGGGAAGTGATTGACTCCCACGCGTCTATCACTGTCCCAGACAACAACTCCCGAGTCTTATTCTGTCTCTCTCTCTTCCTACTCTGTGCCTTCTGATCGCTCTTCCTCACTCTAAACAAGTTTGTATACTTGTAGGTCTCTCTCTCTCTGGATCTCTATCAAAAAAATCGTGAACTTTTTTCTTTTCTTTGTCATTATCTTGAGATAGCTCTTGATTCAACCGTCTCCATCTGGTTGCTTGAAGACTGCCGGGAGCTAAGCAGCGACTCGGTGGTTGCTGTTTCTAGATTGCCATCATTGGTTTTTAGTCTTTGGGTAAGTTCTCTCACGCACCACTTGTCTAAAACTGTCCCAGACAACAACTCCGAGTCTTATTCTGTCTCTCTCTCTTCCTACTTTGTGCCTTCTGATCGCTCTTTCTCACTCTAAACAAGTTTGTATACTTGTAGGTGTCTCTCTTTCTCTCGATCTCTATACACAAAGTTGTGAACTTTGTTCTTTTCTTTGTCATTATCTAGAGATAGTTTTTGCTTCAACCGTCTCCATCTGGTTGCTTGAAGACTGCGAGGAACTAAGCAGCGACTCGGTGGTTGCTGTTTCTAGATTGCCATCATTGGTTTTAGTCTTTGTGTAAATTCTCAAGAAAGATTGCTTCTTTTTTTGTTTAAGAGAATACCAAGTTCGTTTTTAGTTATGCATTGAAGTTTTCTTTAGTTGTGGTAAGAATTTTGGAGCGGGAAAGGGAGATGCAGTTGTTGAGAATCTTGAATTTGGATACCCTTTTGTGTTGTCTTTTTGTTGCGTGTAATCTTTAATTTGAATAGTCTTTAACAAAATTTAGTGATTTCTTGTTATTGTAGGAGTAATAGATTGCGGGAAGGCTTTACTTTTGCTGTTTTTTTTGGATGGTTTATGACAAACGAACGTTGTGTTCATTGTGCCTTGTGTTGTCGTTGTGTAGTTGAAGAAGGAGAGGAAAGAAATGGAGGATATTATCGGCAGAGGAGATTTACATGTTAATGTAGTTAGGCAATCTCCATTGAGGCCTGCTGGCAGCTTGAAGTCCACATTGTCAGGTAGATCGACGCCCAGGAGCTCTCCTACATTTAGGAGGTCCCATTCTAACCGAACTCCTCGAAGGGAAGGGAGGAGCGGTGGTGGTGGTTTGCAGTGTTTTCGAATTAACCGTATAGTGTACTGGTTGCTTCTGATCACTCTGTGGACTTATCTTGCGTTTTATGTTCAGTCCAGATGGGCTCATGGTTATGACAAGGGGGAATTTCTTGGCTTTTTGAGGAAAAATAGAAGTGCAGTTTCAGAAGGGGAGCTAAATACACGTCGTGATTTGCTTGCTGATAAAAGGCCTGCAAGTGGTCTTAGTGGGATCCATAAAATTGAGGTTGAAGATGGTAAAAACATAGATGTAGTTTTGTCAAAGAAAGGGAGTGAGGTGAGTTCTAAGCGTGATACGACTACAAGGAAGAAGAATAAGAGATCGAGGCACAGGTCTCGGAGTAAAACACATGTTAAACAGAAGGCAAGAGTAGAGGTTGAAAGCAATGATGTTGAGGTGCAGGAACCAGACATTCCTCAGAAGAATTCTTCTTATGGTTTGCTTGTTGGTCCATTTGGGTCAGTGGAGGACAGACTTTTGGGATGGAGTCCTGAGAGACGATCAGGAACGTGTGATAGGAAAGGGAATTTTGCACGGTTTGTGTGGTCAAGGAATTTTGTCCTAGTATTCCACGAAATGTCAATGACGGGTGCCCCACTTTCAATGCTGGAATTGGCAACTGAGCTTTTGAGTTGTGGAGCTAGAGTTTCTGCTGTTGTTCTTAGCAAGAAGGGTGGCCTGATGTCAGAACTTGCTAGAAGAAGGATTAAAGTACTGGAGGACAGAGCCGAACTCAGCTTCAAAACTGCTATGAAGGCAGATCTTGTAATTGCAGGATCTGCAGTATGTGCATCGTGGATAGGTAAACTCCACTTTAAACTTTTATTCAATTCTTCATAGAGAAAACATCATGTTTAGCATACTTACAAAATCTGCAGTATGTGCATCGTGGATAGTTAAACTCCACTTTTAAACTTTTATTCATTTCTTCACAGAGAAAACATCATGTTTGGCATGTTTTTGAAATTAGGGAACCAATATATTCTATACAAGTATTTACTGTAGAAGTTGCTAATATTGATGGTGGCATGTCCATCAAATGATGTGTTTTGTTCCAGATCAATATATCGACCATTTTCCAGCTGGTGCAAGTCAAATTGCTTGGTGGATTATGGAAAATAGACGTGAATACTTTGATCGATCTAAGGTTGTTATTGATCGGGTGAAAATGGTGGTGTTTCTTTCTGAGACTCAGGCCAAGCAATGGCTAACCTGGTGTGAACAGGAGAATATAAAACTCAGATCGTCACCTGCTATAGTTCAACTTTCTGTTAACGATGAACTAGCTTTTGTGGCTGGCATTGCATGTTCCTTAAATACTCCATCATCACCTCCTGATGCGATGCTGGAGAAAAGACGATTACTTCGGGATTCGGTAAGAAAAGAGATGGGATTGCAAGATACTGACATGCTCGTAATCTCTCTTAGTAGTGTAAATCCTGGAAAGGGCCAGCTATTACTTCTTGAATCTGCAAATCTGGTGTTTAACCACGAACATTCTCGTCAAATGAGATCTTCGGTGAGTAGCAGTGAAGATAAAGCTACCTTGGCTGCAAAGCATCATCTGAGATCTCTATTGCTTGATTCAAGCAACAGCGGCAAATTTTCAAATGAATTAGGAGTGTCCAATGAGTTCATCAGGCTTGATGAACCTAAGAAACAAGGCTTGATTCATGGAAGGAAAACTATGTCTAGTGAAGGAGCACAGAAACAGGATCTTAAGATTCTTATTGGTTCTGTTGGTTCCAAAAGCAACAAGTTGTTTTATGTCAAAGAAATGCTGAACTTCTTAAACAAGAATCAGAACTTGTCAAAGTCAGTGATGTGGACTCTAGCGACTACACGTGTTGCCTCTCTATACTCTGCAGCAGGTGTTTATGTCATAAACTCCCAGGTAA
>JANJEY010000005.1:3338509-3367939 GCA_024703695.1 Erythroxylum cataractarum | reverse complement strand
AATCAAGGACTTATCATATTAGAATAATAAACAATAAACGTAATATGATAATAAAATCATTTGCCATGTTATTAATCGAAATTAATAATCACAAAATTAAATTGTTCAATCTATTACATAACGATTAGGTCATGGGCATAATTCCAACATGAGTCTAGGACGTAAATTTCTTTTTTTAAAATAAAAATTTAGATTGAAAAGATATACATAGATATCTTTTTAAGTACCATCACAATTATGCGAAGCCGAGTTCAAACTTTTTTATTTTCAGAATTTTGGATTTTAAGTTGATCTTGAATTTGAACTATTAAATTTTACTCAGTCTAAAATTCAAAATTTTTAAATAAAACAACAATGTCTTTAATTTGCACACTAAGCCTCGTAGTATTTATTCATATTTTGACCTTAAAGTAAGTACCGCAAAAAATAGATTTAATTGTAAATATACATAAGTTAAAACAAAACTTTAATGCCCATAGTGATAAATAAGTAGAAAATTTAAGATTTGAATAAGAAATTTATTCATTGATGAGATTTTAACTATTTCAAAGATTAATTAGTCTTATGAAAAAAAAAATCTAATCTTATGAGCATCATCCATGACCTAATTAAGCATGATTAACACATCCAACATACCCTTTTTTTACATTAAAATGAATAAAAATATAAATAAGTTTGAAGAATTTAATATTATTTGAGATATTCATTATTACTATGACTACATTTTGTTGAGAGTTTTATACTAGAATGAAATAGAATGTAATATTATTCTATCGCTTTGGAAAATGATTTATAATAAAATAGAATGAAACGAGATGAAAGAGAAGGATTTCATATTACATTTCATTTAATCCTAAATAGTAAAAATAAAAAACTTCTAATTTGAAAGATTTATGATAGAATGTAAAATGATAAACAACTTTACACTATATTACATTATTAACCATTTATTTAAACATCATTTCATTATATTACATTATAAACCCTTCCTTCCTTCTCAAATAACAATTGTCTAATATTACGATCCATTTCATTATAAATAATTACATTCTATTAAAAACTTTACGTTCAATCAAAAATAACTTAAAAGTTGAAAGACATTAAACTTGCTATACGAGACAATAACGTGTAGTCGCAGTACTAGCAACAAGATCTCATGTTATTTTTACAAAAACTTTGAAGATCCAATAATAATTTTTGTTTACAATATTAGTTCAATTTAAAAACATAATGTTAAAACATTTTAATTTTAATTTTTTAATAAAAATAACTTACTGTTAAGTTCTCATTAATATGGCTTACATAATAGCCACGTTAAATTAATATTTTCATCACGTAATTTCGTATATTGTATTTTTGTAATGTATAATAATAATTATTTAATAAATTAAAGAATCAAAACCTAAAATAATCACGCATTCTTTACTTTTTCGCCATCGGTCTATTATCACAATATTAATTAGTTTATATATATATATATATATATATATATTAATTAGTTTATATATATATATATATATAGATAGATAGATAGACCTCGATTTGGCAATGTTTCTGCATTAAAGAATCAAGCAGTGTGCATCTCATTGATGAGATTAATGAGAAGTGTTAATCTCACCAATGAGATTAACAAGTGTTGACTTGTATAATATATATTACACTTGTCTTTTTCATTACATCAATTAATTCCAAATCATGCCTTATATATTTATTGAAAACGAGAAAAAGTGCATATCTTAGCAAACTAACTTGCCGTAACAAACGTCCCACTTGAGAAAATAACTACTTTGTGGCTTATTCTATTTAAAAATTAGAGTTTTAGACTCAAGAAAGTGAAAAATAAATACCAACATGTCAATTTATATATGGAAAAAGTACTTTGAAAATCATTTTTATATATATATATATAAGATTAGTTGTGTTAATCTTGATTTTGAACATTTCAAATGGAAGCTTGGAAGGTTGCCATTTTTGAAACTTGTAGTTTACCCTATAAATGGAGAAGTCAGGCAAGTTAGCCTTCTGAATATTCAACTTTGGTTCTGTTAATTTATGTTAAAGATGATTAAAAACTTTAATAATTAAAAGATTAAATAAGAAATAACGTCAAATTAATGATTAATTGTATTTTATTAAAAAATGATTCTTATCATTTTTAATCAATGAAGAGTGAAGACTTTATCTAATCAATGGTGTCATCAATGACTTTGAATTCAACATTCCAAAGTTCCAAATGGAAGCTTGAAAAGGGCAACTGTTTTAATGTATATGGCTGCCATGTTGGAAGACTGATCAAGTCAATCCACTAAGAGGTGTAAACTGAAAGACACATTATCATTCAAGATGTACCTTTAAGTCAATAGAAATTAAGGGTTTTGAATTTGGAGGCAGTCTTTAAGAATGCTTGGCCCCAAGCTTAAGGAAAATCAGAACTAAGATCATCTGTCCAATATTACTCTGCCTTATTCTGTCTCATAAAATCTCAACCACTTATTTTACGGGACCCACGCAGGATCTACGCGAGACCTACACAAGACTCACATAAATAAACGGCTGAGATTCATTGAACACAATAAAACACTATAATATTGGACAGAAGATCTGAACTTAAGAAATCATGTCATTTCAAAGTGCAAACTTTTTGACTCAGTCCTAACAAATTGCTTGCCCATCTCTGCGACGTTGAAGTGTGTAAAAGTGTAGGTAACAAAGACAATGTCATAAACCAATAGTCAAAGTGCTTGCCCATCTCTGTGATGCTGAAATGTGTAGAAGTTTGGGAACCAAATCTAACTTTGGTATTGGACGATTGGCGTATGATCTTGTCTGTGTTATCTTTTCTCAAACAATGAATGAGAAATGCAAAACTCAACATTTCTAAAGAAGCAGGAATGACAATTGGTTAAATTTAGTTAGATTTTAAATCGATTTGAACAACTCGGATCCATCAAGGTTGGAAATTTTTTATTATGAAAGTTTTCTTCCTAAACTCAAATTTATGTTATGTTAAATCTTGTCCGTTAATTTTGAGTCGAATTGGGTTGAATCTTTCTGTCAAGCTTATATAGATGGGTTGAAGGGGATGAAAATTTCTAAAATAGACATTGTTTCCATTAGTGCTCCAAGACTTTCTGAAGAGAAAGTGACAGAAAAGACTGTAATGACAACTATGTTTGACAGGCAATATGTTTGTTCTTAAATGACTTTACTTAGAGGACTGCATCAAACTTCAATTATGGTGTAGAAAGTAGCAAAGTCTTCTTTTACATGTGCAAAGTGGAAGGAAATATCCTATGGGATCAACCCATTCTTCTTCACTAATTTGTATAATTGACTAAATTACTTCTTTCCATTTGGGTTGCTAATTTGGAGAAAGAAAAACTGAACTAGGGTTTGCATCATGTTTTGGAAGTCTAGTGGATTCAGGCCATTGACAGAATTAGAGCTTATTGGTCAAAAAGTTAGCAAGTATCAGCATGAAAAATCCAATGTAAGTTATGCTCATTGATTGGATTCCTTAGAAGTGATTAACATTTTTTCTTTCTACCAAATAGTTCTGTCTGAGGATAATTTTTTAGTGACAGGTATCCGTAGATGATTACACCAAACATGAGAGATGCAAATTCAACATGTCTATCGTGAAGAAAATCAGTGTGCGCACAACCTGACGGTTCTAGCAATCTTATTAAATCCAAGTTTGCATTTCCTACAGCAGCCTCTGATGGTCGTTATGGAGCTAATCCACCGAAATGCACAAGGCACGTTATATTATAGAACATTGCGATAATGTTTTTTTTTTCTTTTTTCCTTTGCAATCAAACAAATAAAAAGAAGTTAATACATACACCAAATCTAATCGAACTCGAGATAAAGCCTTAAGAGACTCGGATCGATTCATTGTCACTCCTAATCATGTTTCCACCTGGTAAGACACAATTTTGACAAACCAAGCCTGAGGAAAATAATTATGGAACTTATCACCTGATATCATTAAAAGCATTGGCAAGCATTTCAGGCTCAAGGAAGGAGTCCAAATTTGCCCAGTTTTGCAGGGCATTTGTAACTGAAGTCAGAACACCAGTCTCACACCATTGATTTTTGTTTTCTGCACTGGCTACTTAAAGGGTTTGAGAAGTCTCATTGTTACTTAAACCCTGAGCTGGGACTGTCTAGCTTCTTTTTGGTAGGATTGAACATTCTCAACAAACCACCATGCATTAAATGCTATGAGAAAGTAATTATCACGTCATCGATTTTCACAAACAAGGGTTTATCAACTACTTGACACAGCAACAAGAGATCATAGTAGATTGATTTGCTAATCATCAGCTCATGACCAAATGCAAAAGAGGGGAACAGAGCATTCATCCTGTAAGCAAACCAGTAAGTTATGAAGGGGAGTGACAGCTCTTAATTTTGTGAACTGATTATATCAGGAGCTCTGGACTTCTAAGATATCATGCAAGGGATGACAAGTTCCACATGCATATCTCAATCAATTTATAAACAATGGATTATGTCTCAATATAAAGCGGCCAAGTCGAGCAATTCCTGGTATTCAGGAGTGACATAAGAGAACACCTGGTATTCATCAGAGGCAAATGATTTCACCTTTTTCCCAATTACAGTAGGCAAACCTGCCATAAAGAAGGCAGTTTAATTAATCAATGTTATTAGCTTGAAAAATGAAAAATGAAAATGACAATCCAAACCGTTTTGCAAAGAAAGGAACAAAAAATAGGAAAGATCAATCTTAACACTTTCTCTTTAAAGCAATAAGTGAAACTTCAAAGCCAAATAAAAATAACATTCAAGTAGGGATCAAGTGCTTGTACATCAAAGACATACATTTCCTAATGTTTTCTCCCCTGGTAGAAACTTATCTTTGATGGCAGAAATAGCAGAAATAAGCAAATGTGACCTTTTCAACAGATGATGTAAATAAACAAAATTGCTGATTTCATTTACTAACATTAGGGCGTTAAACAATCATCCATTGGTAATTTCATAATACCGGGGTAATATGTGCCTTCAGACAGTTTAAGCTTCTTCAAAATTTAATATCCAGTAAACAATGCATGATTATGTATAAACAACATCTGGATGACCGATTTGTCTCAAGATTGGAGAAGACAAATCCAAAGCACTCCAACTGCATTATACATCATGATAGTATATTCAAAATAGATAGCCAACAAAACGAACTCACTCCCATGAATGCGTCCATATAAAAATCTTTCTCCTTTCCAATACTCCAGAGGTCTTGACTTGATCCTGGTACTCTTTCTTACTCCATTCTCCCATGTTGTTCCAGCAGCTATTAACAGCGCGACTTTTAAGTTATTTAAGAACATGAAAGGTAATCAACACTAAGAAATAAAGGAACCGAAGGTTTGATGAAACACTACAAACCTGCAAGGCTTTGCCTTCTAGATGAAGCCTTTCTCTTGAGCCCTTTGCTAGGACGTGACTTGTTCATTGTTTGCTCCTTCCTGGTCTCCACAGAAGAATCCATAATTTTCTGTTGCATAAGGAACTCTTAGTAAATTTCAGGTAATATAGTCTATGGTAGAGATGACCTTATGCGTAAAAGAATGTAGCAGAAATGTCTACCAAAACAGATAAACAAAAACAGAAAGACCTAAATTACAAGATAGGAAAAAAGAATTAATAAAAGAGTTGAAAACCTCATACTGCATATACAAAGTCCGTATTCAGAACTTCAATTATTTCTAACATTTTTATGTATTTAATTAAAGTATAGAGTTGACTTAAGGCCTATAACCTCATTTTGTTGAACTGGTGCAGCGTCTTGAACTTGCTCTTGCTCACTGTCTTGAGTTTTAGAGATCCCATCCATGGCATGCTCATAGCTTATCATAGGATCTGATTGATCTATCAAAGGAAAGATGAAAACATATCACATATAAAACATAATAAAAAAAGGAATTATAAAGAGACCAGTTAAGAACAATCAGATTCCAAGCAAAGAAGCTTTGTGAATACAAAAATCACCATGATTATGCTTCAAATTAATAGGTAAACTTAAGACTCAAAATTATGCAATACCTGCCTCAAATTACGATCCTACCTAACTTTCATTTCTCATATGATGTTCATCCTTCTAAAAGGCACTTAAAATAGTAGAGCTAAGAGTATTTAAATGGATACAAAGCACTGGCTGTATCAGGAAAGTACGCAATAGCCAGATATCCTGCTAAGCTGAGAGTTATAACACAGGCATTCAACTTTCTAGGTTTTATTAAGAGGAAAAGCATACCACATAGATGTTGAACATCATTCAATATTCCCACAGCTGAGTCATCCATATTTAAGTCAGGCTGTTGAGAGGCCACACCTTCCTGCTGTATATCTTCTGCCTAATTGTAGCAAAAACTCAGAAGGTGACACTTTAGATCACGACTTTCCAAACATTGTTCAATGGATACAAAAGAATAAAAACTCACCAAATCCACAATTCCATTTGGTCCATTGGTGTGAACATCCGTGCCAGTATTTGGCTGACTTAAATTCTCATTTATGTCCCCATCATCTGAACCAACACTGGTGTGCTCCATTTCAGCACAAAATTCCCTTGAATCAGAACTCTGATTAAATCTTGCAGTTGGAGAAGCATGGATTGGTGGTGATTGGTCAATGTCAGCAGTTGAAAATGGATTACTCGAGGTATTTGACTGCAAGATGCGTTTACTCAACAAAGAAAATGATGCCAATGGACTTTTCACACGAGTTGGAGAACCAGTTGTAGCAACAGAACTTTCTGCTTTTGTTTGCTTCAAAGGAGTTTTAACCCTTGTCAACTGTAAGAAATTCTGTATGTCCACTAGTACATTCGCAGGCTTAGGCAATTTCCCACCAGAAGCCTTGGAATTAATCTGTTGAATATCCTCAAATTCAGGGAAGTTTAATTTCTTTATGTCAAGAGATTTGATCTGCAAGCGGTTTTGTATCAGACTAAGTGCTCCATCCCCATCTAGTT
Organism: Erythroxylum cataractarum; assembly: GCA_024703695.1. Lineage (NCBI taxonomy): Eukaryota > Viridiplantae > Streptophyta > Magnoliopsida > Malpighiales > Erythroxylaceae > Erythroxylum > Erythroxylum cataractarum. Next base: position 3,360,939 of record JANJEY010000005.1, on the reverse strand, counting down.
CATTGTAATCATGTGCAAGCAATTCCTCCAAAAGTTTGTTAACCCTGTTCTCAGCCTTGGTCACTGAAACTAGTTTTGTAAGGAATTACTTGTGTTACCAGAATTATCAGGAAAAAATAATCAATAAAAGTTTTAGTTAGTAGCTAGAGTATCGCTTTTGGGCTCATTGTCCCAGCTTCAATCACTATCCCTTACCAGCCAGTTCAACCTCCTGAGTTGCAACATTCAACGGCTGCATTTGTTGTGATTCAACAATTTCCAAGTTCTGCCCTTCCAATGTAGCATCTACATGGGCATTTTCATGTTCTGCATTGCGATTGAAGGGGCGGAAGTCCTCTTCAGGCACATCTTCAGAAGCTGAGGAAGGATAGAGATGCTTGTACTTGGCTGTCCTAGATCTCCTGTGACATGGGTAAATCAACACCATCATATACATATATACCTAATATTTATATACAAAATCAATATAGGAATTAAAAAAACCACTGAATTGAACATTATACCCTGGGATACCGGGCCGATGGGGTCGTGGAGCCGAGGTAGCAGTAATGCCCTGATCTGGCTCTCCAAAAGGGAGACTTGTCTGTCTAGCAATTTCCTTTTTGGCATCTACCAACAATTAAAAAAATATTTATTAACAGTGAAATTGGCCAAGAATTCATAATCAAACAACAATAATGGAATGTAATGTTCGTATACTTTGAATTCTTTCGAAAGCCGAGAAGAAGTCTTCAGGATCTTTGAGCTTATCAATGTCCAAAGTAGGTTCCAAACTAGCATCATTAAGATATTGCGTGTCAATAACAAGACATAACATCACAGTTTCATACAACAAAACAAGTTCAACATCGAGAAGTGAAACATATATGACCTGCTTGAACTAGGAAGCAAAGAGAAAGGAGCGCGCTTTCGTTCTAAACCTGGCCTGCGTCCCTTTTCAACTACGGTTTCTTCTTCCATAGAGCTCTTTAGAATCAGTTTTCCTTGTTCTAATAGCTTATTTGGATCTTTCACAGGCTAATACATTAAACAAAGAAAGAAAACAAGAATTGGCTTAATAAATAAACGATTCCGAGAGTCATTCCTACCCAAAAATCTAATCCAAAACCCGAAAAGACTCGAAATTTGTTGGTGGTTCACCAGGCATTTGAGGAAATTGTGGGCGGAGACGACTGTGTCGTCGGAATCGCGAGGAGGTTGAACGGACAGAGAAGCGAATGTCCGTTGAAGCAGAGAAAGACCCGAATAAGCTTCTAATGGATCCTCCATACCCGAATTACACTCATGAACGGAGCATAAGAGACTCGACGGAGGGAGTGGCGGCGTTGTGTGTTGAGTGGAAACTTGATTACATTCGAAAAAGAGTAATTTAGCGGGAGAGAGAGAGAGCGTGAGAGCGTGTGTTCTTGAATCTTGATAATTACAATTCAAATGAAAATTTAGGTTTTTTTTTTTAAAAAATATATGTATATATATAAGACTGAGTTAATAATGTTACGGTTTACGTTTTGTGTTTTTATAAAACCGTAACATTATTAACTATAAAAATTCAGTCTTATATATATTTATAAAAACACAAAACGTAAACCGTAACATTATTAACTATAAAAATTCAGTCTTATATATATACATATATTTTTTTATATGTTCTTTTTTTTTTTCTAAATTTTTGTATTTTATATGATTGAAAGTTGAGTTTTTTTGATAATTTATTATTTTCTTGTCATTTAAGTATTGATATTTTTCTAAAAATAAAGAAATAATATATTTTATTATATTTTGTATTAAAATAATTTTTAAAAGTTAAGTTATATTTTATTATTTATTTATTTATAATTTTTGTAATTTTATTTGTATATTAATTTAGTGTTTCAATTTTGCTAATTTATTATTTAAATACATTACTTTTTTATTATCATATTTACACGTGAGTCTATCAGAAATAGTCTCTCTATTATTACAAAATTAAATGTGATGATGATGATGTATAAAAAATTTTATTTAAAATTTTTAAATAACTTTTTTTAAGAATAAATCCGTGTACTTTTATATTTTCCTAAATTTTATATTTTAGAAATTTTTTTACCTTGATGATCTTTAATCATATTTTCTTAAAATAAAAGAAATTTTAACTTTATTATTTATTTTATAAAATAACACATATGTATTTAATAAAAATATAAAAAATCAAATACAAAATACAATTTGATAATTTAATTAATTTATAATAAATTTAATCTAAATTAAATTAATAAATTTTTTGAGTTATTTAAATTTGAAATTACAAATCTAAATTACTATAAATTCAATTTTATTTTTATTAAATTATATTATTTAATTATTTAAAAGAAATTTTAGTAAAAAATACATATTGTAAATAATTTAATTTATTTCAAACAATACTTTTTTGTAAGCTTATGAACTATTTATCATAAAAATTAATTTATGTAAGAAATAAGGTTTTAATTAAAAAGATAGATAGAAAATTATTAAAATAATAATTATAATTTTAAAAAATTATTTATAAAAAGAGAAGTAATTCATATATTTTCATTTTTTTCCAATTTCATTTTTTTTGTTTTTTAATTTTGGCTTCGTCTTTTAGCTTGCTGCTCAAATTCAGAGTAGGGTTGCAACATATAAACGCCACACTCCATTTCTGTGTCTCTCTCTCTTCCTTTACTTGTTAACAAAAACCACACAAAACCCTTTCTCTCTCTAGAAGCCTATTTTCTCTCTCTATTACACGCAACTCGCAGATACAGCAACAATGGGGGCTTCTCTGCCTCCCAAAGAGGCCAACCTCTTCAAACTCATCGTTGTAAGCTCCGATTAACTGTATTTCTATTGCTGTATATATACCTGAAGTATTCTTATGGATAAAGGTCGCAACTTTCTTACTACCCACTTCTTGTGACTGTTGGATCGTGGTTCAATTGTCTCGTTTAGCTTAGGATTTCTGAATCTTTTTTGGTTTCTTTTGAACCCTGATAGAGAAAGATAGGTTCTTTACTATTTTTGTTGCTTCTGTTGTGGTTTTAAATGAGGGTTTGAGACCCTTGGCTGCAATTTTTCTGAAGTGGAGCTGTTTACACTCTAGGGTTTCCTGGTATCTAGCGGCACAGCATTTGGATTTTGAGGTTTTGGGTTATTGGGTTGAAGCACTTTTTACCTTTTGGAGCTTGAAATGGTCCAATTTGTGTTCTCTAAATGGGGATTTTAACCGTGGGAAGTTCTGAGCAATTTCTTCTGTTAGGAAATGGATTGGTGAACTTATTGGTTTTTGAAGTTCGTTAGTGTGCTCTTAAGAAATAACGCACATGAGCATGGACAGGCCCTTGAAGTTTCTTTTTTGGGCCGAAAGATTGCTTGCTAACTAATCTTTCCAGAGTTTAACTGGTTGGGTTCTTGGACAATGCAACCAGTATTTAATTTCTGTTTTTGATTTCCCAGAAGTATTGCTTTTCCTAAATCTAATGGCTTGCTTTGTTCTTCTTTGGGAGCCTCTAAGTATTGATTGAAGTCTAATGATGGTTATGTTATCTATGATTATATGGTGTAACATGCTCTCATCAATGTTCAGTTTTTATGCTTTTGGTGGACCAAATCTGTAACCGTTGTTGACCAAAGTGCTGTTGGAAAATGAATGTCTATTGGAATGTAAGATGTTGTTTCTTTCTATAATGGCAGAAATCATATGAAACTAAACAGTACAAGAAAGGATTGAAGGCAGCAGATGCTATCCTGAAAAAGTTTCCAGAACATGGAGGTATTCTTGTCTCATCTGGAAAGTTTATATGTAATGAATTTTTAATAAGGTGTCTCGATTTTGTAACCTTTTGTCATTCGTTAGATTCAATTCTTTTTTCTCATCATTTTCTTTGCTCATTCCCTACCAGAAACTTTGTCAATGAAGGGACTGACATTGAACTGTATGGATCGTAAGTCTGAGGCATATGAACTTGTCCGGCTGGGCTTAAAGGTTTGAATATTCTCAGTGATCACTGTGTCTTTTAGATTTCTTTTTGGTTTGTTGACATTCTAGCTTTCAGTGTAATGATTTATATGCGTGTGGTTGTTGCAGAATGACCTTAAAAGTCACGTTTGCTGGCATGTTTATGGTCTCCTTTATCGATCTGACAGAGAATATAGGGAGGCCATCAAATGCTATCGAAATGCATTAAGAATAGATCCAGACAATATTGAGATTTTGCGAGACCTGTCACTCTTGCAGGTATGCATTACAAACACCTTTTGGTTTGGTTATCCGCAAATGAAGATGAACTTGTGTTAACAAGGTCTGTCATGCCAATTTTAAGTTGAAAATAATTCCTTGTATGCTTTTAAATTGTTTTCTTTAATATGTTTTTATTCTACCATTTTCTTCTCAAAGTGGCTTTTTATTATTAACTTATTAGAAACCACTGTGTCTTTAATTCTGCAGGCACAAATGCGAGATTTGACTGGTTTTGTTGAGACTAGACAAAAACTCCTAACTCTGAAACCAAACCATCGCATGAATTGGATTGGCTTTGCAGTTGCCCATCATTTGAACTCAAAGTATGATCTGATCTTTGCATTGAGCTGGAAAATAATTCAACTTTGCCTTATAAGTCATCAAAGTATTCAAATGCTTTGGGCTGGACTTTTTAATGACTTTATTGAAGCTTGCAATTTTGAAGTGTTGAAAGTACTTTTCCAACAAAATATTGATAACTATCTTCCACCAACCTCATTTTTGTTCTATGCTGAAACTAATTCCTGTTCAAAGATCTCCACTGAGGCATTTAACTGCATCATGTCTGCCTTTAGATTTTTCTTTTTTTTTTCCTATGCTCAATCATCCAAAGTTTTTGTTTTCTCCAAATGCATCAATCTTTATTGTTTAGGTCGTCGTTCTACATTTAAGGATCTTTCGTTCTTTGCTAGTGCTTTGAAAGCAGTTGATATTTTGGAAGCATATGAAGGGACATTGGAGGAGGACTACCCTCCAGACAATGAACGATGTGAGCATGGGGAAATGCTTCTATACAAGGTATGAACTTCTGCTCTTCTTTGTTTTTGTCATTACCCGTGTTTAGAAAGTTGGGAACTTGCACATATGATTGAAAGGATAATATTTTAAGTGCCTCATTCAACGCAGTTTTGAGGTTTGGCTACATTTTATTGAAAACTGTACTACCACTTGGTTTTATTCCATGAGACATATGATTCTTGGTGCTTTTCAAATAAGATTGCTTACTATTTCCTAGATTAAACACATGTTTTTGTTATAACTGTTAAGATTTCTGAGCACTTTATGCACAGTCATATACTTTTAAACTTTATTTTTGTTAGATCTCATTATTAGAGGAGTGTGGCAAGCTTGAGAAAGCACTTGAGGAGTTGCATAAAAAAATCTCAAAAATTGTAAGTGCGTATTTGAATTATACTCAATGAATTCATGTTTGAATTTTTTGGATATGATCCCCATAGAATTTTACTGAATGACTACGTCCAATCCAGGTTGATAAATTGTCTTACAAAGAAGAAGAGGCATCTTTGTTAGTGAAGCTTGGTCAACTTGAAGAAGGAGCTGAATTGTATAGGGTGCTGCTATCCATGAATCCTGATAATTATAGGTAACTTAGTTCTCTTTATAGTTTGACTTTGAAATTTTAATTGATTGTCGTAGCAAGGGTATCTCTGATGTATTGTCCTTCCCATTATGGTTTCTTTGATGTCCTGTCCCTATTTTTTCATTATCTGTAAGCAGGAATAATCTGATCCGTCACATAGATCTTGTAAATGTGTCCATACAATTAATTATCAACTAAGATATTATATGACTCTCTCTCCCTGTTTGTGAATCATAGTTTTTCCCAATTTAATGCTCAGATATTACGACGGCCTACAAAAATGTGTGGGGCTTTACTCAGAGAATGGCAACTATTCTCCTGATGAAATTGATCAGCTAGATGCCTTGTACAAATCACTTAGGCAGCAGTATACTTGGTCATCTGCTGTTAAGGTGATGACTTTCTTCTATTCACACTTGTAGCATTATTTAATTCCTCTGATTTCATATGGAATAAAAGATTAATGTTGTGCCCTTCTTAGGCTACACCGGCCTTGCCATTGTTTGTAGACCCCAGCTCTCCTTTTCAACTTAAGAAACCACCTCAGCAATATCCGCCTTTACCCGCTGGCAAAAGATCAATGTGTTATATATGATGAATTCATAAAATTAAAAGTTGAACAACTATTCATCTGCTTCCTTTATTAAGTTTGGTGTTCAATTTTGGTTTTCTTTCCCATTTTTGAACCTAAACCATATCTGTATGATTTTGTTTCATATTTGAGGGCCACAATGTCTTTACAGGATGCATTTGTGCTAAATGGGCAAACTGATTGATATTGGGCTTCCTTCATACCAATTTCCCTTTCATGCTATTATAGGCCGCTGTTGTTCCTTTCATACCATATTCACCATTTCTATTTTATCTTTTGGTTAATGTCGGTTGCTCATGTCCTTTTAGTATCTATATATATATATTTGGCCTCTCTCTCTGACTCTCATCTGACCTATTTCAGAGAATACCTCTTGATTTTCTTCAAGGTGATAAGTTTCGAGAAGCTGCAGCAAATTATATGCAGCCCCTCCTAACCAAGGTCCTCGACATTAAATTCTGTGATTCTTATTCGTCTTTAAGGTCTTGAACTAAATTGTGTATTATCTTCTTGGTTAATTTAGGGAGTTCCTTCATTATTCTCAGATCTTTCTCCCCTTTACAATCATCCTGGCAAGGTCAGCTTGTTCTTTTACTATTCATTATTCAAATGCTATTGTAAAATTCTTTTGCTATTAATATTGATGTAATCAGCTTTTCTATTGAATCTTTTGCAGGCAGATATACTGGAGCAACTTATTCTTGAGTTTGAGAATTCAATTCAAAGTAATGGTACTTATCCTGGAAGGTAATATATTCTTTGGATCCTCTTACCGGTTTATTTGGGTTTTAGCACATTCACACTGGAAACCCCTTACTTCTTATTAGCATCATACTACTCTTTTTCGTGGGAGGAGCCTTCTATATTTATTAAGAAGGGGGTTGGAGGGCTCATTGGTTTGGGGGGATGGTTACTCTCATCTTATGGTTTACTAGGTTACCTTGTGCGAACAAATAGACATATTTTGGACCTAACAGATTGTCATACTTATAGAAGTAGGCCTATAAACAGGCTGGATTACAGTTGCAATTTACACCCTAGCATTCTCTTGCAAGTTAGAAATTATATCAATCAATCTATTTGAAAGTATTGAAAATTTAGGTTGTGTTTCCTTTATGTTTGAGTTGTGGGAAATTTTTCTGGTCTCCTGATCTATTTACATTTCCCAATAAGTACAGGACAGAAAAAGAGCCCCCTTCAACACTTCTATGGACCTTGTTCTTTTTGGCCCAGGTTGAGTACTTTTTTCTTTGATTTATCAGTTACCTTTGTATCTCTTTGTTCTATATATGCTCATTCGTTTTCCCTTGTGCAGCACTATGACAGACGGGGACGGTATGACATGGCTCTTGCTAAGATTGATGAGGCTATTGAACATACCCCAACAGTGATTGACTTATATTCTGTTAAGGTTAGTGTCACCTTGCGTCGTGAAAAATGTTTCATTCAACTTGTCTTAATCTAGCTCCTTTTTAGCTAGTGTAGTATTTTGATGTGGGTTGCCTTTGCTGTATGCAATAAACTCTTCCCAAAAGTTATTCCCTGCTGCTTGAGGCAGGAGTTGACTCACGAGCTTGAAATGACTAGTACCATTGATTTCCCATTGAAAATAAGCGGGAAACGCGGGTAGTTATTGGCTTTAGTTACAGCGAATTGCTCCTTTTGGGCGTACCTGTTTCCTACTTCGGTCAAGGAAGAAAAATATTGTGTTGTAGCAAATAATAGATGCCAATCCATATGGGAAAAAGAGCTACTTAGAAGTGTAACGTCCTTTAAACAGAAAATATCCTGCAATTCGTGTAACAGTGGCCAGTTGCATATTACTCTTTTGTTGTTAAGAAAAGTTAGCACTGATATCAGAAACGCCCCTTTTTTTCAACCCAAAGAATGTTATGTTAAATGATTTTTTTAGCCTTTAGCATGGAAATTGTTGGAATTCATACCCCTTTCTCCAAGTGATTTTGTATATTGTCTTTCCAGAGCCGAATTTTGAAGCATGCTGGGGATTTGGTTGCTGCTGCATCATTGGCTGATGAAGCTAGATGTATGGATCTCGCTGACCGATACATAAATAGTGAATGTGTCAAACGTATGCTGCAGGCTGATCAGGTTTTTGGTTCTTTTCTGTTTTAGTATTATTTTGGTACCACATCTTTGTCAAATGTTTTGGCATTTTCTCCTGTCTAGCCTGCCTTTGATGTTATTGCTCATTAATTGGATTGTTTTCTTTGAAGGTGGCATTAGCAGAAAAGACTGCTGTACTATTCACAAAAGATGGAGATCACCATAATAATCTTCATGACATGCAGTGCATGTGGTCTGTTGCTATTCTTTGCTGTTTTCTTGCCTTGTGGGTGTATTGACCTCTGCTAAGTGGTATCATATATTCTTTGAGACAGGTACGAGCTTGCTTCTGGTGAAAGCTACTTTCGCCAAGGTGATCTTGGGCGCGCTCTCAAGAAGTTTTTGGCTGTTGAGAAGCATTATGCTGATATCACTGAAGATCAATTTGATTTCCACTCTTATTGCTTAAGAAAAATGACTCTACGTGCCTATGTAGCAATGCTTAAATTTCAAGATCGGTTGCATTCACATGCATATTTTCACAAGGCAGCAGCTGGAGCAATCAGGTAAAACATTTGTTGAAATCATATTTGATGATCCATATTATTCACTAGCTGATGAACATTCGGTTGATATTGATTCCTCAGTTTGTGAATCTATTATATCCATATCAATGTGTGGACCAGATTTTTTGTCTGATGATTTCTACCAGCAAAAGAAAGGGTTAGAGAGAAGGACTTTGCAATTCACTTAATACTTTACTCCATGAGTAAAGGCCATTTTCATGTTAGTTAGCACTCAACTGATTAGCAATTTTACTCTCAGGATTTTCATTTGAAGCTAAAATTTGTGGTACAGGTGTTACATAAAGTTATATGATTCTCCCCCAAAGTCAACTTCTGAAGAAGATGATGACATTTCAAAGTTACCTCCTTCTCAGAAAAAGAAGCTTAGGCAAAAACAGAAGAAGGCAGAAGCTAGAGCTAAGAAAGTAAGTCGCCTTATCTGTATGCAATCCCAAGCAGTATATTTGATGTGCATTAACGGTTTTAACTCTTTCAGGAGGCAGAGCTGAAAAACGAAGAATCAAATACTGGTGGCATGTCCAAGTCTGGAAAACGACATGTCAAACCTGTAGATCCTGATCCTAATGGGGAAAAATTGTTGCAGGTTAGTCCTGTGATTAATTTCTTCTCCAGAGAACTTTTTTAGGTGCTTCTATACCCCGCGTGCATCTTTTGTTTAGGATAAATAACAGCCTGATATGGCATATTCATATCTAGGTTGAGGATCCATTGTTGGAAGCTACAAAATATTTGAAACTGCTTCAGAAGAACTCTCCTGACTTATCGGAGACGCACTTACTGTCGTTTGAAGTAAATATGAGAAAGCAGAAAATTCTACTTGCTTTTCAGGTACCTTTTCAGAGTAATTGTCCACGTTCTCTTTTTCACATTGCCATCTTAACTTGTTTGCATTTCAATGCTTGTCATCTAGTAAGCAGTATATCATTGCTCTTGAGTGTATGGCATGAGAAGATTATCTGGCATTGGGTGTCAAACAGTTTTTAATTAAACTACTTGAAATTTTGGCAGTTTGGAATAAAATGAGTACTTTCAATGAGGATGATCATGTTATTCTGATTCTTCCTCCCTTCTGCCTTATAAATTTTATCTACGAAGAACTGCAGTGAACATAGAAGTTCATTTTGTTGATCTATTTCATTTTTGTGGTCATTTAGGCTGTAAAGCAATTGCTAAGGTTGGATGCTGAAAACCCAGATTCTCATCGCTGCTTGGTATGTAATATCTCGTGTTGAACGAGTCACTGAACTACCTTCAGTTTTCATTTTTAAAGCATATTTCACTTTGTCCTATAAATGGATTATTTGAGGATCAATGATTGTTTATTTTGCTAATAAGCTTTATATTTTTGCAGATAAGATTTTTCCATAAAGTTGACTCTATGACTGCTCCAGTGACGGAAAATGAGAAACTTATTTGGAGTGTCTTAGAAGCAGAACGCCCATCAATAAGGTCCTTCTGAAACTTTATGCTGTATGCTTGATTTACCTCTCCTCTTTTTAATAAAAAAAGTTTTAAGAGGTTGCTAATCTTTGCAATTATGTTAACTTATAAATTGAGATTTACGACGTTGGGCTTTTGTAGTCAATTGCATGAGAAATCTTTGGTAGAGGCAAACAATATTTTCCTTGACAAGCATAAAGGTGATCATCCTTCCCTTCAACATATTGATGCATAACCAGTTACTTTCATATGATGCTGAATCCCTCTTATTTTCTGCAGATTCCTTGATGCATAGAGCTGCAGCTGCGGAAATGCTGTATGCTTTAGAACCTAGCAAGAAATCTGAAGCTGTTAAATTGATTGAAGATTCTACTAACAACCCTGTGCCAATGTAATTCTATTCACTCGAATTATTTTCTAGTTGCGGTACCTTCCTTTTTGTTGAAAACTCTCCTTTGTTTCTTTTTCTTGTATATATATTATATCAACAGAAACGGAGCTCTTGGACCGGTCAAGGAATGGAAGCTCAAGGACTGCATTGCAGTCCACAAACTACTAGGATCAGTTTTTCTTGACCATGATGCTGCATCAAGTAAGTACACATTTTTAACTTTGTTAGTCTGCATAAATTCATCAGGTACTTGGTGGGATTTGATTCTGATAAATTATATCGTCAAGCAGCATGTTAGAGAAAGTTTGAATTTAGTTCATAAACATTTACGTCTTTATTGTAAATTCTTTGTAGGGTGGAAAGAGAAATGTGTCCAATACTTTCCCTACTCGACATATTTGGAGGGTACTCTCAGTTCCGCCATGCCCAATTCAATATACAATCAAACGGGAAAGAACCCTGAGAATGGGGGTGTTGGCCATCGTGAAGGCAGTGAAACTGCAGAGCCCATTGCGCCAAATGGAAAGTTGGATGCTTTTAAGGGTCTCACGATTCGAACATGAAGATGAATGCACACACCAGCTGAAATTCAGCGGCATGACGCTTTTAGAGGATGAAGAAATATCTAGAAGATTTTACTTGTTATGGAAGATTCCAATGTTTTTTACAAGCAGTCATGCAATCCTTTCTGGTGTTGCTTTGAACTTAGAAACTTGTTTTACCTGTTCTACCTTGCCCTATACAGAGTGCATTCCTTCAGAAGTGTCTATACCATACATGTGTTTAGGCTTTATTTCTTTATTTTAACTCACTACTTGGTGAGCTCTGGAACAAGGGTGAATTATCAGGTCAAGATAGCTCTGCAGGATTTTTGTCAGTGCTGGGTCTTACGTCCTGTGAGCATAGGACAATTCCTTTTGGAGCTTGGTCTCCAGAGTATGTTGTACTTTCCACTTTCTGCTCAACTTATATTTGATGTATAAACCCTACAGATTGTGAACAGTTTTGCTACAGTGTTCATACAGTAGCCATAGTTATTAATTTTTGCAGATTGAGAATAAACCTCTGTGTTTTCTGTGTATTATGCCAATTCTGGCTCTTGAATCAATAACTATTGAGTTCCTAACTTCAGTTGAATCAAGAGAAACAGGATTATAAATCCAACACTATTAATTCAGAAATGATGATTGAAAGAAAGTTGGTAGTAAATACTGAAGATAGTGACTATGAATTTTACCAATACATATCATATCATATCTGAATTCGGGTAGCGACTGTGAATTTCACTGACACATCAATGAGTGGTTATGAACCAAGTCTTCAAACTCGAGAGGAGGAACGCCCATTTTAGGCGCTTCCACACTCCAGCTCGATATTGTGTGAGGGAGGTTAATTACGGTTTGATTCCAGTCAGTTTTTTGGAAAGACGGTTCAGTATTCGATGCACATAAGGAGTCACCACATTGGATGAACTCCCACACTGTCACTGCCGAGACTTGAACCCTCGACCTCAAACTCAATTTTTCTTTCTAATGACCAACTGGACTACCCGTGCGGGCATAAACCAAGTCTTCCCATCACACCATGCAAGACAACTCATGTGTAGACATATACTGAGCTACCTACCTAATTTTATAGCTTTCTCGGAATGGGAAGGACCGTCTACACTCTTAGCTTCCCGTACTCTTGTGATAGTTATTACCTTAGCCACCATAGTTATTGCATGAGAATGAAGTTACCTACCATGAACCGTTCACTTCCTATTCTGTGCGTACTTGAGTCCCTTCCTTTGAAATTGAAATTGATTAAGAACGTTCATTGTCTTCTCCTCCTAATTGCCAAACTCCATTACTTGGAAACGTTCCTGAAAAGGGTTCTTTTGGTTCTTACGAAACTTGCTCTACTATTTGTTTTGGTACTACAGCTTGTGTGGTGATGGTTAAGTAACGGCCACAAGTGTTTGCAATTTTTACATAATGATTAAAGCTCTAAACTTTTTTCCATAGTCTTGATTACTACTCTCAAAAATGTAATTAATAAGGTATCGACTCTATTTTTTTAAATCTCAACTTAGTGAATTACACTTAAATATAAACTTGTATTTTAATGAAATTTTTATTATGTGATGATTACTTTATTTTGGTCACCATCCAGCCACGGTGTGATTCGCGAGGAGCTGTGCTACATACGGGGGCGTGTTACTTAACAGGAATGGTCTTTCTGAATTTACTTCTGAAAGCAACCAACCACCTTTTAGACATGGAGGTGTTTCATGTACCTTCGTTAAAGTTCAGACAATTCCCATAATCATTAACAGTCCTCTTCACCTTACTTCACTTCACCAGCTTCCTGAAATGGCAACATCTTCACTCTCTGTCGCATTTTTCATGAGTTCAATCATTAGCACAAGAATTCATAGTTTCAGAACTGATCATAATAGCATCCATGTTAAGAAGAAACAAGCTTACCCTCTTCTCAGGAACGGTGGAGCTTCAGCTTCTTGCATGGTACTGCCAATGAGAACTATGAACAGCCAGACTTCTCAGACCATCTCGTCAACATCATGTGGGGACACTTTGACGGATAGCGAGGAGCTCAATCCCATCCTCAACATCTTTGATGGAAGATTGATTCACGACAGAAGGATTTATAGGCAAAAAGTTACCATTAGATCATTTGACATTGGCCCGGACCTTAAATTATCTCCTAGGGCCTTGATGAATCATTTGCAGGTTTTGATGTTATTGGTCTTTTTTTCTCTCTCTCTATTGATAGGTTTATATGTTGTTGTATGTTCGATAATGAAAACCTGCCTTTTATTTTTTGCAGGATACTACACTTAACCATCTGAGGAAGATAGGGATACTGGAGTATGGTTTTGGTTTAACTGCAGAGATGGTTAAGAATAGTCTTATATGGGTGGTCTCTACTGCACAAATAGTGGTGGATTGCTATCCAGCATGGTAATACGAATAATTTTGATTTAGTTCAAGGTTTTAAATTGCAGACTCTGGATTTCGGTTACGGTCTATTACACGCTCGTGAATTGGAATAAATTATGGCAACGATTGGACCGTAACCGCAATATTGCAGTCACAACCATGATTTAGTTTTTACCTGCCATGTATCTTCCAGTGTTGATAAGGAGTTGGATATGTTTATGTCTACATGTAAGTGAAAACTATTTCTAAATGCTCAACAAAACAAGTCTGCCAACAGCTGGACATCCCTAAAGAAGCTGACAAGAAACTGCAGTTGTGTAATCCTCATTTCAATCTGGAATCATTAATTAAATCGAACTTATTCAAGCTAGATTAATCTAGAATGTAAGCATATTGAAATAGCTTCTTTTAACTACAAATCACAATCATTCATAGTTGATTTTCTTGTTTGAAGGACTGATGTTGTTCAAGTAGATACTTGGATGTATCCAGCAGGAAAGAACAGTTATGGCCGTGACTGGCTTATTCGTGATGACAGGACAGGACAAATTCTGATTCGGGCAACCAGGTCAAGTTCATTCTACCATTCCACTTTTCATCAAGCTTATTGATTAAATATGTCTGTGAAGTCTAAAGCTCCTATAAAATAGTCTATAGTAAATAAGTCAAATTCTGATGCAGAGACATTATTGATGCAGTGCTCAATTAATGATGAACAAGAAAACCCGAAAACTTTCAAGGTATACAGAAGAAATCAGGGAGGAGTTTGCACCTTTTATTCTGATGGACAATCCTATCATGGAGAAGGATAGCAGAAGAATCCCCTCCTTTACTGCTGATACCGCAGTTTGTATGCGTTCTGGTTTATCAGTGAGTCTTATGAAACAATTTATCATTTTTCATGTACTGGTGTTTAGGAGTTATGTCCTAATTGTCTTAAAATGCAGCCTGGTTGGAATGACATGGATGTTAATCAGCATGTAAGCAATGCCAAGTACGTCGACTGGATTCTTGAGGTATTATGCATTCCTGCAAAGTATGAAAGTTACTTTTCAAGTGAGTGAAGCACATGAATCCGTTTATTATATGTTTCCAAAATATAGAGGACTGTTTAGACTTTGTTGAAGATGCAATATGAAGTATATCAGCAATAACCTGCTTTTTCACACTGACTGGCATGATTGGTATCACATTTTTTTGGTTTAGCTTACTGGCATTCTGCTCATTTCATGCACGTAAACATTGAAACAAAAAGTATTTCTTGTTCTTCCAGGGTACTCCTCATTCATTAATGGAGCACCATGAGCTTTCTGCAATGACGTTGGAGTACCGGAAAGAGTGTGATGGGGAGAGTGTTCTCCAATCCATGTCAAGAGTTGCTAGGAATGACACCATAGCTAAAGATATGGTGGAGTTGGACCACTTGCTTCATCTTGAAAAGGGATCAGTAATAATGAAGGGAAGGACATTATGGAGGTTGAAAGATGTCAAGGACCGCAAGACTAAGAGTCAGACACAAACTCACTGATTAAACACGACTATCAGTACTAGAATTTCTAGCTCTATTGCTACTCATATCACGAAAATGTTGTCCATGCATTCACGCAACAGGACCTCCCTGCCTGCTGAATGAAACCTCAGAATATTGTTACTCCGGGTATTCCTGTAGTTCAGCAGCTCTTATCACAACTAAATAATGCCGACCCTAAACCTGATGTCAGTAAAATTCTGGGGCTAAAATCCCCAAAAATAAGCCAATTCAATTTAAATTAACAAATCTACAACAAAATCAAAAACCCACACAAGCTAAACGAGAAAACACCAATCAATCAATCAATCATAAATAGCATTTTAACACACAAAACCCCACCTTGAAAAACTCGGTATACAGATAAGTTTTGACGAAAACACGAACACAGATCAATTTAGACGTACGGTACGAGTCGGATCCCAAGATCCCTTAACTTGCCTGAATCTCACTTACGGTGGAAAGCAGAAATTTATAGGCTTTGGTGTTTAAATTGGAAGGGTTTTGAACCCTAAAAATTGAGAATTTGAAATACGGACCTTATAAGTTACGAGGACCTGGGCTATCAAAACTTGTCAACTGTTAGCCCATGGGCCAGTACACGGAAGACAGAAGTGATCCTCGTTAAGATTGTGCCATGTGGGTGATTAGGGACCGCTAGATTGAAATCAAGCCCAATGGACCACCTGATTCAACAAAATCAATATTTTAATCCACAAATCCATGATATGTTGTTGTTGACCATTTTGTTAGGGCAGCATGTGAACCACATTATTGTACGGACTTAAAGAGTTGAAGGGCCCGTTAAGTCCCTTGAGATCACCTGAGCTATTTTCCAATTTATCTCAACCACGTATGTATTTAGTTGAAACAGATTAGGAACAGTAAAAGTGAAACATGTATCCTATTAAGTTTTAAAATTTAGGGGCATGTAGTTAAAAAGAAATAGTGACAACAAACTAAAAATTGTTACAACTTTTTAGTTTTGTTATTTTTTAAAAGTTTTTAATTAAGTATTCAATTTTTTAATTTTTAAAAATTTGTCAATTTTATTTAAAATTATATCTTTATTAATATTTTGTTAATATGTCTAATAAATCATCATCGTCAATATTAACAACACCCAGTTGAAATCTTGTCGAAGTGCAGAGTCCGAGGAATATGTCTAACGGAGTAATATAAAAATAATTTTTGATGAGATTAAATAACTTGTGACAAATATATTGATGGTCATATAATTGATATGTGATTACTTATTTGAAGATTAAAAGTTACATACAAAAGAAATATCAGTCTTTATTTTATATTTTCAGTTACATCAACAAAATATTAATAGAGACAGTCTTTTAAATTGAATTTTTTAGTTTTAAAAGTTTAAATACTTACTTAAAAATTTTTAAAAGTTAAAACGCTAAAATTAAAAAGAAAAATTATAAAAGGGAAACGTTGATCATTTATTTTTAAAAATATTTTTTCATTCATCAATTTTAAGATTTCATTCAACATAAAAAAGCATAAACGCTTATGAATTGATTATTATAAACAACTCTAATGAGTTTGAGATAATTACTACAATAAAATCTTACTAATTAGATTTTAATAAAAACAAAATACATGATTCTATTTAGTTATCATACACCAATTGTATTTATTCTCGTCCACATGGTAACAAAAAGAAAAAAAATTAAGGATTATGTCCTTATAAAGATAAGATATTTAAAAATTTTGTGAAAAATAAAGAAAATATGCAATTTAATAAAATAATTAAACCATCTCGTGATATTTGAAAATATGAAATACTATACAACTCTTTCAATATATCGAAACATTTTTATCTTTTATTAAAATAAGAAGATTTTTATGACTTTTTTTAAAACGAAAAAGCCCACAATCGCTACTCTTTAGATGAACACCGGGTAAATCTCCGAATTGAAGAAATAGTTTGCAAATTACGCTAACTAGTTACTTCATACTAAACAAGCCTTGTACAACAGGCTCGATCAAGAGAGCGTAGGTAGGGAGAATCGAATACATAATCTTTTGGTCTCATGCCCCTCCACTCTACCAACTCGACCACCCCCTAAGGACGGACTTTTTATGACAATAATATTTTTTAGTCTATCATTAAAAATAAACATTTTCCTAAACTTAAAGCATAAATATGGCAATGTCTTCATCGTCATATCGCTTACTCTTCAAATTTTTTTTTTTACTTTAGTTGCTTATAAAATAAAGAAACTACCCAATCAACACCTAATTTGGCATATTCTTAATGATTGTCAAGTTGCCAAGAAGGTTTGCTACAAAGGTTTTCTTCTTTTCACACTTCTCATGTAGTATTATTGTTAAAGACACAAGTAGCTAATAGTCCTAAACATGAGTTGTCTAAATGTACCAAGTTGCAATTAGTTTAGGTCTACAAGTCTCACTCAATTGCCTAACTTCTCATAAGAGGTTATGAACTTTTCCCCAACCCTACTTATTGTCCCATGTATAGCTTGAAAAGAAGCCACATTAACCATTCTTTTTCTTTGTTGTTCCTTTCATTGTTTAGGAAGCAATCATACCTAACTTCAACCATATCCAAACATACAATTTTGAAATTAAAATGCTTTTCAATATTTAATTGAATTAGTAAAAGAAATTCATTTGTTAAAAATTAAGTTAAACCTTGTTGTTAACTTATTAAATAATTTACAAAAAACATATAATTGACTTATTATTGTATAATATTAAATTTGTACGTAAAATGCTTATGTATGTTGTTATCTAATTTTAAATTTAATTAAGTATTTAAACTTTTGAAAATCAAATAACTAATTTAAAATATTATTTTTATTAATATCTCATTAATGTAACTAATCAATTATATTAATACTAATACTTAGAGTGCTTATATAATTACTGATTTTTGTAAATATAATTTTTGAATTTTTTGTAACAAACAAGTCGAAGATTATAATATTTATTTAATTTTAAAAGATTATAAACAAGAAGTTAAAAATTTACAAAATTAAATAAAAATTAAAAAATAGAACAATTCAACTTCAAGGATCGAACCCTTTGAACTTTTTGCTTTCAATTGCTCGACTTTCCTTTGCAAAATTATATATTTATTTTAACTAATTCAATAAAATTCAACAAGCACTGAATTGCATGCCTGACAGTACTTGAACACTCTTCTTCTTCCCCATGTCCCATTCAAACACTTCTGGTCCCTCTGCGAGTACAGTTAGTCAATTACCCTGTAAGGTTTTATCACGAACTGATGTATGTCGTACGTTGGATCAGACATGTCGTGTCCCGTGTGTGATTCACATGCGTGTAGGTCCAGTGCACTGCTCATACCCAATGCTCCTCCCAAGCTGAGATCCAACGGTTCATCCTCCCTGACACGGTCCATCAATCCATTATAGATGGTCAAACGTGTGATTTATACTTCAAATTAAAATAAATAAATAAACTTTTATCATTATTTATTTATATATTAATATTATTAAAATATCACTAAGCGATTTGCTTGAGAAGCATATCTTTATGATTTGGGTTTCATTGTCTAGGCTAGGCATGGATAAGCGTGTACATGACCAAAAAGCCCCTCGACCTCAAGAAACAATATGGGATCCAGTGTTGTGCCGGTGGCAACTCCATCACGTGTGACCTAAACTGGGTCGTTGCCACGTGTCTCGTTGCCTTGTCTTAGCTCAAGGAAACATATGCTCGGTTGTGAAGGGACATATCCTTTTAAACTAATACACTTTGAATTAGTCACCTGTTGGCAACACATGAACATATCTACAAGCATATGAGAATTTACGGGTAGAGATCATAAACTATCAACTAATTTAACCGAATAAAATCGTTTGCTTTGTGTTAGAATCTCATGCAACTTGCAATTAACGAACATATTCGTTAAACGATTTAAAAGTAAAGTGTTAGAATTCAAAACAATCGATAAAATTGTTCCTTTGTGCTCATAATATCGCACGTTTAAAACACGTAAATAATTTTTTTGTAAAAATATAAAAAAAAGTTGCGTATATCATGATCCTCTCTAGATTCTCGCAAAAAGAGAGCTTTATGCACTTAATCATTCATTTGAAAGTAGAAGTGAATTAAAAAAGAAAGTTAGTTTGTACCACTATTTGATTTTACCAACTAACTTAGGGAATAAGTGGTGGTCCATGTAAGGTGGTCAATGGCTATGAAAACATCAAGTCCTTGGTGGTGCCAGTCGTGTAAGATTGGGATATGGAACTGAATCTGGACTCCATGGGAAGAGCATCAATCAAGTTGAAACTGCTTGTGGAATGTAATTAAGAGCAGTAGCTTGCCTAGATCAATGAGTCAACTAGAGAGTTAAGCATATGATGGAATAAGTGGAGAGACAATAATTATAGAAATCTTCGAACTCAAAGCATTAACATGAACATGATATTTGCTTGTCGGGAGAGACAGAGTCTAAACAACACATCTCATTTATTTTCAGTTCTCCTCTTAAATCAAAATGAATCAGAAGCTACTATAAACAATAATGAATATTCTTTAACGTCTATGCTTCCCATAAATGAAACATTTAGGAGTCTAACCAATATAATAATAAAAGAAACTTATCTCAACAAAGTCAAATATAGACATAAATAAACCTTTGAGGGTCATGGATCAAAATTAGAAATTTTTTTAAGTTGGGACAAAATTTTAATGACAAGAAAATTTTATTTTTTTATGAGATCAAAATTAAAAATAATAACTTTTTTAATGTAATTTTTTTTGGAAATAATGAGGGCAAGTGCCCCCAATTACCCCTAATGTGGATTTGTTCCTGACGAGGGCTGTAGTGGAGTGGCATGAGCTCCTTCATCCTTAACCAGAATCTTGAGCTCGAGTCTTGATAATGGAGTTGCTTAAAAAACTAGTGAGGGAGGGCTTTGTGGCTCAAAAGAGTCCTATCGACTCGAATTTGGATTAGTCGATTGCTCATATATATAGCATCAGATGCTCGATGATTTAACAAAAAAATATAGACATAAATAAATTCGAGTTATTGCGCAAAAAAATCCCAATGTCAATGGAACATTATTAGCAAAAAATTTGGAGCAATTTCACATGTTAACAATGTAAGTTAAGAACTTCATTGTAAGGGCTTTCATAGAAAAAGAAGGAAATGAAAACTTTTTTAATGGCAAGTGAGAACGTTATTTGCTGATTATAGCAATGTTTTCAAAATCAGACCTGAAGTTAAACCAGTAAAATAGAAAATTTAAGGTTTAAAATATTCAACTAAGATTAGATCATCATAAAATCAGTTAAAGATTAATAAAATTGAAAAATGTAAAATATAATTGAAAAAGATTGTCTTTACTGATCGAAAAATGCAAATATTAATTAAAAAAGACTATTAAATGAAAATTAATTGATTTATAAAAACTTATTAGTTTATAAAAATTGATCAATTAGTTAATAAACTGATTAGTTTTTAACAATAAAAATTATTAAACTAAATCAAACAGGAAAATTAAAAACAGGATCGAAAAATTAGCCGAATCAAAGTTTTCACAGTTAAACCAGTTGAATCGTTTGATTTTTAAACATGAATTATGGCTAAATTAATTATAATTAGCATAAGCATGTGACTAGAACATAGTGTGTTTAGTTTTAGTAATGATGCTCTTCCCTATCTTATTATTCCTTCTAGTTATCCAACATGACATTGCTTATATATTAATAGTCTGGTTGGTTAAGATCTGTTTATGGTTAATTACCTTTTTAATATACTTATTTATATCATTTGAAGATGCACATGCAGAACAAGCATCATTGGACGTATCAACATCAATCATGAACAAGATGCATGTTTCTTTTTATTGATCAAACTGAAAGGATTAGAATACGAAACTTAGAGTTAGTATAGCTGTAGTAGTTGGTAAGTTGTGTAGAGCTGATTAGTAGCTAAACACTTGCGAAGTTGACACTAAAAAGAGTTTAAACAAGTCTTTCGACTCCAACAACAAAAGGTTATTAGAAGTTTAAATAAGAAATGGATTTCTGGGTAATCATTTTTTAAAGGAATTCTTCAAGACATGAGAATCATTATTGATTTTGATGCATAAATGGTTCAGATACTACTTATTGAAGATTCCTGAATTGTGTTCCATGGTGATGTCTCTGCATAAGTAGTTCGTGTCATATGGTAATCTCAACATGTTGATACGATTCCATGTTGAATCTAGGAACTTTTTATCAATCTAGATGCTTTTGACCATAAACTGGCTTTCAATTTCACAAAAGGTGAGACTCTTTTTATTACAAACCTAACTCTACTTAAACATTAATTCACAACATGTCTCGGATATTAACACTTGATTTGCATACCTAGCTTTTGTTTGGTTAGGTTTATATTTGTGAAACTTTTTTTTCTGTAAATTTTTTTATGAGAAGAACTTTTCTAAGAAACCGGTTTACTGTTTGATTGTCATTTAAAAAAGAATTTTTTTGAAAGAATTTCATACAATAGATTTTTTGGCAACATGAAAATAAAAAATACTTTAAATTTTAACTATATTTTTTTGTAATAAAAATTGTTTATGCACATAAATATTATTTGAAGTATATTAAACAATATGCAAAGTAAAATATATTAATTATTATATAATTTTAAACCATATGAAATATAACTAAAAATATATTTAATCAAATATTTTATATGGATTATTATATAAGTAAAATTAATATTAAAATAAATATTAAAACATATAAAAAAATCAAATAATATTATATAAATCTCAAAATAAATGTGAAGATAGGTTTGTGAATATTATGGGAATTATGTGTAAAACATAAAGACAAAAGACACTAAAAAACAGGCTCATTAATTGATCTAAAAAATTCATCTGAAAAAGTGTTTTATGATAAACTCAAAATTTGAACTTCTTAAAAGCTATATTTTGCCTGCCAAAAAAGTTATATCTATTAAGAAATGCTTTTTTTATTTTACAGTGAAACGCTTATTTTTTCTTAACAAAAGCTTTTGTGATAAAGAAAAATACTTATTGACCTCTCAAAAGCTCATCTAAATAGATACTTAGCCGAATATATTTTCTAAACACGTCGTCAATTCAATACATGACAGCATTGAATAGTTTCTTGTGAGGTCCATATCTCCACCAAGTACAAATTCATCAAATTGTTATATTTCATCATCATGCATGATTAAGAGAAGATTTCAAAGAGCCTAAAATCGAATTACAGCTATAAGTAGTGGATGAACA
>JANJEY010000005.1:3327477-3338409 GCA_024703695.1 Erythroxylum cataractarum | reverse complement strand
TTTTTTGGAATAGGAAAAATTGCCTAAATGGCAAAGCGATTGTTAAATGATAGTAGAAATAAAAATCAAATGACAATAGAAATTTTTATATGTGACACTAAGATTTAATGGCATATGTCATTGAAAATTGGGAGATAATTGGGGTCGAAATTGGAAACAAAATGCAATAATCATTAAAGTGGACCAAATGGAACCATGGGGAAGTGACATGTGGCAAGTGACATGTGTCACTTGCTACACCACTTGTTTTAAATCAGAATGTTATTTTTGGATCACTTTTTAGAGAAGTTTATGTACACCATACATTGATCTATTATTGATATCCAAAAGGGTAGCACACCATTGTATTATCGATCTTATCATCTTTTGTGGCACCATGGCTTGTAACATCAAAAACCTTACCAGGAGTCTCGCCAAGACGACGACGGTCTCCACCATGGATTTGGTATTGAGTCTCCCTCTCCACTGCACAGGACAAGAACTCTACGCTTATGACAAGAACTATCCTTACATCAAGTCTTCTTTGAATGGCCATAGTAATTTTTGAGTTGCTTGATCATTTTAATATTGTTCTGAGTTTGTAAAAATTTCTCAATTGTTTATATACAATTTCATCCAAACTCGATCGTTGCTATTAGGTTACACACAGATAAGAATGTATAGAAAACTGTTGCAAGCTATTTTGTTACAAGTGGCTTCTGAACGTGTTCTAGAATGCTCTCCTTCAACGGATTATAATGAAAATTGTACTCGAAATAGATTATATTTCAACTCCATATCAACCTTTCCTCCAACATATAGGTCTGGTCTTAGATTCACAGCAGTTATAGTTAAATACGATTAAACAATTTTTCTAAATTTGGAACAAAAACAAACCAGCCAATTTGAAACCCTTGTAGATCCAGAACGGTTTTGTTTGGTTGGGCTTATATCAATAAAACTTTTGTCAGTAGAGCTTTTTTTTTGTAAATCTTTTATGAGAACTTTTTTGAGCTAATTGATTATTTGACTGTCATTTAAAAAAGAGATTTTTTTGAAAAAGCTTTATACAATAGACTGTTTGATAACATAAAAATAAAAAGCACTTTTAATTTTAACTATAATTTATTTTGTAATAAAAATTATTTATGCATATAAAAATTATTTAAAGTATATTAAATAATATGCAAAGCAAAATATATTAATTATTATATAATTTTAAACCATATGAAATATAAATAAAAATATATCTAACCAAATCTTTTATATGGATTATAATATAAGTAAAATTAATATAAAAATAAATATTACAACATATAAAAAAGTCAAATAATATTATATAAATCTCAAAATAAATGTGAAGATAAGTTTGTGGATATTGTGAGAATTATGTGTAAAATATAAAGGCAAAAGACACTAAAAAAATAAGCTTATTAATTGATCTGAAAAATCTATCTAAAAAAGTGTTTTTTGAGAAACTCAAATTTTGAACTTTTTAAAAGCCATATTTTGCCTGTCAAAAAAGCCATATCTATTAAGAAGTGCTTTTTTTTAACAATAAAACACTTTTTTTTTAACAAAAGTTTTTGTGACAGGGAAAAGTACTTATTGACCTCTCAAAAGCTCATCTAAATAGACACTTAGCCGAATATCTTTTCTAAACACGCCTTCAATTCAATACATGACAGCATTGAATAGTTTCTTGTGAGGTCCATATCTCCACCAAGTACAAATTCCTCAAATTGTTATGTTTCATCATCATGCATGATTAAGAGAAGATTTCAAAGAGCCTAAAATCGAATTACAGCTATAAGTAGTGGATGAACATTTCTCCACAATATTCTATATGTTGTATATCTTAGAAGCTAGTGCAGATACTCAGATGACAAACAATAATTCATCGAAAGAAGATGCCAAAACTCCATCCTTCAGGACAAGGTACAATTTAAGCAAAGCTAATGGAGATTGTTTCAGGCCATTCACTTCCATGTGTTATTATAGTCATTTTGTTCACAAACAATCGCATTGATTCCATCAAGACTTTGCTTTTCTGTGTTTTCATCAAGTGGGTTCAACCCATCTCTTCTGAGGCCAGACAGGCGAGCCAGCAGTTGCTCTTACTAGTCACCATCTCCATGATATGTAATTGTGAAGAATCACACTCTTCAGATAATATCGTAATTTAAAACTTTAGTCACCATTTTATAAATTTCCTTTCCTTTTCAATATAAAACTCCTGAAAATTGCAACTGGGAAGGCAGATTCTTTCCAGCTAACAAAATATGCATGATGGAGTCCAAGAGTTAATTCCTGGACAACAACCCTCGACGCGTAGTGATGGAGAAGATGGGACCAAGTGTACTGTAGCAAAGCTGGTTTTGCTTCAATTCTCCATACATACACATATATACATGCTCTTCTACATATATATTTGCCTGAATACGTTAAAATTGATCATCATTTTCATGTGGGAACCAGCTGACACGATGTTCAGGAAATGTTATGTAACGCACTCAAATAATTTCGATGGAATTATCAATTTTTTGTCTACTAATTTGTACTCATGAAGTTTCTGAATTTATGAACTAGGATAGGAGAGTGGTAATTTCAATAATGAGGATTAATATGTACTCATCAATGTAATATCCTGACGTGTAATTATATTCATAATTACAATCTACGATCAATAAATACTAAACATAAATTAAGGGCTTAATTAATTTTAGTGTTTAATTAGAGAAAAAAGTCGAAGTAGTTTCTGTAGGATTATTCAAATAGACATGCATGCATCACTTCATGAATATGTATTGAGGGTGTGTTTATTTGGGGTGATGGAAAAAAAAGATACAAGTATGGAATGAAGGGTCATATTTGATATCAACCTATCATTAAAGAGATAACACTTTCATCCCCTCATTTTCAAGAATACTTCATTCCTTTGGATTACTAAAGGAATGAGATTTATTGTTAGCAATACTCTATTTTTATTTTTTATTATATTCATTTCTATTCTCATTCTCATTGTTTTATGTAAATCAAGCGCTTTTGAATTCATATCAACTATAATTAGGAAGCAGTTATTAGCTAAATATACATTAAAAGAAAAAGAAAGCATGGACAAGAAGAACACAACATATGTTATAATAAACAGGTAGAGATGCATATGTACGTTACAAAACAAAAGTGTAATTTCATGTTTGATTTTTTTTTTTTTTGGACAGTACTAGTCGTGCCCTATTGTTCTTAATTTCTAGATGCCCCATCAATAAGGGCAGATCACATGGCATGTTTCCATTTCTACAAAATCAGACGGCCACGATTGAGTCCTTACCTTTCACCAAATCCTCAACAGCCGTACGATCTGTCCCATTTCAAACTTATGGTGCCGGTCATTTTATGATGCTTTTTGGAGGCATAAAGTCCCGTCTCTTGCCTCTCATGTGACCGACCACCAAGCCCTGTTTGACCTGTCATTGCTCCCACCATGTCCTCTTGCTATTTCTTCTCTTTGCATATATTATATATATATAACAAATCTTTTTGATCTCTATAAAGATCACCAAACACTATATATAACATTCAATCTTAGAGCCAAAAGCCCGAATTTGCAAGAGGATTTATATTATTACATACATACATACTCAATCATCACCTGTCATCAACCACCAACATCAGGAAATGGCAAAGGAATGTTTTGAGCTTGAAATCACAGAGCTAAGGCTTGGTCTTCCCGGAGGTGAAGGCCCCAAGAATGATAAGAAAAGGGTATTCTCTCAAGTTTCCGATGATGCAAACAGCGAGACTGGAGGCGGTGACCGGAAAGTCCAAACAAAGAGCCAAATCGTGGGGTGGCCACCAGTCTGCTCATATAGGAAGAAGAATAGTTTTAACGAGAAGAGCCTTAACGAGACTTCAAAAATGTACGTGAAAGTTAGCATGGATGGAGCTCCTTTCCTCAGGAAAATCGACTTGGGAATGCACAAGGGTTATTATGATCTGGCTATGGCGTTGGAGAAGCTTTTTGGCTGTTTTGGGATTGGTAAGAGCTCATCATTTCCTGTTATTTGTGAGCATAACATGAGCTTACCACCATAGCTAGATCACCATAAACTCATTAACACATACAATACAAGCATTCCATAGTTATTGCAATTGTAGTTTAGAGAATTATCAGATCAAACCACAGTTTTTAGAAACATGTAGATGGATTTATTCTCTAAACAATACGTAATCAATGATTTATTGTAATGACGAGATTAAGACTTCAAAAAAAAAAAAAAGAGCTCGAAAAAGGATATAGTTTTACAATGTTATCTAGTTGAATGTGAAAAATGAACAAATCGAAGTGACTTGCATAGATGAGTCACGATTCAATTTCTTCAACCTTGATGAGAAACCCTAGTTGTTGCCTGCTAAAAAGTAGCTTAACCAAAATCATTCTTGTATACTTTATAGCTTAACTCAGTTTCTAATTGTTCTTGTAACAAAGTAATATATAAGAAATAGTTATCCATGAAAGTACAACTCGTGAAAAATTTCACTGTTTTTACATAATAATTACAATAATTTTGCCGAGTATAGAAGAACCATGGCCTGCTGATCATGATCTTGCCATAGATTGTGATTGAATCATATACAAATAACCTGAAAATTACCTAACACCTTTATATTTTAACAAAAAACAAAGGGAAGTAGAAGTACAATTTTGAGAAAAATGACTCTTTCATGAAATTTTGATATCTTACTTACCCTTCTTTAGTGACATTTGGTAATGACTCGAAGAACCATTTTGAATAATTGTTTGGTACGTATCTATACATGGGCAGGCAATGCATTGAAGGATGCAGATAGCTGCGAGTACGTCCCCATATATGAAGACAAGGATGGAGACTGGATGCTAGTTGGAGACGTGCCCTGGGAGTAAGTTCATCTAACCTACACCACTCATTTTGATTGATGGAATGCCATATCAAGTTCGTAATATATCTCAAAGTTTTGTGCATATAGTTACGTGTTAAATTCCAATTTAGGGTTTAAGAGTTTCAATTAAGCATTATAATCACAACCCATTAATGAAAAAGTAAATAAGAACTGTTTTACCATGAGGATTGTAAATTTCTGCTAGAACATGCGTGCACTTTCCAGTGAAAGAGCCTCCCACTTTCCTTGACACGACCTTAAGGTTGTTTTCTTGTTCGATACACGTAAACTGCAAGTGAAAATTTGACCCAAGTCAGTATCCAATAGACTCGGAACACAATGTCTCTGGTCTCTTTTCATGTCCTATGGTTCCAAGGGAGGTAGAACACGTTTGTAATGATAAGTTCTTGAATCAGATTGTGATGATGAAAGGTAGCAAGCCATCAAACTTGACTCTTTAAAGTAGGTGAGGTGATGATGACGTTAACATTTCCCTTTCTTGGTCATGATTCATAAACATATAATTAATCCCATAAAAGAAATTAGCATAAATTAACCAAATCCTTTCAATATATTTTATTTTATTTTTTCAAAAATTCAGAAACCCAATGAACCCTTGATTAATATTTTCTTCAAAATTAAAAATTTTGATTCCTAAATTCAAAAATTGAATATATATGAAACATAGGGCTAGAACCAGGTTTTCTTCTTAGCCTGCCTTGATTAGAAATCTTTAATTTAACTTTGATCCATTAATCGAGTACTAATATCATATCAAATAGATTTGATATTAGCAAAATTGGCATGAGAAAATTATACCTTCAAACAAGGAATTTGCCTTGTTGGGTCACAATTCACAAACGGCCAACACACGCAATGTTCTTCATTATGACATTGTCTGGTTGATGGTAATGATGTCCCTGAAGACCATACCTTGTCAAGGCAAGACATTATTGCATAGTTGGACAGATTGGTCTGTGGCATTCAATTTTCACATATATGAATTTGATTTATAGGTCTACAGTACACATAATAACATTTAGTATTTTATTTTAAACTTTGTAACAGGATGTTTATTGAGTCCTGCAAGAGGCTAAGGATTATGAAGAGATCAGAAGCCAAAGGATTTGGACTGCAGCCCAGAGGTGTTCTTAAGGGAATTCTTAAAGATGATTGAAGAATTAACCAAAATTTCCCTACTGTTTAACTAGTGAACTTTTATCTGTAAGCATGTAATTTGTCATCAACTTATAATGAATGATGTAATTGTTTGAAGTTTAATTGGGATATATAGGACCCTAGATCAAGATAACAATATTTTATTTCATTTTGTTCTATTTCCTATCATGGATTAATTATATGTGACTTTCATATATATATATATATGGTAATTAACCTGCATTTTTTGGTTTTTTGTTTATTTTAAAGTAACCTTATAGCAATATTAACATTTTTTACATTATGATATTATCAAGTCCGAAATCTTATAGTGTATTAAAAAGTCCTCAGACGAAAATGAAAGAATTTTGAGAAAGTATGGGAAGAAATTAAACTCAGTTAAATAAGTTTATATATAATTAAGAACATCCTATTTTGATTAAAAATTTTAGATTATAAGTTGCGAATCATATTTTTATATATAACTTATACCAAACAATTTCATCAATAAAAATATTCATATTTTAAGTATAATTTTCAATAAAAATTATTGAAATTTGTCAAGAAAACTAAAACCTGATAGACTTCTGATCTCAAATACACAATGGAGAGTAGTTTTCTTTCAATGTTAATATTAATTATTTGATATCGATACAGTGAGCCCTACTTTAGAAAAAAAAGTTGGAATGGCAGATGAGATCAGTCCATAGTTTCTAGCCACAGTTTTGATTTGTTGTAATAAAAGAACTTGTCAAGCTAACCTAAGACAAAAAAGATCAAAGTCAATGTCACAACAATAATTAGAAAAAGAGAACAAAACTTTGTTGAAGTGATTGAGAGGAGCATTTCGAATACAAGATGTTCATGTTCTTATATTCACATTCGTGAATTATTCACAATGTTTAGGGCATTCACATTGAACTACGTGCATATAATAATTACAGGTACAGAATCTACACATAACTAGGTATTCCCCAAACATTAAAAAAGAGTGAGAGATTTGTGAAGCCAATACATAAGAATCGATGGGCCATAATGAATTATTGAAGATTATGTAATATGTAACAGCACTTTAGTTACGTATTTGAATTGAATGTGAAAATGTAAAAGATGAAGAAATACGAAAATACTTTATTATGATTTCCGTAACTTTAAACAAACTTTTCGAAGCTAAAATGAGCGTGAATTTATCGTTGCATTCACGGAAACTCCTCTCCAAAATATGGGTAAGACTTTTTTTATAATTTTATCAAGACATAAGTTCTCTTAACAAATCAAAGAATTCTTATACTAACGATTAATAATTATTAATAATTCTTTAAATTTAATAATATGTCCAACCTTTTTTATTCAATGACTTAAATTGTTACATGGTAGAAATTGTTTGACATGTAAACTTCACTTCAAAGAATCAGAGATCGAGTACATATTCTCTATTATTGGCCAAACCAAGGTGCTTAATTAGGTGGACGGATTAAGAAACCATTAGCTAATTAATCAAACTAATCCTACAAATACAATACAAAAGATACATTGATCCTTGGTCAACTATGCAGCCCTAACTTGGACTGTCTACTTTCAAGTAACTGAGCTTTTCTATGGTTTGTAAAACCAGCGACTCGTTAGGATCTTGGAAATGTTCGTTGCATGAGGTCACCTTCTTTCTCTTGTTGGATTGATTCGCTAACTGTTTCACTAAAATATTAAGTTGCATTAAACAATAATACCCATTCTCCAAGGTTCTAAACTCTTGCAATATAAAAATTGCATGGCTTTTCATAAATTCTATATTTTTTAGAAGAAAAATTATAGTTCTTTTGCAAAAAAAAAAAAAAAAAGCCGATCAATTCAAAACAACAACAACTCTTAATAATAATCTCACCAACACGAGAGATTTGGAAAGGTTTAATAATACGCAGTCTTACAAAATTGAAGACTTATAAATAAATAATGATTTTGATAAATTTAGGATATAATATATAAATAATTATCAAACTTAGGGTCCAAACTTAATTATGCTACCCCAAGTGGCCAAAATTCGCAAGTTAGCTTTAATGAAATGGTAAGAACTATTCCAACCACCAGGCAAAAGAGCTATGTCTTAACAAATCAGAAAAGGTCTAAACCAAAACACATAACTTGGTCATACAAAATGGCTTGTCTACAAAGAAAGTTGAGAGTGATCAATTGTCAAATACCAATTTCTTGATAGTAACAGAGAAAAATAGAAAGAAGAAGATTCCAAGTAATGTACACAACTAACAATGTCGGATCAGATTATAAGAAAGTTTACTAACTAGGAGAAACATAGAGCAATAGAGTTCCAAAAGCTAATAGACACAATTATGTAAAAGGTTATAACAATTTAATTTGGCTACTACACTATCACTATCCCTGTTTACACAAAATAAGGTAAGCATCATCTGTAATTTCAACCCATGTGAGTGAGTGACTAAAGCTTGTGCATGAATTGGGTTATGAAACATCTGGCGTGAAGCAATATTCAAAGCTATGTCGTTCCAATTCCAAGACCCATATACAGTGCATCATCATTGTCATCATCATCGCACTCAGTCTGAAATTTTTCAATAAAACAGAATCTAGGGAGGTCAATAGTATGCAATCTTATCCCTACATAATAGAGAGATTGTTTCCGGTAGACCCACATATAAATGTGACATAAAAAAAATGATGCAGGACCCATATACAGTGCATCAAGTTCATTAAATTATAAAGTGAAAGGCCTTGATGGTGAAGCCTATTTAAATGTTAGATTAACAAAATGCAATGCATAAACCTAATGAAGATTAGGTTAGGTCAGACATCAAACTAACAAACTGTTTTCTCTCGTGGACTCTAAGTGATCTTAAGTTAAACTTCCATCTATTAGAAGGTGAGATGATTTGAATTGACACTGCATATGATAAACAATAATTTGAGGGAGCAACCAAACTTCTTACATCAATCAAATTGTTAAGCTGTCCTCCCTCTTTTTTCTCTCGTAAAAAACATAGTGTTCAAGAACAAAATGCACTTGATTGCCCCACAACACTCTTGAAATTAAAACAAAAAGAAAAATAAAATCAACGTTTATAATATTTCTATCATCATCAGGATTGAAATCTCATTGAGGTATAGGATCTGGAAAGACCCGATAGGATGTAGCCTTATTTGTACATAATAGAGAGATTTATAATATTTCATATATTTTATAAAAAAGTTAAAAAAAATACGATTAATTCTCCTTGGTAAAGTTATTTATTTTTACAAATAATTTTATTATAAAAAATCATAGTCTATGATATTTAAATTTTCTTTTTATTAAAATTCTATGAATATTTTAACAAAAATGGTATTAATTAAGTAAATTTTAACTTATTTATCAACCAAATAACTTGATAATTTTTAAGATACAAAAAAATTAAAATTATATTAAATATTTTTTTAGAATAAGTGAAATATGTTAAAGCAAATCCCTTTTACTTCGCATTCCCAAAAATTAACACAACTGTACCTTTTTCTTACTTACCTCCAAAATTTTCTTAGCAATGCAAGAGCAGGCGGTGACCCGGCGATTCCGGTCAATGACGCCAGGATTGACTTGCAAAATCACCGACGGGTGACCGCAAAACACGACACGTGTCGGTCAGCAGAGGGTTAAAAGAGCGAAACTGTTGAGAATGAGGAGGTCAGCACGAAACTGCCGACAACGAGACACGGTCACGTGGATGTCGGGCGGTGGGGACCACACGCTCCAAGGGAACCTCCTCCTCTAAGTTATGGTTTGGGGCACATGAATGTTTCACGAAAAGGTTGACTTGCTCCTTAAGTACCCCGACATGTGGGTCCCACCTGTTTGGTTTTTTTGCCCTTTTTTTAAACTCACCTTCCCAGTTCCCACACACGAGCACTTCCAAAAGGTGGGGCTATGCTCCGGTGTGTGTTCCCCTTCCCTTATTTACGTACACCTAACTTGATTCTCCCTCATCATGTCAAACAAATCAGGTTTTATGATTCGATTAACAGTATTTTTATATTTACTTCCATTTTTTTTACTACATTCATCATAATTCTTATTATCATTCTTTCAAATAAACCAAAGATGTCTTTAACGTTCGGGCTTATATTTACTTATGTGAGTGATTGTAATAAATTAAATCGAATAAAATATAAAATTATTACCCATTTATAAAATTTTATTAATATAAAAAGAATTTGTTAAAGTTTTTCTAATACTTATTTTAAAGAATAACAAATTAAAGAGTGATTAAATTTTTTTAATTTATTGTTAAATTTTAAAATAAAGTTAATGTTATGTAAATGTTTATTTATTAGTTATATACACAAAAATAATGTTTTGAGTTGATTTGTATCTCTTTATTTTAAATACAAGAAAATATTTATCTTTTGTGTTTTTGAAGTATTTTAATATTCTTTATACAATGTGAAGTTAAATAATTCATCCTTTTTTAACATAAAATATTATAAATTCTAAGGAAAAATAACTAGTTAATTAATATAAACAATATGAGTGATATTTATTAAAAGGTAAAAGTTTAGGATTAAAGATAGGGATGACAATTGTACCCGAACCTAATGGGTACCCGATAAAATTATCCGAACGGAGGCGAGTATGAAGAGTAAATTTTTACCCGTAAGGCGGGTATGGGGGGTTAACAAAAATACTCGTCGGGTATCGGGGCAAATACGGGGATACCACCCCTCATACCGTTTATCCGTTATATAGTAATTACAATTTTGTCATTATATATATATACATACAAATCCAGCAATTAAATAAAAATAAGTTTATTTAAATTCAGTATGTATGTAGCATGAAAATTTACAAGAAAAACAAATAGTCCATTCATATTA
>JANJEY010000005.1:3302176-3327377 GCA_024703695.1 Erythroxylum cataractarum | reverse complement strand
TATCTTAAAAAAAAAAAGAGGCGAGTAAACGGGTACCCGATGGGGGTCAAACCCCAACGGGTATAAGTATAGGGGGTGCCAAAAAATCCCTGATGGGGATGGGGACGGGTATGAAGGTGGGGGCGAGTTCATGGGGCGGGTACGGGGATGGCATACTCGCCCCATACCCGCCCCGTTGTCATCCCTAATTAAAGAAGAGAAAACAAAGAAACAATGGAGTAAGATTCACTAAATCCAGTGAAATTCTAGGCACGGAAGTACAGGATAATGCCTCTGACGAACGGACCGGCCATCAGGCCCGAACTTTAAAGGTAACTCGAAATCACTCGCTTTCCACTCAATTACTGTCACATGGGCAAATCACAACCGCTCTTTCCATAACACGTGTCTTTCTAAGAGTGGTTGAATGATTTTGCCGGCCAAATCATAGCCCTACGTATATATTTATATTTATATATATATATATATATATACCAAAGCCATTGTTCACTGCCTACAGTTTTGCAACCACAGCTTACAAGAAAAGTTGAGGTCACCGGAAAATTCCTTAGCCGGATTCCAATACCGTCGAGATGAATTTTAACGAGACCGAATTGACCTTGGGATTGCCAGGCAAGTCCAGGGAGAGTAATACAAGTAATGGAGCCAAAGCTGGCGTGAAGCGTGTATTTCTGGACACGGTTGATCTAAACCTTGGCAGGTTTAACGACTGTGCTGATTCTAAGGATTGCGATGAGTTGGAGAATGATGTGTCGAGCGCTACGAAGTCTCCTGGGGGAAAGTGAGTTTTTCTGGCTTCCTGCATGAATATGGAGTTGGGAAGCCTTCAAAAGTCATGTTTAACGATGGAGTTTACTGATGATTTATTGGTGTTCGTGTATGTTCAGGGCACAGGTGGTTGGGTGGCCGCCGGTGAGAGCGTCAAGGAAGAACATGGTCAAGAGCTGTTGCAAGTACGTGAAGGTGGCGGTGGACGGAGCACCGTACCTGAGAAAGGTTGATCTTGAGATGTACAACAGTTATGAGCAGCTACTAAGTGCCCTGGAAGACATGTTCTCTTGTTTGATCATAAGTAAGCGGAATTCAATATTCTCTTGTGTTCTTCGTTGTGAACTATGGATAGTAATATACATTTTTTTGAAGATTCTGAAATTCCTTGGGTTAACTTACAGGGATTGATTTGAATCAGAAGAAAATAATGGATCCAGTGGATGGTAGCGAATATGTTCCTACTTTTGAGGACAAGGATGGAGATTGGATGATGGTTGGTGATGTACCATGGAAGTAAGTTTCAAGAGCTACCCATCAAATTATTGAACCATCTTTTCATTTCTTCTTCTCTTGGTGTTCTCATTTGTCAAAATTTTCTATGTTTGATCAGAATGTTTGTTGAATCATGCAAGAGATTAAGGTTAATGAAAAGCTCTGAGGCAGTTGGGTTAGGTAAGTTTTAAGAATTCTGTCTTGGAAATTCTTTTTCTTCATCTATGATGGTAGAATTCTGATTACATTTGTTATCTTTTTAATTGATTCAGCTCCAAGAACACCTTCAAAAGGGTCAAGCTCAGGTTGATGGTGGATGGAGGCCACAAAACTTTTTTCTAGAATGTACAGGGGCTTTTTGCCTTGTTTCCTGATACCATCTGTCTTGTTTGTGACACAGTTTTGAGCTTTTATGTTTAGAAACCTATAGAAACGAATAAAGAGAAAGAGATGCCTGTAATTGATTATGGTGTTTGCTTAGTTGTAGCTGATACCAATACTAAAATTCTGGGTTTGTCTTCCTTCAAAGTTTTCTTTTATACAGAAGATGATTAAATTGGATTTTCTGTGTCTCAGATATGTATTTCACATCTATGTTTGTATTTGATATGAAGATGATGTACACATTTCCTCCAAAGCCTATTTACAATATTTCAATTGGTTATGCGGTACTAATTTTAAGAGTTTAATTTCATTTGATTACATTCAAAAACTTTAGTATCTTTAAGATTTGTATTTATGATTCATTCGATGGAAGTTATTGTCGGGAATTCTCCAGAAAAGAGTCAAAAAATGATTATAATGGCTTAACAAAGGATGTTCCATGATCATTAAGAATAGAAAACAAAGGTTATATAATATAATGCCTTGATATCAAGAGAAAGGGAGCGTTTTATGCAACTAGATGACAAAATTGAGTATGAGAATCCATAATGAAGATGAACAAGCTCATGAACTAAAACAGAACTAGAACTTCAGTTTATCATCATTTTATATGACTGGAGCCTGTGAGTGCACTGCTGAATATTCTCAATCTTTGGGTTGATTTCGGCCCCTAAAGCCACTCAACTGGTAGCCCAAGTTTCATGAACTGAAGCAAGTTTGCTTCTGTGGGAGTACAAGGAGGAATATCGATGCAGAAGAAATGAGACGAGGAACTACTTTTTGAGCGTTCATAAACACTAAGCACATTGTCTGACCAAAAACAACCTGGTAAAGTCTTGACTTATGGTTGGAGATGACCAGGAATTACTTTTTGGGTGTTCATCTGATTAAAAACACTAACTACATTGTCTGACCCAAAACAACCTGTTAAACTCTGACTTATCGTTGGTGATGATACGATAGGTTAGCTCAAATTCTTGGTCCAGAATAGTTTTGATTTCTGATGGTCACGTACAACTATATATTCATGAGGGCATTAAAGGGTTTCCATGTGGCAGTTGCCATTAATGCATGTTTCTCATGGCTGGAGCGTTCTTTTTCAGAGAAATGAAGAGTCCTGCTTACTTCATCAGGATAAACATCCACCTGTCAACAATAATTTGTTGGGGCAGATGGAAACTGAACTAGAAACCTCCAAGCCTACAAAGATATCCAAATTTTCCTCCTATATATATGTGTTACTGGAGCTTCTTTCTCAATCTATCAAGTACCAAATTCTCACCTCAAGTATAACAGAGTTGCAGAAATGGATCCCCCACCACCACAAGAAATGTCATACTTTGATCATGTCCAGAGACGAAATGATGAAAAAGGAACCCTCTATGCCTTGTACTGTTTCTTCCCTTTCTCTTGCTTTTTCTTGTGTATTCTTCACACAATTCTTAGGAGCAAGTACTGTGTAATGCAGGAAAAGTTATTATACATTGGAGATTCTGATAAATGCTTAATTTTCTATTCTGATGCAGATGTTTCGCTCTTTGTTGCTGCTGCTGCTGCTACGAGACTTGTGAGTTCTGTTTGGAGTGTTGCTGCTGCACTGGCTAGATCATTTGGAATGAGCATATCAGGAATTCCTTGTTTTTGACAACTATGGTTGTCACTACTATTGTTATTATTATCACAGTTACTATAATTTGTTGATTCCAAAAGAGAAAGTCATGTATGCAGAGTGATCTTCCAGATTGATGCTCTTATTTTCTTGTAAAAGTTTCTTCTCAAGATGCCATGTTTATAAGATTGTAAATCCTTGAAGAATTAATTTACTTCTGGGAATCGAATATGTGATTTAATGTACACAACAACATTTACATTTGAAGAATTTACATGTAGCTGCTCTACTCATAGGATGAAGATCAACAGCATGCGAATTACGTAATCTAAAACAAAATTGGGAACTAACCTAATCACTGAGAATAGGGTTCCTCCCTTCATCAATTTCAATCAGCAAGACATTCTCAGGATCCGATCCGTTAGGTCCTTCGGCATAAAGGGTCGGCAGGTAAGCCTTGTATGCAGGCAGGTAACGTGAAACAAAATCTTTAACCTGCAACATGTCCAAGAAAAAGCTTCAGGTTAGGAAAAAAGTGCCTTCCATACGATGAAAACTGATGTAAAACATGCAATATAAAATGATGGCAGATGAGCAAACCTCCTCATCGGACATCCCAGGTTTTCCAGCCTCCCTCATGGCAATCTCTGCCTGCAGAAAAGGAAAACATTAATCAGTGACAGAATCATGACACAACGTTATTTGAAGACGCAGGATGATCGGGATAACAAACAACCTGTAATCTCCACTGATATACATAACTGGGGTCCTGAATCTTGATAATTACCCATGCTTTCACAAATTTGTCCCATGCATCATAATAAGCTTCAAGATTCTTGTTTACTGTCTCCAGCTAAAAGTTGAGCAGAAGTATAAGCTGGGCAGAATACGGAGAGGAGAAAAAATAATCAAAAGCTAAACATCCACAACACAATTTTCAGGTTCTAACCTGTGGATCAACAGCTTTGACAACTTCCATCGGAAGGGGCTTAAACCCAAGCATCCAACCTTCAAACAGCACCACCTAAAAGATTACCCCGGAGAATATTTATTGAGACGGTGTCTTTTAGATATTTTATTTTGAAGATCAAACGAATCTATAGCTATCTGGTTGGAACTTGCATGTAAGAACCAAAACGATCTTTTAACATAAACCCAAGTTGTTATCTCTTTTGTACTTTAAAGTGTCTTTGGGTTCATGCTACCAAGGAAAATCATATTCACAAATTACAGGGAATTGTTTCTCTTCTGGGACAAGATCATTGTAACAGAAATCTAACAATCTTGGTAGTCATTCTTACTGTTAATGGACCTTCGGCTACAGGCCACATTGAAGGATCAAATCTGTCACCCCTCCCACTGAATGCTGACTGCAAAAGAGAAATAGATAACCATTAGCAACTTTGAGTCCGAGAAATTGAACGAATGTGAAGATCAAACTGAACTGTAATCTGCATACTTTATCATATCGGGGTAGCCTCATCTTCATCCCTGAAAACTTAAGATGAAAATTAAGTCAAGAGACAAGAGAAGCATGAAGTAAAAGAAAAATGGTACTCTAATCAAGTTCTAACCTTCTTTAGTCAACTTGGTCAGACCTGTCAGAGCTTTAACTGAAAATAGAAGATCATGGCTCCCAGCATTTCCACGGAGCTGGAGGAACAATACATTTAAAGAAAAATAATCAAGAACAAAAGTAGACATTTAGGTTTCACCTTTCCATTGCAGTAAAGGCATCTCAGTTAGTTCCTTTACTTGAAATAAAGAATATATTTATCTCTACCTCAAGAAGGGAATTTCCTGGATTTGATTCTCTCAGTTTGGCCTGCAATTCGTATAATTGGCATCAGCAACAAAATGAAGAAGTCAAGTTAGATACCGAAAAGCTTACATGATTACCTGATCCTCTGCTGTCAAATAGAAATCATCTATTGATAATGTTGCTGACTTCCTGGAATGGTAACATACGTCAATATTTTCAGTTTTATTAACAAACATAGAATCACCAGCAGCTATAATAACTGTGTACCTGCCAGTTACTTTGAAAAGATAATCAAGGGCAAAGACTAGTGTAGTCTTTCCACAACCTTGCGGTGCACTAAAACCAACCTAAAACCAAGAAAACAAAAACTCCAGAATCATAAAAACATTAACTTGCAGGTTATTAACATTCGCTGTGAAGGTGCTCCTATCTTGAGGTGCTTTAAGTTGAAACGAGTAAGAGGCAATAAAAGTCTGCCATACTAATGATTGGTTGACTTATATGCAAAGGAATGAGACCTAAAGCAGGCACTCCTAGCAAAAGGAAGTGAGTACAAAATCACTTAATACCACTAAAGGAGGTATATCTTCACCATCCTGAAACTGGGATCTGTGCTTAGAAATCTTATCTTCACACCACATGAAGACTGGTATATAGTAGTGATAGAACCTAGCTTTTTGAGGCTCCGTGAGATACAAATCATTAAGCTGAAATAGCCGGCACAAGTGCGAACCATA
The DNA here is from genome assembly GCA_024703695.1 of Erythroxylum cataractarum. Classification (NCBI taxonomy): domain Eukaryota; kingdom Viridiplantae; phylum Streptophyta; class Magnoliopsida; order Malpighiales; family Erythroxylaceae; genus Erythroxylum; species Erythroxylum cataractarum. Next base: position 3,321,622 of record JANJEY010000005.1, on the reverse strand, counting down.
AGATATCCACTTGTCTACAGATTCTGCAATATTTTCGGGATTCAAACCCAACTTGCTTAGAAGAGGGCCTGAGCATATGAAATCGAAAAGGTCCTGTACAGAAGATACTTCTGCAGGTGATGTGGGAAATACTGAGTGCTTCTGGGGCTTTGCCCACATTTTGCTGGAAGCAGAGTCTTGAATTAAAGAATTCTCTTGAATCCATGAATGTCCGCAACCTGCTCACAACACTAAAAGAATGTAAAATTTAAGGAATTCATTAATAAGAAGTACCAATTATTGACAAACAAACATGAACGAGCAGAAGTATCAATTTTGACAAGAACCATTCTACACTTTGTTATGTGCCCGTGCTTGGGATTGAGTTCAAGGACGATTCTCAGGAAAGTTTCTCTTTCCCCTCATTTACGTTGGTTCCCTTCCTTGCAGAACCTATTTTTGGTGATAAAAAAAACTGGCAGCACTTGTCAAAGACGAGGTTTGCTGAGATTGGGCCAAATTACTCTACTCCTGATTAGCTAATTTTTATAATAACTTATTCCTTACTTTATTGCATAACGTAATAGCCTTATATAGGCAAAGAAACACAAAAGTTCCACCTCAACTACGACTCCTAGAAAGACTCCTATTCAAGTTGTTTTAGGACTCTTAGAAAGACTCCTATTCAAGCTGTTTTTTATTAACATAACTATAACAGACACTAGTGCAGAAATAATAGGGAAATAATAGAATTCTACTAAAAATCAAATACTCCTCTAATAGGCTCCTAATAAGATACTCATACTCTTCTAATAGTCTCCTAATAAAACATGCATCCATATCATTACTCCCCTCTTCGACATCGAGCTTGCCCTCAAGCTCGAAATCAAGTTATGCTAGTGATGGTACGCAAAGATACCTTCTCCTCTTCTTCCTCAGAATCTGCCACCTCAATCCAAAATAGTCTCTTACATTTGTGCCCCACCGCATAAGACTCGTCACAATTGTAACACAACCCTTCTCTCTTCTTTCAACCATTTCCGCTCTGGTTAAGCGTCTTCCCATCGAGGGTAGAGTACTTGCTATATTGGTGGTTGTTGTTATAGCCCCTGAGTTTATCTTATTTCCTAAAAGTGTGGCTGCACTCGCGCTGGTGTTGTTACTACTACTGTCCAGCTGCGAAGATGGCCATAAGGTGGTGTTTCGGCTGCCTCTTGCCCCTTGGGTGTATTGTACCTGCATATATTGTAATTTTCTTTCACATGCTCTTGCTAAGTTCATTGCAACCCCAAGATTAACAGGATATTGCATCTCCATCTCGATTCGCAGCCCTTCTACCAACCTAGCCGTGAATAGATTTACTTGTAGGTCTCGTGGAAGCCCTATGGTTCAAGCTAGCAGTGTTTGGAATTGGCATTCTTCTACGCTCCCTGTCTGTTTGAGGTTTTCCAATTCTCCTACAAGGTTGTTGCTAGGTTGAATCTCATATTGCAATGGTTTTTGAAAGAGTACCAATGCATCCCTGGTTCTTCTTCTTCAAGTTGGAAGAACCACAGTTGGGCATCCCCCATTAAATGAAAGGCAGCAAATCTTACCGTCTCCTCCTCCGTTGTTTGTTGGCTTAGGAAAAGCTGTTCACACCTGTGAAGCCAAACCAACGGATCCATCGAGCCATCATACTTTGAAAATTCCATCTTAGTATATTTAGGCACCATTCTTGCCCCGCTGCCCCCATTGGTCCTCTCCTCCCGTGGTGGTGGTGATGGTGCCTGATACTTGCTCGATTTTGCACCTTCCAACCTTGCAAACATGCGGATAATCTCTGCATATTGAGCCTTTAATTCTTGCTACCCCATCTGTAATGCCCGTATCCTCGGATCCATTTGCCAATCTACCGAAGATTGCTCTGCAGCTGAATGGCCAGTTTTGCCCATGAACTCCTGCTCTGATACCAAATTGTTATGTGCCCGTGTTGGGGATCGAGTCCAAGGACGATTCTCAGGAAAGTTAATCTCTTTCCCCTTATTTACGTTGGTTCCATTCCTTGCAAAACCTATTTTTGGTGATGAAAAAAACTGGCAGCACTTGTCAAAGACGAGATCTGCCAAGGTTGGGCTAAATTACTCTACTCCTAATTAGCTAATTCTTATGATAACTTCTTCCTTACTGTAGGCAAAACACAAAAGTTCCAGCTAAACTAGGACTCCTAGAAAGACTCCTATTCAAGCTGTTTTAGAACTTCTTAGAAAAACTCCTATTCAAACTGTTTTTTTATTAACATAAGTATAACAGAAACTAGCGCAGAAATAATAGGGAAATAATAGACTTTACTAAAAATCAAATACTCTTCTAATAGACTCCTAATAAAACACTCATACTCCTCTAATAGACTCCTAATAAAACACCCATCCATATCACACTTCTAAACCATAGAAATACACGTTAACAACATAATCAGACAGCATATTTGGACGTGTCATAAGTCCCTCAAATTCACAAATAATTCTTGCTCAAATTGTTTCTGGCAGACCGCAGACGTTGCTCTAGAAAAACTAAGTCTAGTTCCTGAATGGACTCCCAATGTTAGCAAATTCTGTGGTTAGCCATTAAGTAGAAATTGTGGACCAAAGACAGAATTCACTTTCTTGCTTCAGCAGACACCATTGGTGTGCTTTGCAATTTAGAAGCTGAATCCTATGACCACTTGTTCTGTAGCTGCGCCTATTCCACTTCAATCTGGAACACTATTCTTGCAGATCAACTTCCTGCAACGGCAAAATCTGTTGCTGTGGACTTCAAAGGTCACGTTTAGCAACAAAGGGGATTATGCTTTATTTAAGATTGTGTTTAACTGTACAGTGTACATGCTTTGGAAGGACAGTAATTCTAGAATTTCAAGAACCAGAGAACTTAGTCTTCAGTTATCACACTGGGCTAGAGATTTCTTGGAACAAAACTCATCTCTTATGATTTCTTGGAACAAGCAATCAATTTTCACTCCTCAGCCTTCATAAACCAACTTAAATTCAGCTTTCTAAATTCCGGAAACCACACCAAGCTTATCAACAATGTTTCTACTCAACAACACAGCTTTCTTAGCGAAAATTTTAGAACGGTAGTAAAACATGTATAATCTTCTTTTGCATTCATTCAACTTTCCCATTTCAAAAAGAATTAAAAAAAAAAAACAGGAGAAAAAGACAAAACAAACTAGCTTAAACAGAGCAGCAAGTTAGCAATGCAATAAACGAATTAAGTGCAATAATCATACGAAACTAAATCCAAGTTGAAAACTTCACCTGATTTTGAGAAATTTGTAGGCATCAGAAAAAGCTTAGAAGACAGGAGGTTTGACTTCGATTTTGATTTGGTTTGCGTGAATGAAGAAGAGAGAACAGAGAGCTCGTGAGAATAAGATACTGATTGAGCTCTAAAATTCTGATAATTACAGTAGTAATGATCATGATTGTTATATTTGGATAAGTAAGCACGCGGCAATGACGATAGTAGATTCAAAGCCGCCATTTTTGTGTTTCTTGGATCTCCACTTTCTCTCTGGCTCTATCCCCTGTTTTCTCGGGAGCTTTGCAAGCCAGCAAGAGAGATAAGTCTCCAGTTACCCAAGTACCTTGAAGGAATGCCACGTGTTGCTTGTTATATTTTTCACATTTTATCTTTTATTTTCCAAAAAAAAAAGACAAAACATGGATTGATTAAATATTTAAATATCTTCTTTTGTGTGTGGTAAAACATTTTATTTATTTTAAAAATATTTTATATTTTGAAATTACTAATATATATGGTACTAAAAATATAAAATAATTTGTAAACAAAATTTTTATAATTATTTTAGTATAACTTTAATAATAAATAATGATAAAATAAATTAACAGAAATTTAATAAGTTTTTAATATTTACAATATTTAAAAGTACATTTTTAATAATTTCAGACTAAAAATTTTCATTTTTGAAATAAGTAAAACAATATGAAAATTTTATATTTTGAAACTGAGGTTAATATTAAAAAAATAGTTTATTAGTTTTAAGAAATTGTAACTATAAATTTGTTAGAAAATTTAACTTTGTAAAAATTTAAGAAAGTATGTGATAAGAAATGAAAACTACCAATTTACAATATATAAAACAAAAAATTTAAAATCCCAGATATTTTTTGTAAATTTTTATCAAATAATTTACATAAATCATATAATAAAAATTATTTTTTATTTTTATTATTTTATTCATAACTAGAGATGTCAAATTAATTTTAGATAGGCTCCAACTTGATTATAAAAAATAGTCTGTTTCAATCCATTGACTGAAATTCTGATGTTGGTTTTCAGTAAGGTTGGTTTTGGAGGGCAATGCAACAAGTTTTTAAGAGAAAAGATCAATATGGATAAGCAAAGACAAGATTATACATAAAAAAGAGTTGAAACAAAGAACAAGTTAAGAGACTGCTTAGTTACATTCACCACTGAAACTTGAGAGAGAGTTTATGTGCTGAAAAAACATTGAAGCTGCAAAGAAATTGTATCTTAAGTGGGATGGCAACCTTTTCCTGAGATTGCCTGACAAGGTTGGAAATACCAAACCTGACAAAGAGCCTATGAACAAAGAACTTGGGGCCCAAAATATGGGGCAGATTACATATTAAACAAGGTCAAATTCTAGAACATTTATGACCTGATGGAAGAAGTGATGATAATCTAGAAGGAAATTTGTTTGAGAAGAGTTAACAAGTGTTAGCAACTGCTCTTGACAGTGTAGATTCAGTCATTCTACCTTCAAAAACAGGGTTGCAAGTAGTTCTGGGGAAGTCAAAGCTGCAACAGATTTGAACTGTCAAATAGAAACAACAGGTTAGCAAATGCCTCACAAGAACAAAGGAAATTATGCAGAGACTGGACTTGGTACGAACACCGACATTTTATGCTCAAGTGAGGGATGCACAAATAATTGTGAAGTTAAGGCAATCATGAACTTCTTGACTTGTGTTACCATCTAAGGGAGATACCTTCTGTTGCTTATACTTCATCCTTACAGCATTCAGAGGACATCCACTGGTTCTCAATTGTTGATCTTGTATTGCATGAACAGTAGATTTGAGGTCTGATGCCTTGTAAGAAGAATAGTGTTCCAAAGTCGGATTCTATCAAAATGTAAAGCAATCTCAATAGTTTGCTCTGGAATCACATACATTATCAAGGATCAAATAAAGGGAAGAAGAATGCTGACCCATGGGTGGCTTGTTTGATCCAGTGTCCATCTAGCTAGAAATACAGCCGATGCAGCAATAAGTGAAGGAAGGAAATTCAAGAAACTATACTCCACTAGTGTCAGTTCTGCTAAATAATCAGCCAAGTACTCCAACTCATAGCTAGGGCTCTGCAAATCCGAAACCACGAGTGAAGTAATGTCTTTTGTTCATTTTACATAGTATTTACCTACAGAATAATCAAGAACATCTGATATGAATCAACAAAATTACCTTGTAACATGCCTGTGCTGCACGTAAAAACCTCCTACAATAACAACAACATCAGCATCCCAGTTTAGTCACCATTGTTGAAAGGAGTGAAACTGTCAAAACAATAGGTCAACATTTGCTAGATATTTAAGTACCTTAGAAATGTTTTTGTAGTGGGAGCAAATATTTGAAAGCCAAAATATTTCAGCACCTGAATTTCCATTGCTATCACCTGTGCTTATATTGGTCAGGAATGCAACTAGTACTCCAAAGTGGAGAAAATTAAGTAAACAGCTTGTTGTGCAACAGGGAATTTCACATTATGGTTTAGTTTTCAAACAAGACAAATTCCATCCTTGATTTTCATATCCTGTATAAATTTGTGCAATCCATACTCAAAACTATCATGCAAGTCTGAAAATGCTACTAGGCTGTCCATGTAGAAACAGGTTCAAATAGATCCATTGTACATTCATCCTTTTGATGTCCACACTATTGGATTCAGTCAACAAGTTCAATCGATGTAGATTATTGACACATATTTGAAACTCATGAAACCAACAACACAAGGCTATCACAAATTTATGATTCAATCACAAGTTTGATTTCTTGATGTGAAAGACACCTCAATATCATTCAGAACCTACAATTTATCAATGATGATACTGCTCCTGAAGCCTTAGAATCAAGCTTTAACAAAATCATCATCCATGTAAGAGGAAGAGAAATCATATCTCAGCAAGTTTGACTGTTATATGATCACATACCTCCTCTTTTGTGTAGGTGTTGTCAGTGATGAAACAAAAATCTTCCACACGTGGTGCGCAGATCTCTTCATACTTCCTTCAAGATATAGATAAAATACATCACAAAAGGCTTAAAAGTAAACAAAGATGAATACACGCAGTAATGGGCTGAGCAGGGCTTATGGATTATATGAATACATATGTGTCTATGTGAGATTGTACGTCTCTTCAAGAGGATCTTCTTTTGCTCTCAAATCATAATCATTAAAAACTTGAGTATTCTTCAGTGCCAATGATGAATTTAGCAATCGTTATTAACTTTAGGACTTACGAGGCAATCAGCATGCATGTGATACCCAGCAGTTGAAGTCTATGTCTTTCAATATAGTTTTGAGAGAGGAACCAATCTATGAGATATACAGTGAGGTAAAGCGTATCCGGCACCAATTTATATTCCTCAGACACCTGAAATCAATATGGATTAATTAAAATAACAAGGATTATTTAGTGATTTTTTATGAGTTTAGATTAACATATCGAAACTAATATTGTAATGGCATTCTCATTCTGCTTGACCAAGATAAAAACTTCAGAAATAACCCAAAACAAGCAGGGAGAGATATGCAGGTCTGAAAAATTAATCGGCGGTTAGAATGAACACCCGCAATAGATTGTTCTATGCAAGTTTCCAAGTTGCCTTCCCCTGAAACTAGAGAAGATACTGAGTATTCGTGGACCCAACTCTCCCGTGCATTATGTTGACAGACGTGATGAAGAGAAGGATTTTCAGTAAGAAACTATGGCAAAATTTTATATCACAAAAAGTACTCGACAGAGGACATCTGAGAGGGGGCATTAGTTGCAGCAAAGGTAGGTGATCAAAGTAAACTGACCTCCACAAGCCAATCAACTAGAATCCCTCGCATGCTTTGACTGATGTCTTTCTGTATAGTTTCCATAAATGTTGGAATAGGTCTTCTGTCGAGCTGTTGAGCAAATTAATGAGGGGTTAACAGTAAGTTAACAGCAGTATCATGCTCAGGAAATTGGAGCGAAATCCAAAATTTACAATTCATCTATCATGATGAATGATAATGCGTCATGCTTTGATCGAGGCAAGCAAGTGTACTACCATGCATACTGTATTGAAACCAAAGGAGCTTTAGATTTCTTGAATTTAGTAAGAACTTTTGGCTTGGAGAGGACCAAGTTTGTACCTTGGAAACTGACTATTTATTTAAAAAAACAAAATTTGAAAAGGAGAAATGGGATTGACAGCACGAACCTCAGCAACACGTAAATTACTATAGATATCAAGAGCATAGAGGCTGCAGAGTTGAGGATCCTTTTCGTCACAGTCAATGTCTGTAAAGCCCGTATCACTTGATGTTAAAGAGCTCTTGAACAGACCACATTTCTCTGCTAGTAAAACAAGAAAGTAAAGGGTCACCACCTTTTATGAAGTCATACAGCAGAAGAAAAAAAGTGCAGTTATTACTTTAAAAATTATTTCTAGCAAAATTTTGCCCCATGATATTTCCATTCACCTAGTTATATACAATGTGAATGTTGCTGATAAGCTGAAGCCAAAATCCTAAACAGAAGAGGAAGGAAGTTAAAGGCACTGAAAGTATGTCTTGTGGTTATTCAGACTTTTTAGAGAGAATTTGTAGTTATTCAACAATGATAAGCCATACCACGATTACAAACCATCTTTGAGGCAACTTTTTCATGCAAATTATAGTTTTGTTTACCTCTTTCAAGTATTCAGAAAAAAAAAATCCAAAAATCACAGGTAGATGAGAAGGAAATTCACAGGGGACATTTGATACAGCATGTATCTTAAGGATATTTTACTCATTCCAGACACAGTTCATCAAATGTATGAACTTCACATGTAGATTTTCTAACTCACCCCTAACTGATTGATAAAATAAGAAAAACCAAGAAAACATGTAGAAATATTTGTTAGGTTGCCAATTTTTCATTAGGTGGGAAAGAGAAGAGAATGTAACCTATCTTCGGAGGACCATGAGCTTCTAAAAGCACTCTAGAAGTCTGATTTTGAAGCTGGTTGATGTCTGTGTCCAACTTCTGGATGTTGTTCAATCGAGAAGCTACCTCCTTTTCCAAAGTATTAGAACTTAAGACCTCTGACTTGGGTTCTTCTCTTCTTGCTTGTTGAACAATTTTTTTCTTTGATTTAACTTGAAGATTCGCAGCAATTGCAGGGGCCACTTTGGACACTTTGAGCACACCTTTCTTAGCTTGCTTGTCATGTTTAGCCTTTAATCAACAAAAGAGGTTCAGACTCTTAAATGTGAACTTTTGAAAACAATTTTGACTCTAAGTTAGGCATTTCAAACACATCTGACTGTTAAGATTACATATTTGAACATGCAAGCAGAAGAAATGGTTAAAAGTTTCTCTTATTTTCTTTGTCTCAAGGCAATATCATTTCTTGTATTCCATTCGCCAACTGAAACATGGTAAAAGATCATGTCAACATTCAAACTACATCCTGAAATTAAGGTAAGCAAGTCAGATATACAGAAGTGTTATGCTTTGGTTCCATTTCATTTTGTTCAATTCTAATAAAATTGATCAGAAAATAAGTCATGATTAAAATGATTTAGAAGCCACAGCAAGAGCAGGATAGCAAATCAACCTGAAGTTTAGTTGTCCTGAAGCAACTCCCATAGGTCCGGTCACAGCAAACATTTGTGACATCTTGAAGGACCGCTCTCTTCTTATATCGAACGAGTACATTTTCATTTGCGCGAGTATTGTTCTCATCCAAGGCTGCTCTTTTCGAATTTGGTCTCAAAATTCGCTTCTGATCTTGTTCTATGGGTGCCTTAGAAGGCAGCAGCTTGCCAGATGCACGCAAGGCAGCTATTCTTGCCCTTGTCATTCGGCCATTAAGCTGTCCAACAGTAACAGAAACTGCATTTTCCTTTCTCATATTTACAACTCCTGTAACAATTCGTTCAAAATAGATCAGAAACCTGCAATAGAATCACCATATCAACAAAAACAATACTACAACTATACGAAAATTGTAACAAGTACCACAACACGAGCAATCTTCAGAAAGAATATTAGGGTTTTGTTTTGAAAGATATTCATCAAAGGGCAACCCTTTTGATAAATTGGCCTATGAGGTGGAGATGCAAAATGAACAGTAACATGACATAGATACAACTGTCAACTTGTGCACTACGGAGAGTAACATATTAGCATACCTAATAGATCAATTGGCCGTCATTGTTTAACCCAAGAGAAAAGAACATGATGCAATTTAAAGCGTAACCCTTAACATCCTCAAAACAGAACACCAAGACAAGACGTTGTTAGAAAAAACTTCAGCCCAACTTTATGCAGAAATTTTCCATGAAAATGTCAACAAACATCTCCAATGGCGGAATCTCTTTTAGATGAAAAGATCACATTTCCACAAACGTAACGCAACACATCGAAAATTCGTCTTCACAAACAATCAAAAATTTCATATCTTGTCCATGGCAAGATTTGTAGATCACATGACCAATTTCAAATGTATGTTTCCAGAAACTGAGAAGTGGGATGCAAATTTCTTCTCCTCTTTCACTCAACCTCCTAAAATGGTAATTTGCTACTTAAAAGATATAAACAGAAAGCTGAGAATTTTAAGTCAACTAAGAAACCACACTTAAGAATTTGACAGTTTTACATTTTCCAGTTTAAGTAAAACATTGACTTCGGTAGAGAAAGAAACAAAGTGAAACATTCAAAATTCTTGCACATTTTCCGTTACTTTCTCATCCACCAACACACTGTTCGATTCAAATAACTACAATGCACATCACCCCTCCATCTACTATCAAGAACCCATCTTGAAAAACTTCAGCATTTCGCAAATTACAAAGAAACCATTCGACTGATCTACGAAACGAACAATATAAGAACACCGAGGCTGCAGAACGTAACAAGACCATTAGAAAGCACGCATCTTTCTCACCCCACAACACAAGCCCAGAAACCAAAAAGAATGCGAACAAATGAAATGACAAGAGAGGGTGGTACACACACACAATGTGAGTGCATGCGGGTTAAGATGGACCTGAATGGATCTCCTAAGCTCCAAGAGTGGAGGATGAGAGAGCTTGGAGAGAACAACAACTGATAAAAGTTGTTCAGTGAGTGAGAGAGAGGCGGGATAGTGATGAAGTTCAAAAGCATATTTAACAATAAATAAATAAATAAATAAATAAGACATTACATTACTCGATAATTAATTTATTATTATAAGTTTATAACACACATTTTGAATTTTTCTAATTTACAAATTATATATAAAAAAGGAAATTTGACCGTTGACTAGAGCAAGTATTAGAGTATAGTCTAATTAATTAGTAATTAGTGACTTAATCACATTTAAATCTTTATTTTATATTAAATATCCTAACATTTTAAGATTGAAAGGCCGACCGGTTTGACTTGTATATCTATAAAAATTGTTTAACTTTTGAATTCAGTTGTTAATTTTTCGGTTCGATTTACTTGAATAATTCTAGTTGTAAAAATCAATTAATTTTTTAATTAATCAGTCAATTTTTTATAAATTAATAAATTCTTAAAAATTAAAATTAATTAATTAATTTTATTTAACAATTTATTTTTAATTAAACTTCAAATTTTTTAATAGATAAAAACAATTTTTATATTTCAAATTCTTAAATTTTTTTCAATATTTAGCAAGTTTTATAATTGTGTAATACTGGTTGTACTTTTAGATCTTAATATTTTTATATTATCCGTTTAATTTTCAGTTTCGTTTTAAAAATATTACCTAAAATTATTTATTCTTGAATTTATTTATTCGTTTTAAAAAGACTTGTCGTAATTATCATAAAATTTCTTTTTTGACTAATTTTTAATGAATAATATAACTAAATATCTGTTTTTTGTTATAAATATTAAATTAAAGTTTTAAATTTGTTTTGAAACCAAACGGTAAAAAAGATAATTAAAGAAAGAGGAGATAAGCATGTGGATTTTGCAGCTTTTATGACGTGTGTGTTTATTTTCAAAGGTTGGATCTGGTGTAGCCTACCCCACCATATGAGGGTTTGGTTTCAAACATTTACTTATGAGAATGACAATGCTTGCCCTTTCAGAATTCAAAATCTTTAGATCTAAAGAAGTGGACATCATGAGAGAGAGAGAGAGCGAGATTAAGTCAATGGAGTTCGTTGGGAGATATTTTAGCCTATCATCTATCTTTTATATGAGTTTGGGTTGAAATTAATATATTTAATTTAAGTTTAGATTTGAATATTCAATTTTAATCAAATATGGGTAAAAATAGTAATAGATTGAAATGGGCCAAGAATAGTAATGGGTTGAAATGGGCCAGCATAATTTTTGTGACTAACTCGAAGCGGTGGGCTTAAGTCACATTGTTTGAATTTGAGCTTGAATTTGAGCGGACTACCTAAAATATCATTTTGAAAATTTTACCTAAAATAACATTGTTTTAGTTGAGCGATAAAGTTTCAAGCCTTTCGAGTGGAGCCTTAAGTTTGATGAACCACTTAAGGCCAAATCTAAAGTTTAGGTAAACAAAACTTGACTTTTTGACTTCAAGTTGAACTAAATTAAGTTAAAGTCGAACTATCGTTAAAGATGACAATGAATCGATTTGAGCTTAAGCTTAACCTAAAATTTTGTGTTCAGGCTCGACATAACACAGAACTTCATTGGACTCAAGGCTCTAAGCTTGAGCCTGAGTCTGCTTGGGTTTGGGCAAAAGGTTCAATTCAATATATTTTTAAAATTAAAAATGACATTGTTTTACTTAAAACAACATCATTTTATGTAATAGTTTTGAGCTTCGGGTCAAGCCAAGGTAGGAAAGCCTTATGAGCTCGATCAACTCATATCAAATTGAGTTGAGTCAAGTCAGGTTGGGTAATTTTGTTCCATTACTAACTATTAGGCCTAAATATAGACTCCAAATTAACAATTTTTAAAAACTTGACTAATGGAACTAGTTTAAATAAGTCAAAATAAGTTTGATTATATTTAGACTCAAATAAGAGTATTTTGGTTCAATGAAGTTCAAATGTTAAAAAAATTTAATTTCATGTTAAGATCTTAATAGGTTAGACCCGATACTAATTTTTCTCAAATTATAGTTTTGAGGGAAAGCAAATTCCTTACTAACTTAGATCAACATTGTTAATTCCTCCCTCTTCTTTTGAATGTTACATAAAGCTTGTTTAGCAATGATGGCATTTTGAATCGAGCTCAGGGTGAGTTGATCAAGTTATGATTAATTTGAATTTTTTAAATTTTGGGCTTCATGTCGATTTTAGTCTTGGACTATCTGATTTGACCTTGCTCGAAGCACGAAATTTTCAAATGTTAAATAAAAAATGTATATATATTGTATTGTATATAATAAACATGAAACGATAGCTAATCATGACAATTGGGTTCGGCTTGAAGTCAACAGTCGATCGGGCTACAAGCCAGACTCAAGCTAGAACTGTACAGACTCGATCCTATTCGAGGCCTGATTAAGAGCTACAAAAAGATGTCATTTTTCATTTTTTAAAAAAGTAATAAATCAGGTTGAGACGGCTCACTTTAGGTTTTTATGCCCTGATATTTCATGGGTCGAGCCACCGACCCTACCGATTATCATTCCTACAGCTTCTCATTGGACAAATCCAAGGCATTTCATTGTTTTGTTTTGTTTCAAAGCAAGGATATTCTTGTTTTTTATGCTTTCATTTTCATATCCTAACGAATACTGTAAGAGTTAACATAATGAATAGTCAAATCTATCCATTGACTATAAAAAAATTAACAAGAATATTTGAAAAGTATATGTCTTTTACTCTCTTAAATTTATTTTAAATTATGATCTTGGAATCTCATATGCTCCTCAATATTTGATATACATCAACTAGAAAAACAAAAAAGGTTTTATCTTGAGTGAGTCATTTAATCTTCTCCTTAATTGGTTGGTTAAGATAAGGTGACATGTCAACTTCAACGGTTTGTGTACTTTTATTTATACTTTTCCATGTCAGATTTGCATATCAACATAATATGAATAGTAGATAGGCCAGAAGGGTTTATGCGCCCGTCAACTATTCCAACATATGGCAAGCACAGATGAGTACACTAGACTTGCGTGCGTGCTATATATGCCATACGGGGCCAACGCAATTGCGCATGTTGGCCCGTGAGTCACACACGCCACACAATTTCTCATCATATTGGTGCGTTTGGACGTGTGCACGCATCTAGAAGTGGGTCAGCCAATGCTGGCGTGTAATGCACTCGTTATTGGTTGATGTGCACCCATGACATCAAAGTGACGTCATGCTGACATAAGCACTATGGTGTTTGCTGACATTAGCAGCCAAAAAAAGGAAACAAATTCAAAATCCCCGTAAGGGTTTCCTTGGTCCTTTTGGATCAATTTATGGGTTTGACAAAATTTTAAGTGATATTTTTTATTTTTTTGGATTAATTATGTTGGTAATTTTACTTTAGAAAAGGATATGGGAAATTTTAAAGCCTTTTTTAAGTGCATTTTTGTGCAACGAATGTGTCATTAGTGAGATACATGAGATTCTCATGTTTCGGGTAGTCGATCTATGTTTGGTAAAGCATGATAGTCGCTCTAATAAGGTTTTTGGTTACGAAAGTCTCAAAAAAAGTTTTCAAAAAAAGTCTTCAGCATGAGTATTTAAAGATAACATTGTGCTTTCAGGTTTAGCATTAACTGATGATTCGTTTTCACATACTGTATTTTAATATAAAGTGTAAGGATAACATAAGGATATATCTTTTATGTTTGTGGGCCTTTTGAGTACTGATAAGATTGTAGTCACTACAGTAGCTTTTCAAGTAAGTATTTGAATTGTTCTACTTGCATACTGGAGGATGTCTTTGGTCTTGTGTTTGATTATTTTGCCTATAGATGTTGACCTTACATGAGATTTTGAGATGTGCATAAAGGCATTAGATGAAATAAAGTCATTGTTTAAATGATATATTCATCCACAGGTAATAGTGTTATAAGAGTTGATGGTTTGTACTCTTATCACTTTTATGTGGAGGTCTAATTGCATATATTATGTATTAAGCTTACAGGTATTTCATAGTATATGCGATCGGATTCTTGGCATAGATATTATTTTAATGCTTTAAGTATCACCATTGTCTTGCATTTGTGTTGATCTTTTCATTGTCCTTTTGCAGTCACATATTCTGTCAATAACAATGTTGTTGTGTTGATCTTTTCATTGTCCTTTTGCAGTCACATATTTTGTCAATAACAATGTTGTCACCATTGAAACCTTAACCGATTTCAATTTCAAGAAGTGGAAGAAAGACGTTGAATTTGCCTTAGAGATGATAGACATCAACATGGCTTGTTGATAGAGAGACCGTCTCCACTTACAAACATTAGCTTGGAAGTTAATAAGGCAGCCTTTGCAATATGAGAGCGATCAAACAAAATGTGTTACTTGACCATTAAGAGGTCAATCCCAAATCATTTGTTGAGAAGAATACCGAACATTACCATAACGAAGGAAATTATGGATAATGTTTCCTAAAGATATAAGGTCTCATCCAATGCTAAGTTGAGTACCTTAATTAAGGATCTGTTCTCTATTAAGTACACTGGAGAAGAAGGTGTTAGGAAATACATTATAAAGATAGTCTACCTTCAAAGTAAGCAGAAGGCATTGGATGTTCCCAATCCTAATACATTGATAGTGCATAGCCATTAATACTCTTCCTCAATAGTTTGAGATACTACTCACTTCATACATTTTTCAGGATGAGGTTTGGGATATCAATGCCTTGATTTCCCAATGTGTTGTAGCAGAGGAGAAGCTGAAGAGCACTCCTTATGTGGCTTTGTATGCAACCAAAGGTAAGAGGAAAGCTAAGTCCCAAAAGGTTAAGGTTAAGAAAACTAAAACCTCTTCGCATATTCAGACTAAACAGTCCAGCATTATGAAGGATCCACAAGACCTAAAGAATATGAGGTGCTTCTTCTATAAGAAGAAGAGACATAGGAAATTTGACTGCCAGAAGTACAAAGTCTGGAAAGTTAAATTGGAGCTACCAAGTAACTCCTCGACTTGTATGATTAATGAATCCAATTTAGTTATAGCCACATCTAGTTCTTGGTGGCTAGATAGTAATGTATCTAATCATATTGTTTCCACAATGTAGGGATTCGGATCTAAAAGAAAGCCAACTAAAGGGGAGGAGAAACCGATGGTCGATAATAATAAAGAAGTAGATGTTTTGTACAGAGGGGATGCAGGTTTGAACCTCAATATAAGATTTGTACTTATTTTATAAGATACATTTTATATACTGTCTTTTAGACAAAATTTGATATCTGTATCAATTTTGGACAAAGAGAGTTATCGTTTTGTAATTGATACTTCAGTTGTAAATATATCTTTCAATACAAAACATATCGAAACTGCCTTCTTATCTTACGGGTTATAGAACGTGTCTTATCCCTAATGAAATGTATGCTTCTTCTTATATTGTCGAACCTGTTACTCGAAAGAGACCTTTAATAAAGGAAATGTCGTACATGTTGTGGCATAATGTTTAAGTTACATTTCCAGAGCTAGGGTTGAGAGATTAATAAAGGAAAACATTCTCCTAATTCTTGATTTTGGTGATCTGGAAACATATGTTGATTGTTGCAGAGGTAAGTTAATAAGATAAAGAAACAGGGGTCAAGTTGTGCTTCTGACTTGTTATATCTCATACAAACAAATATAAGTGGACTCTATAAAGCTATGTTATGTAATTCTAGATATTTTTTGACATTTATATATGATTATTCCAGTTATAATTATGTGTTCTTGCTTAAAAAAAGTCTAAAGTTCTTGATAAATTCAAAATCTTCAAGATTGAGGTTGAGAACTAATTGAAAAAACCAATCAAGATTGTCAGATTTGATCAAGGAGAGTACTATAGCAAACATGGTATTGTAGGACAAAAAAAAGGTTCGTTTGTCAGGTATGTGGAATCAGTTGAAATAGTGACTCAATTCATTATACCGGGTAGTTCTGAGCAAAATGGTGTGGCTAAAAGGCACAACTGCACCCCAAAGGACATGATGAGGTCGATGCAAAACAAGACTAACCTACTCAATTACTTTTGGGGTGAAGCTATTAAGACAACATTGTATATATTAAATAGAGTCTCAAGCAAGTCAGTGCCTAAAACGCCTTTCGAACTCTAGAAATGTTGGAAACCAAACCTTTCAGGTATTCATGTATGGGGCTACCTTACTGAGGTATGATTATATAATCCTTATGAAAGCAAATCGCATAATTGTTATACTCGTTGCTATCAAGTAAGATATCCTGACCATTTTAAAGGTTACAAATTTTACTGTAAAGAAGGAGGAGCTATAATTGTCGAATCATAAACAACAAAGTTTATGGAACATGATGTTTATAAAGAGGGTGGGTTCTATCACCCTTCAGATGATAGCAGGATGGATACCATAATTATTTCATATTTGTCGCTCATACAGTCAGGTCCTGTAGAAAAAATAAGTTGGAGAATTTTCTCTACAGTTATTATTGAGAGAGCAACGTATTTATACACACGTGTTCAGAGGAGAAGCTTAACTAATAAAACTATCGTTGGCTAATAAAACGAAGCAAGAGAAACATAAGTTAAGACGCTAACAGCCGCCCGCAAGCTAGAGAATGAAGATCTAGCTTTCCTAGCTTGAATAAGTTGGAGTGGAACGGTGCAGCGGCGAGAGGCTTGGTGAACATATCAGTAAGCTAATCACGGGAAGAACAAGGTAGTAAACGAACGACCTTAGTAGCAACTTTCTCCCGAACAAGATGGCAGTCAATTTCAATGTGTTTAGTACGCTCGTGAAAGGTAGGATTGGCTACAATCTGGAGAGTAGAGTTGTTGTCACAAAAGAGAGGAGTTGGATGGGAAACCGGTAAGTAAAGATCACAAAGCAAATAGTTTAACCACTGGATCTCACAAACAGTAGAATCCAAAGCACGATACTTAGCCTCAGAAGAGGAGCGAGAAACCATCGACTGCTTCTTGGCCTTCCAACTAATGAGCGAGCTGCCAAGAAAAATACAATAACCACTAATAGCTAATTGGGTTTGTATAGTTAAATTGGAGTGAGAATTGAATTTTTGAGATCCAAAAATTTAAATTGGAGTATAGGATCGAGTTTCTGATATTTTGAGGATTTATAGGAATTTTTCTGGAATTTTTAGAGTTACGGGTCCGGATCGAGAAATTGACTTAAAAACTGATGGATTAGATTCCGGTTCTGATATTGATGAGTAAATAGCATGGAAATTTTTTATTTGTGAGTTTAGGAATTTTTATGATGAGCCATTGAAATTTAGAGACTGGAAATTAAAGAATTTGAGAGCTATGATCCATAGGTTTAAATCAACCCTTTATATAGCCTTAGGGTTTGAATATTGTAAAAAGCCAAACTTTCCTTTCTCCTTCCTCTTCCTTCGACGATTCGATCTTGTCCCCCTTGGAGATTTTGTTTGTTTTTCCTTTCATTGTGGTTGAAGAGCTGCTAGAAAGCTTGGAGAGTTTGAGGTTTAGTATGGCTATGGAGGATCACCGTGGATGTTAGAGGATTGAAGGATTTTCGGAGATTTTAGGGTTTAAAGAATCAAGCTTCGATTTGGTGAGTTTTATGGCTTGAATGTTGATATTTATTGTTGTTTGGTGTATTTATGTGTAGCATCCCGTCACTGATGGGAAGGGTATTTTAGTAATTTGGGACGGGTTAGGAGTATTGAATTATAACTCGGTATGAACATACATTATATAGCCTCTATAACTGATGATTGGTTGCACATGCACATAGTATACATGCACTCATGACATTTTCCGGCTTAGGTTTCAAATTGAGATTCTTTGTGAAATTTATGGGAAAGGTGTATTTGGAAAATTATTTGGAGTGCGCCATAAATTGTTTTCCATTTTTAGGGATTTATGAGAATTTTTCTGGAATTTTTCGGGGTTCTTTCCCGGACCGGAAAATTTCAACTGACTGACTGAGTGAGCCTTTTCTGTACTGAAAAGGGGTTGCCTAATGGCATAAGATTAGTGGATAAATGAGGTTAGGATAATATTCTAGTGCCATGATTAGAGATTAATTGGAATTAGCACTTAATTAACTAGGATTAATTGATTTTGTCCTTTTTCTCTAATTAAAAGCCAAGTGTCCTTTTTCTTATAGCTTAACCTTGTCTTTTATACTCATCATCCACGATATTCTTCATTCTTGAAGTTAACAACTTATTTTAATCAATTATGTTTGAGTGCTCTTATCATTTACGGCTCTTCCATTAACCAAAACAAAGTGAAAGTTGGTTTGTTGCCTTCTCACCATACGAAATCTTGTTTTCTCCTTCCTTGGTGTGTCTCTTCTTCCTTCGTTGGTGGATGAAGTTCTTGTTCTTGTGTTTGCTCCTTCTCCTTCTCATGTGAAGCTAACTCACACCTTGAGTTGATGATGACCTTTGTTATGTTTATGATAACCGTGGGTGAGGTATCAAGGTAGGAAGTAGGGAGAGTTTTGAAGACTTGGAGATTGATAGCTTGTAACTTGTTTAAGGTGAGGATTGATGTTTGTTTTTATGCTTTTGGTAGTTTGATGCATTTATGGAGATCCTTTAAGCACTTATTTGATCATGAAAGTGGTAGTTTTGCATAGGTTTAATGCATGCTTGTGTGAGGGAATTGGGTATGGTAGTTAAAGAGTGTGAAAGAGATGTTGTTAATGATGTTTATGATGTTTCAATGAATGGAAATAAAATCTGGAAATTGTGTATGTGAGTGCTGCCAACTTATGTATAAACATGTAAGTAAATGTTGTGATTAGTTTGTGGTTGAATTAGTGGTAGAAATGGATGCTTAGTGATGTGTTATAGGTATTAGAAGTGGTAGGAGTTAGGTTAATGTGGAAAGCTGGAAAATGCACCTTTGACCTATTGGAATGTTTTGATCATAACTAATTGTGTAGATGTGCAAATGAGGCAAGGTTTGTGCCCAATGAAACTTTGGGATGTTGGCTTCAATTTAGTGTGAAATAGGTATTGTTAAATTTTAATGTTAGAAGGTCGAAAATTTCCATGGAAAATGTCTGTTTTGGGGTCTGTGAACAGTACCCGTATTTATGACCTAATTAGTTT
>JANJEY010000005.1:3277154-3299050 GCA_024703695.1 Erythroxylum cataractarum | reverse complement strand
AGTATCGTAGAAGAGTGTTAAGCAGACACTGATAACTTCCTTGACTATATATGCAGAGTTTATTGCATGCTATATGCTGGTTCACAAGCAGTTTGACTCAAAAACTTAATTTCTATATTGTCTGTGATAGATTCAGTGGCTAGATTCTTTTGGTTGTATTGTAATAATCTTACTGCTGTGTTATTCACAACAATAAGAATATTACAGAGTCTTAGCATTTGGAAGTCAAATACTTGACCATTAAGGAGTTGACACAAAAATGTGACATTAAAGTGGAGCATATAACGACTAAGGAGATGTTAGCTGATTCTTTAACTAAAGAACTTCGACCGCTTGTGTTTGAAAGACATGTATCCAGTATGGGTGTGTTAAAGTCCTTAGATAATGTTAGTTAGGGATCGTTGTTTTTGCTCATTGTATGTTTATACATTTTGATGTATTATAATACTATGATTGTTTATTAATAAATATGATAATCTTTTTATCCTCAATAATACATGTTTTTGTGTAAAGTCATAATACATGTGAAAGTCTTAATATTTGTGTCAATCTTAAACGTTTTAAAGATCATTGGACATATATACAGATTGACCTTAAATCTATGTCATTGTGACGCATACAATCTAATATGAATATGCATGAATTTGAAAATGACATAGGGAGATATAAGTTTTCATAAAGGTTTTTAATGCAGTTCAGCATTCAGTTAGAGAATATAAAGATTTTTTCTAATACAGTTTAACATTTGGTGAGAGAAAACAAGATTTTTTTAATGCAGTTTAGAATAAAGTTTAGAGAGATCGAGACCTGCAAACAAAAAGTGATACATATTAGATCATACATGTATCATCCTAATTTGTCACACACTATTTTCTCATTCATATTAGTAAGTTGTAAGATATGCGTGATTATATTGGACTTATGTCACACATGACACATATGTTTGATATCTTTTGGTATCAAAAGTCTTGTGGAATGGAATGTTGGACATTCATTATCTTTTCATCAAATGTTTTTAATTTTTAAACTTTGTATGAAGACAATAGCGCGACTTAATCGAATTTTAAAAAATGCTTTAATCTCGAGACAACATCACAATTAATTATTGCCCAAATTCCTAATATCAAACTTCAGGGCCATTTGGCAATGTTCTAGCTTGTCTTCAACATTTCTGTGTATAGATGCATTATTTTTATTGGTTTTGCTCTGTTCTCTGCCAAATGCAGTGGCCAGGGAGTGGCGCATTCACATGTATATTGCGTGCATTCATGGATACAGTCATATATACCTATATATATAGTTCAACAACTTGGGAGCATTGAGGATGTTTGGCACATCATACAGTATGTAGGTCAATCTCAATTTTGTCAAAATGTTCTACAGGGGGTAGTTTATTGGCACCCACCAAAAGAGGCACTGGAGAAGATTAAAGACCTCATAGGGGAGCCTACTGTAAGTCGTTATGGTGCAGACGAAGCAATTCCTGAACTGGGTCAAATCCAATTAAATATATATTTGTTTTTTATTTTAAAAACAGAGTAACACAGGGGAACAGATGATTCCTTGATGAACGTGGAGGGATTGAGGAAAATGGTAAAAAGCACTGGTCACACAGATGCAACAGGTACATACGTTGTGATAAGACAATAGTTGGAAACTCAGATAGATAGGTGAAAGCCACCAATCTAGACTCTGCCCTTCACTGTCATGCTCAAAAGTCTTCACAACAAACATTGGGTCCCCCAATTTTGGGTTAAAGTCGATCCAGAATCTCCGCATATGTGCCTGTCGGTCGTCTAGTCTTTTTCATCCTCCGTCATCATCCCTAGTCACCACCACCCAACACCACCACTTGAATACTGTTTCTCCCTATTAGCCAACGGTATCAAGTAATGTATGTGTTTTATAATTATTTCGTGTCAGTCTTAATAATATCTTTTGTTCATAATTTGTTGTGAAAACTTAACAAAATGTTACTTTTAACTTTTATGATTTAGTTTTGCCATAAGGTTTTATCTTGAGTGAGTCATTAAGTCTTGCCTTAATTGGTTGGCTTAAGATAAGGGGATATGTCAACCTTTGTACTTTTATTGATACTTCCCATGTCAGACTTGCATTTCAGCGTAACATGAACAAGAGATAAGCCAAAAAAGGGCTCCGCCTTTCCAGCTTTTTGCTTTTTGGAGTGTTCTACAAAAGAAAACATTGTGAAGGTACAGTGTTTATGATAAAAGATGGATTGCCTCGTGGGGTCGTGGAGCTGTGGCGAGCTCCTTTTCCGGTGTTTTTACTTTTCGGCTATAAATGTTGTTCTGAGGGCCTTATGGTTTAGGCGGGTCGTTAAGACTAGAGATCATTTGGTAGAGTTGCTGAGGAGATTGTTGGTGTTGAAGGGAAGAGTGAGATGGGTACGTATGCAAGGCTTGCCAGGAGGGCTGTGAAGACTAATACTCCTATTATGGTTGAGGTACTAATTAGAAGTCAGAATCCATTTCTGGCCGGATCTCTTTGTTTTTCTCAAAAGCACACTCCCACACGCTTATCAGAAACATAGTATGCTCACCATGTACTTGAGAAGGTGTTCAAATAATTGTTTTTTAATTCACGATTAGTTTGTGCTATGAAAGATAGTGTCTTGCATTAACAAAGTTCCTACCTTTAACTGTGCGATGCATGTGTGTTGGTGAATGTGAGAGGAAAGAGTGGTTCATGATGCAAACGTTAAATTATGCCTAAAGATGAGGTCTCGGTGTCTTTTATATAACTTTATGGTAAGACTGACGAAGTCGGTAGCTCATATCATACTGTGGAAATCGTGTTTGTCTTTTGTTTTGCAGATACAGGAATTAGTTCGAGGAGTACCAAATGTCATGTCACTGGCCCAGGTTTGTTACTCCTTTTCCACAACTGTTTTTCTTGTTTATAAATGGTATAAGGGCATTGGAAACCGAAATGAGCACTGGCCATTTTAATTTCCATTGCTAACTTGTTTATTACTCTGTACTTTAATTATAGAGCTACCATGTGGAGAATCAAAAACTTCACATTCTTTTCAAGGATAAGGGCATGATGAGTTTCAAAATCTGATAATATCTTGTGTGTTAAACAGTATCAAGAGTCTTTGGAAGAAATAATGTGGAAAAAAGAAGAGAACTAGACATTTCTGAGACGAAATCGCATCAATAATTAGTAGCAGATGACATTTAGCAGATATCCTAAAGCAATTTAAAGTATATGTTGGTTTCCTAATGTCAAACTTGAGGGCCATTTTGCTATGTTCTAGCTTGTCTTCAACATTTCAGCGTATAGATCCATTATTTTTATTGGTTTTGATCTATGCTCTGCCAAATGGACTGGCAAGGCAGTGGAGCGTTCACATGTATATTACTTGCATTCATGGATACAATCATATATATGTATACATAAATAGTTCAACAACTCGGGAGCATTGAGGATGTTTGGCCCTTTAGTGCACATCATATGTAGGTCAATCTCAATTTCGTCAAAATGTTCTACAGGGGGTAGTTTATTGGCAACCACCAAATGAGGCACTGGAGAGGATTAAAGACCTTATAGGGGAGCCTATTGTAAGTCGTTACGGTGCAGATGAAGGAATTCCTGAACTGAGGGAGGCATTGCTGCAAAAGGTACAACCAATGTCTACACTTTAAAGTTGATGATTGTTGATCTGGCCAACATTGGTATAGGTGGAGCCAGAGCATGAGAAAAATGACTAAATGAGGCAATTAGCACGGAAAAGGTGGCTTTAAGAAAGATCAGAAGTTATCACAGACTTTATTGCTTATTTTCTGTGGTGATGATGTTCTGTTGAGCTATGCCATATATTCTTGCCAGTGTCGCTTGCTAGAGAATTCTTTCCTTGAAGTTATTATTGCACATTGATAGTTGTGACTGATATACTTCCTGTTGCAGTTGCGAGAGGAAAATAAGTTGGTGAGATCTTCAGTAATGGTTACTGCAGGTGCAAATCAGGTGGGTTATAACTTTAATGTGAATGAAAAAGAACTTGCCTTTGGGGAACATGCCCTCTGTGTTTCTTCCTTTTACTTAAAGAATGTGTGACACCAGCAATGAAGTTGAGGGTTGGAATGCTGTTAAGAGCCCCTTAGAGAGAAATTTTAAGTACTTTCATTCATTTCATTTTCATTTTTTTCTTGAGACTATAGTTTCTGCTCCATGGTTGAAAGAATTGTTCATGAGTATTGAAAAAATAGTTGCTTTCGTGAATGATAGGCGTTCGTGAATCTTGTTCTTGCACTGTGTGATGCTGGGGATTCAGTTGTCATGTTTGCTCCCTACTATTTCAATGCATACATGTCCTTCCAGATGACAGATATCACTAATATACTAGTGGGTCCTGGCAATCCAGTGACACTTCATCCAGATCCAGGTGATACTTCATAACCTTTCAGTACATTTTTATATTTTCCATGGATAACATGGTTAATTTATATGCAAGGTTCTTTATCGAATAGTAAAGGCAGATGCTTCATAACCATTCATTTCATAGTGGTTTATTTTCGTTGGATAATGTGGAAAATGTATTTGAAAGGTTCTCTATTACTTGTAATAAAGCTTTGTGCATCTAACATACAGGACAGTTTGTGATTCTTTGATCAAAACTAGCAAGGATTTGCGTTTCTGTGGGAGGTGCTAAGTTGAGTTTCTTGCTGCATTTTGTGTGTTTGCTTAGGTAATTGATGAGTGTTACTTCAAATTTCAGATTGGTTAGAGAAGACACTAGCAGAAACTAAGCCAGTCCCAAAGGTTGTTTCTGTGGTTAACCCTGGCAATCCGTCTGGGACCTACATTCCTGAGCACCTGCTCAAGGTTCTGTCTTTCTTTCTCTCCATGGCTCCATGTTGTTCCGTGTGTTTGTTCACGATACTCAATACACATTCTTGAAAGTTCTTAATCACATTTCACCCTTTTGTTAATGGTCATACTTTAAATTTCTTCTTGTTCATCTTCAATACGATAAGTTGGCAGTTTTCTTTGTGTTGAGCAGAGGATTTCAGATCTTTGCAGACAAGCAGGATCCTGGCTTATTGTAGATAATACTTATGAGTAAGTCATTCCTTTTCTGTGGTAGATGCATTGGTAGTGGTAATTCCATGTAGCATAGGTATAAAGTTGTTGAAATCTCACCGGTTGTGGAATCATTGAGAACATGATGTCCGTCCTTTTTCCCGAAACTTCCTCCCAAATGCTGCCTGTTGATGCATATGTTGTGAATAAGGGATGGCAATTTTACCTATAAGAGAAGAATGACATTAACAGACCTGCTATGTTCTTTGAGGAAGTTTTAGTGATTCTAAATTTAACTTATCATGCTAGACCAGTGCTCGGTGCTATAATAACTTTTCTTTTCACTCCTTACCATGTTAATTTCATATGAACAGTCTCTACTTGGCATGTATTCTTTCTCAATGCTTAATGTTTAGTAAGTTGCAATCTAATTATGTAGCTCCAATTGACTCATTCTTTGTAGGTACTTCATGTATGATGGTCTAAAACATACATGTATTGAAGGAGATCACATTGTCAATATCTTTTCCTTCTCAAAAGCTTATGGGATGATGGGATGGCGAGTTGGATATGTAAGTTGATCTATATCTTCTCGGTGCTCTTAAAATTTCATTTAGGTTGTAGAAGTTTGCGTGGAGGCATGAGTCTACTCTATTGTCAGTCTTATTTCTGTAGACTTTTTCTTCCCTCAGATAGCATATCCATCAGAAGTGGAGGGCCTCTCTGCTCAACTACTCAAAATCCAAGACAACATACCGATATGTGCTTCAGTAACATCTCAATTCCTTGCCCTTTATTCCTTAGAAATGGGTCCTGAATGGGTCACTGAGCGAGTGAAAGAGCTTGTAAAGAACAGAGAAATCCTTTTAGCTGCACTCTCCCCATTAGGACAAGGTTCTGTGAAAGGCGGAGAAGGTGCCATTTATCTGTGGGCAAAGCTTCCAGACGAGTACGTTGATGACACTCAAGTTGTTCGCTGGCTCGCTACAAGGCACGGGGTGGTGGTGATTCCAGGGCGTCCCTGCGGATGTCCTGGTCATATCAGGATAGCATTTGGGGGATTGACAGAAGATGACTGCAAAGTTGCTGCTGCGAGGCTGAGAAGAGGGTTGGAAGAACTCATGAAGGATGGGATGGTGCAGGAATCGGTTAACAACAGAATGGTGGTGGAGCAGCTCCATAACTCCACCGGTTAGTTTGGCAAGTCACTGGAAAAATCAGATTACCAGTCTGCAGCATGTTCATGACTGGTGCATTTGAATAAACTCATGCTGCTTGAAGCAATAAATTGACAGGAATCACACCACATTAGTTGGATAAAATTGAATATGGTTTTAAGCTACTTGTCAAGTGGTAGCAACATTGTAAGCCTGAGCATTTGAATGTGTGAAACTATCATGTTACTTAGGCTTGCAAACAATGCCTGAAAAGATATACATCTAATAGTATATCACATCCAATATGAAGTCTTGCAATAAAGTGAGATATAGGGAGGTCTAATAATACACAAACTTATCCTTATTCTTTAAAAAAATTGATTCAAATTTAAGTATATTTAAGTTAAATTTAATTCATTAACTTCAAATAATTCATGGAAATTACAAATACAAATTCAAAAATAAAGGATAGCTCTACTCGAGTAGAAGCAAAAGCTTAAAGGGCCACACAAATGCTTTAAACACTGGCCTACAGCACACTTACATCTAAAGGCTAAAGAGACCGTCCCAAACAATCTTCAAGCACTGGACATTTGACCATCAAGCCCCCAAACCAACACCCATGTTACATTGTTAGCCAACCCAGAAAAGGGAAGAGAACAACAAAGTAGCGGTGGGGACAATTTTGTCATTTCAAAACCACTTCCTTACCGGTTCCGTGACCGTTTAGACGTCGACGTCGGGAGGCGCTTGTGTCTGGTCAAGCTTAGAGCGAGAGAGGGTTTTGTAGAGAGGGAAAATTTCTGGAGATACAGAGCGAGAGGACAAAAATGGTGGGAAATTCACTTGGAGGATTGCAAGATCACTTGAAATTGGCGAGAGAGTACGCTCTTGAAGGCCTCTACGACACTTCCATCATCTTCTTTGATGGCGCCATTGCCCAGATCAACAAGTACCTGCCCTGAGCTAACTCCCCAAGTTCTCTTTTTTGTTGTTTATTGTCGAATCTGTACCTAAAGTTATGAAATTTTTTGATGGAGATGAGATTTGTGAAAGTGGGCATCTTTGATTTTAATAGAAGTTCGTTGTTTTTTCAAATTTTTTTGCTTGATTGGTTTTAGATTTTGTTGAAGTTTTCTGTGGTCTGTTTGGTAGAACTTGATATTTTCTCCTGGTAACTCGCACTCGTTTGCCTCTTCAATTTGTTCGTTTCATCGTAATTTTTTTTGCTCAAAAAGCAAAGTTGAAGTGAATGTTGAGCTGAAAGGACGCATCTTTTGCTACAACTAGGGTCTGTTTTTATGTTTGTTCCTAAAATGGCTGAGTTGTACGGATGAATCACATAACAATACTTGAAAAGTTTCTATTTGGAATATATTTCTGGTACCTTAACGTTGTGTTGGATTCTGCTTGCGTAGCTTTTTAACTACTGCTTGGTGGGCTTCTTCTCTAATCAAAATTGATACTAATATTTAGGCACCTTAGTACGCTTGATGATCCTTTGATTCGTACCAAATGGATGAATGTAAAGAAAGCTCTTTCAGAGGAGGCAGAAGTGGTGAAACAATTGGATGCTGAGAGAAGGGCATTCAAAGAAACTCCAGTGGGCCGTCGTGTTGCATCACCACCAATTAATGCTAAATCGTCATTTGTTTTCCAGCCACTGGATGAGTATCCGACTTCCTCTGGTGCTCCCATTGATGATCCTGATGTGTGGAGGCCCCCAAGTCATGATCCAACAAGTAGGAGATCTGCAAGGAGCGGTCAAGTTGGTATGAGGAAATCACCTCAAGAAGGAGGCTGGGCTCGTGGAGGCTCATCAAGAGCTGCCACAACTGGCCGTGGTGCTAAGACTGGTGCTTCTGGAAGGGTGAACTCAGGGGTTCGAGCATCAACTGCTGGAAAGAAAGGCACTGGTGCAGGGAAATCTACCAAAGGGGATTCAGCTGTAAGTTTTCATAATGTACTCCCTAGTGCTTGAAGTGACTTGATATATATGGTGGACTAGGAATTTGAATTTGCAAACAGAGTTTTATGTACATGATAGGTAATCTATTTAGCCTTCATATATTCCTTGTGATAGTTTCCAGTTTATCAAAATCTTATCCATAATAATGTGCTTTGTCCTAGTTGTTTGATGTTTTGCAATATTGACAGAAAGTTCTTGTCTAGGTTCCAATAATATTGTAGTTGGCCTTGTGGCTTGCTATATATATATTTTCTTGCCTTGGTGATTTCTCTTGTAAATTGACGTCATATTTTGTATTGCCTTTGATGGGCTCTTTAATATTTATATTTCATTTTTAAATCACTATTGACATTAATATTCTATGAGGATGACTCCAAGTTTTTTGCAATGAATATTGGGCCATTTAGTTTCCTTCTATCTGCACATACTAACCTAAATATATTGCAATTTTTAGAATGGTGATGCTGAAGATGGAAAATCTAAGAGGATACAGTATGAAGGACCTGATCCTGATTTGGCTGCAATGCTTGAAAGGGATGTACTGGAAACTAGTCCTGGAGTGAGATGGGATGATGTGGCTGGGCTTAGTGAGGCAAAGAGACTTTTGGAGGAAGCTGTTGTCCTTCCTTTATGGATGCCTGAATATTTCCAGGTATTCTTGAATGATTGAGTTTTATATTTTCATCATGTCAGAATTTTTAATTTTCTGTTTTATAATTGTTTAAACTCATTTCTCTTATCTCTTGAAGGTCTTGATTAGCAATTATCTTAGGTCATACTAGGGCTCAGTTTTCTTTATCTTCTCTGCAGGGAATTAGGAGACCTTGGAAGGGTGTTCTTATGTTTGGCCCTCCTGGTACTGGAAAGACATTACTTGCTAAAGCTGTTGCTACTGAGTGCGGCACAACATTTTTTAACGTTTCCTCTGCCACTTTAGCTTCAAAATGGCGTGGAGAGAGTGAACGGATGGTTCGATGCTTGTTTGATTTAGCTCGAGCTTATGCTCCTAGTACAATTTTCATCGATGAAATTGATTCTCTATGCAATGCCAGGGGGTAAGTTCTGTACTTTTTTAACTTTTGAAGCTTAAGTCTCACTTACTTCACCAAACTGCTAGATGGTTGAAGATAAGTATACGAGTTCTTTGTGTTATGAAGTCCAGTTCCAATGTGTATTTTTCACAAAAACACATGAAGTTACTTTAAATCTCTCTCGTTCTCTTGCTTTCTCCTTCTTGCTAAATTAACATGTAACTACACATTCATTGGCAACCGCTAATTACTGCTTTTGCATGATTTATGTTCATCAACAATTTTATGTAGCTTCATTGGCCACTGAACTCGGGACTTTGTCTTTCTAGTGCTTCAGGGGAACATGAGTCATCAAGAAGGGTCAAGTCCGAACTTCTGGTTCAGGTAGATGGTGTAAACAATAGTTCCACAAATGAAGATGGCAGTAAGAAAATAGTGATGGTTTTGGCAGCTACTAACTTTCCGTGGGACATAGATGAAGCGTTAAGGTTTGGCCGCCCCTCTGTTTCTTCTGTTTGTTGTATTTTCTATTTTGTGCGTGGATAGTTTGGCCGCCCCTCTGTTTCTTCAGTTTGTTGTATTTTCTTTTTTGTGCGTGGATAGTACATCAAATCTCATATGTGCAGCTTGTCAGGTTATCGATTCTTGCTTTGTCTTATTTGATATGAATAAATGTAGGAGGAGGTTGGAAAAGCGTATTTATATTCCACTTCCAAATTTTGAGAGTCGGAAAGCGCTTATCAACATCAACTTAAAAACTGTCGAGGTATGTTTGCAATTCTTGCTGACTCTTCCTTTTAGGCCATCTCATTCTAACATTTGTTGTTTCGGTATGGATCTTATTTCTTGTCAAGCAACTTGGCACAAATAATGTGAACTTGGTCTAGTGTTTGATGGATGATGCTGATATATTAGGTGGCTGCTGATGTAAACATTGATGACGTAGCACGTCGGACAGAGGGATACAGCGGAGATGATCTTACAAATGTGTGCCGCGACGCTTCCTTAAATGGCATGAGGCGTAAGATAGCTGGAAAGACGAGGGATGAGATTAAGAACATGTCTAAGGATGAAATTTCAAAAGATCCAGTTGCAATGTGTGATTTTGAAGAGGCTCTGAAGAAGGTACAACCAAGTGTTTCCCAAGCTGATATTGAAAAACACGAAAAGTGGTTCTCTGAATTCGGGTCAGCTTGAATGGTTCTTCGAAGAAAACAAGCCTCTGATATGCTGTGCTGCACTTCTATAATTTCTTCATTCTGGTGTTTCTCATTCAATTGATTGTATTCCAATTGTTGGAGACGGCTTGGACTGTTGTGCTATTTTGTATTAGTAATGGCTGTCATCTAATGTAAGTTTTCTCTGTAAAAACCTCATTCCATTAGCATATAATCAAACTGCTGAAGTTTGAAATGAATCATAGGACTTTGCATTTCAAATATTCTTCTTATTATTCTGTTCTAAAAGGAGTTGCAACATAATGAACATCAACATGTTTCGCAAATAATTGTGATTAGTGAACGAATTCGTCACTTAATTATGCGTTTTTGGCACGAATTGTGACAGTTTTCTGGTAAATTTTGTGGCATTGCAGGTAAGATTCTCTCATAATAATAATAACCATCATTGATATAAGCAAGAACATCTAAATCTACTTTGTACATATAATTTGAGCAATAATTTGTTATGAGGAACTAGATTCCAATCCAAGCATGAAAGCTCCAAAACACTATAGGTACGAGACAATGTCATATGTCAATGCAATGAGTCCACCTTATGCGGCTCCTCGTTCGATTCTTTTAAAGTCATTGAATTCTTTTTCTCGTTTGGCGGGACTTTAGTTACCGACTCTTTCTGTCATTAGGTCACCAACTTTTTTGAGCTTTCAGCACTGGGGAGGCGTCAACCCCCATACATGATCTTACGATTTTGCAGACACCTATATTTTTGGCCAGATCATGAATGTTTGGAATTCATATTATGCAAGGAACATCACTTTTGCTAATTCGAATTGAAGGGTGATATAAAATTGGTCTATTTCCAGCATCATTTCTATAATTAGCGCATTCATCCAAGTTAGAAGCTCCAGCTCTGTATCAATGTTCTCCTAATAACTAAAAAGTGTGTCATGTCGGAATCTAATTGGGGCTCACGGTATGTTGAACTACTTCAATAAGTTTGCACGTAAGATATCCAACATTTGAGGATCGCAGTGACCAAATCTGGGCGACTTGTTTACCAAAAATTTTTGTTGCCTTAGATTGCTGCTTTCTTACTTTCCAAGTCCCGCCTCATGGCATCGATATTGCGAGAGATAATCTTTTTTTTTTGTCTTTTTTTGAAAATGTAGACTAAATAAGCATAATGACATGGATCACAATACATTTCATTTCTTAATGTCACGTTCAGCGTGTGTTGATTCACATGGACTGTCATAGTATCAAATTTTTAAATAAGAACAAGGATGATGGTGAGTCCAATAGAATCATATTTTAACTTAACAAAAAATTGAACTTCTCGATTTTGAATTCATTTATAATCAAATTTGAATAAATGAATTTAAACTTGAATTTATTCAAGTTATGAATATATATTAGATTGAATATTGAATATTTTAAATTTAAACATATTTTAAAGTTATATATAAAGACGGAAATAATTTAACTCACTCAAATTAAGTTTTGTTCGTTAATCGGCTCGGTCCGACCTTATTACCGTAAACTTTAGAAGCATTAATATAAAATCATGACATTTATTTATTCATTTATTAAAAACAGGACTGATTAGTTGTCTAATTGGGTTTGTTTATAATACAATTTTATGGTAATCCCCCTGTTTATGATTTTTCAAATTTTCAATTATTTTGTTGCGATAGTTCTTAGGATAAGTATCGATATCATGACCCTGCGAATTGAATGTTGATCCTTTGAGATCATTTGCTTCAATAACATAGGGAATATTGTTTTTTTAAAAATACTCTTGCCTTACATGCACTAATAAGAATTTAAAAAACTTAAAAATAAAAAAGAACAAATATGTACATGATTTTTTTTTTAAACGGAGGAACCCGTAGTCGCTATCATTTAGATGCGTACTAGGTAAATCTTTAGATTGACACAATAGCTGATAAATTATGCCAATCGGGTATTCCGTATTAGGCAAGCCATGTATGATAGGTTCGATCGAGAGAGCGTAGATAGAAGATTTGAAAACAAGACCGACTCCATATCTCTAGCTTCACCAACTATACATAATAACTTATAAAAAATATATATTAGTGTATCACATTATAAGCTATTAATAATAAAATTTACAGTATTGACATGGAGTTAATTATCATATTTATAATTTTTTGATACGTTTTACAAAATTTAGGAATATTTTAATATATTTTATGATTTATCAAGGTTCCATTATATATATATATATATATTCTACAATTTTTTTATTAAAATTAAGTATTAATTTTTAAAAAAATAGATGTTCAATATAAATTATGATATAGTTGATATTTTACTCGTTATCCTCATGGCACTAAAAAATAATTTATCCTTATATTAACAATTGATTAATGTGTAAGGCTGATATCACTTGATTTCTAAGGAAAAAAGCTATGGTGGATTTTCAAAGAGTTGACTGAAAAACTGATGGAAGTCATTGCTACTTTCATTGGATACTGTTACCGTGCTATAAATGCTCCTTCAAACTCCACCAAACTTCATGATCCACAACAATGGTTGGTCTCACTTTGAAACTTGCACTAACCTTTCTCCATCTCTTTCTCTTCACTCTCATCACATGCAATCCATCAGTCAGGTCTGAGAAGTTGACAGCAACAGTATTAGAAGGTATTGATGCTGCAGTGATCAAACTCTGTGTCCTCTTCTTTGCTTCACTTTGAAAGATTGACAGTTTCAGATTTTTCTTTTTTTACTTCTCTCCTGCTTTCTGCTTGTGGAATATTTCTGGATCTTGTTGATGGGTTATGGGATTTGGGTTTTGATATTGTCACTGAGCTTGTGAGTACTGTGTGTGTGTATATATATATATATATATTTGCAGGAACTCCTATTATGTGCGCGCTGATTAATTGTGGACAAGGAACATGTGTGGCCAATGAATCAGCTACACTTGGTTTTGATTGCCAGTGTCATCCTGGTTGGAGAAAGATGCAGCTTGGTCCTCTAACCTTTCCCTCTTGCATTGTTCCCAATTGTAAGTCTGTGTTCTCCACTTTTTCCTTACCCATATTTTCACGGACTGTACTTTTTTTTGTTTTCATTGAGATATGCTGTACTGCAGATTCCAGGGTTGTCTAAGATTTAGCTAACTTGGAAAGTCTGTAACTTTATTTGTGTTTTCAAGGATTTGTAAGCTGGTTGCTGCATATATTGATGAACTAATCACCATTTCTAGGTTACTAGGTCTACATGTATTATTCCTAATTTGGAGAGAGAGGAGATTCTGCTATGTCATTTCTTATTTTTGCTGATTATTGATATTCCTATGGATGCAACTGGAATTCACAGGTTGAGTACTGATATTACCTATTGTGATGCTAGTGTCCCAGAAATTACTACCAATCTGTATATTTGAATCAGTTTGTGATGATATGTAGGGGCAATCAAATTCCGGTTACTATAGAATCATCGATCTTCTTGGAATTCTGAATCTCTTTCCATTAACGACTAATCCTAAGGAATTTGCAGGCACACTTGATTTTCAATGTGGCAATGATGCTCCACCATCACCACCACCGCCACCACCTCCGGTTTCTGTCCCGGCACCACTATTTAACATCTCAAGCCGTAATTGAGACCATACATTTAGTCACTGATCTTTAATGGTATTCAGGATTCTTGTGGCTTTCTACTCAATGAATTGCCTTTTCCTTTTCTTTCTTTTCAGCCTGTAATCTTGTTTGGTGTGGGCATGGAACCTGCATGGCAAATGGAAGTGATCACATATGCCAGTGCAATGAAGGCTCTGCAAATTTGTTTAACAAGACTAACTTAGCTTGTTTTAAAGAATGTGAGACACTTTTCATTTGATCTCTAATTTTATTATAACTACAAGGACAAAGTGTTAGTTATATCGGGATATAGTTGGCTTATCGAGGGCTTATGAACATACAAGCACAAGGTGATGAACAGAGTGTGCAAAAACATCCTTGCTATTATGGAATATTCATACGGCCTTGTTGAACTGAGGACTTGATAAGAAAGAACTGTTCTGATTAAAAACTATAATGTCGTGATTAGAAACTTGAACTCAATGGCTAAGGATCTTGTTTTATTGCTAACTTTGCAGAGTAGGAAATGTCATGTGCTAAAAGTTTTCATGTACAATGTAAGAATGGACGGATAACTGATGCACATAGAACCTGATGTTAACAACTTGTAAGATTTTCCTGTCAGGCTCATTTGGAGAGGATTGCCTTAATCTTGGCCTCACAGTCATCGGGCAACCTCCACTGTCATTACTTCCTCCACCAACTCCTCCTGCTTCAGGCTTATCTGGAAATGGTATTGCCTATTGCCTCTTGAATATTTCATCATCTTCTTGACATGATCAAAGCTACAATTATATCACCTGCTACAGAGAAGGGTGCAGCTCTATTCCTTTAAACTTTCAAGTTTTTGCTGGTCCTGCATATATCATGTAGCTTTGATTGATTGGAATTTGTTTTGATGTTATAGGCTCAAGGGCAGAAGGCTCATATTCCCCGAGGATTCACATTGCGCTTACCCTGATAATTTTAGCAGCAACATTTGCAGTATCAGTTTAGGGGACCAGGTACTTACAGTGTATAAAATGAAATCATCAACAAAAGTTAATGCAAGAATATGGATCACTATGATATATCGTTAATTTCTTCTTGTCATATACTACCCTGTACAGTGCCTGACTTGAACTCACTGTTTTGTATATTCACTGAAAAATATACATATATGGATCACTTCTTGTTAGCAGAAGACTGTCATACTGAAAATTTTTGCAGAATAGCAACTCTTCTGCTTCAGCACACAAAAGAATACAAATTTACATCAAAGTCTTTGTTTCTCAGTTTGTCTGTAAGATTGGTAGTCATCAAAATTCGGTTCACAGGATGTTAACCCTATTGCTTCAAATCTTACTCGACGCTAGTCCTCTCCAGGAACTTGATTTCCTTTTTCATTGTCTCATTTTCTAGCTAAGAGTGACCAAACATCTGACATTTTCAAGAATCATGTGGCAACTTGTTCTTTCGATCGTGATATGTAATCAGACAATGGAGGCCAAAAACTTTGATTCCAATCAATTAAATTTACTTAAATCAATAATTTAAGATGATTATAATAGATTGTTAGTTTGAATCGGATTAATTAATTTGGTTTAAAATTAAGAGTTAAATTGACTTGTCATGTAAATATTAATCGGTTAATTCACGTGTGTTTCTCCGTTATTTTTAATTAAAGTTTAAGAGAAATATTTTTTTTGAAAAATTTGAAAAGTATGAAAAATTAATAATTTTAAAGATTAAAGAATTTCTCTAAAATTTTAAACTTCTTCATTTTGCATTTTTGTTTTCTCCAAACGTAAGACAAGGGAAGTGTTAGAACAATTGTTCTCTGCTAGTGGTCCAAGGCATTGGAAACGAGAATCAGCAGATTCGTTTGGAGCCAAACTACGTGCTGTACGTGATACTACAACAGGACAAAGCATGTGCACATCAACAGCATCTCTTCTTGTGATCGATCCTCTAATTCTAAATCTTCGTCTCTCTGGTTTTGTTCTTTCTGTTGTCTTATGAAGATCCATGGTCCTTACACAGCTTCATCGTTATTTTGCATTTCATTGGTTCAGGCACCTCTCAAGGCTGCTGTCACTGTTGAACTTTGAGATTCGGTAGTAAAGAAGTACATCGCCTATCTTTTTCAATTTCAAATCTTGCAAAATCTTGCAGGCACCGTAAATAAACTCTCTATTATATAAGGATAAAGTTGTGTGTTATCAGACCTCTCCAAATTTTGTTTCATTGCGATATTTTAAACTACGTGATGATGATGCTGACATAATCAAAAGTTTGTGTCTAATATTGATAAATATATCCTATGAAAACAAAACGATTTGCGAAGAAACAAGATTAAACTAACTTCTCATTAAATAATTCAATTACCTTATTACTTGACCAGAAGTTAAATAGGTAAGAAACTGATATTAAATCATCATAAAACTAATTAAAGATTAAATAAATTTAAAAAAATTTAAAAATAAATGAAGAAGACTATCCTTTACAATTGAACAATTTAAATTTTAAATAGAAAAGAAGATTGTTAAATAAAAATTAATCAGTTTATTTTAATTTATAAAAACTGACTGATTAATTAATAAATTGATTAGTTTTTAACAGCAAAAATTATTAAATTAAATCAAACAAAAAAATTAATTTTTTTGAACCTTTTACTGTTAAATTGGCTGAATTAATTTGGTTTTTTAAATTTTGCTAATTTTCTTTTATTTTCCTTGATGCATTGACGGTCATATTACAGTGTTGTAATCTGAAATAAAAATATATGAATTCTCCCTGATAAATTCATAGATCAAACTCAACAACAGCCTGTAGATGGCATTTTCTTCAACACTTGGAAAAGGTGGACGACAAAATTAAAACAGAAGTTGTTTAGGTGCATGAGCTTATAGGATTGAGCAAATTTTGTCTTGACAAACGTTAAATTCATTGAAGGAGCATATATATATATATCTTCTGTACAACTTAAGCTTGTGATCGATTCACTTTAATTTCTTGCTAATTCCAAGGTTTTCAGATATTTTGTACTATTCTATGACTCGTCTCAATTCAGATATCAAATCTCTACTTGATAGGACTATTTATTACACACTGTCTCATGTCTTACGCAAAAGTAATTACTGTACAAATTTTTTTGCTCATTTAGATTTTTTAGGAGCACCTCTGACTTACCCCCTTCTGATTTAAGTCCCCATTTGCACACGAATGCCCAAGGAGTTTTATTTAATTGATAATGTGTTATTTCTTCTTCTGATGTAACCAAAAAAAAAAAAAAAACCTATACACTCGTGTATGTGTTAGACGTGTCTTGCAGTACTTACATCCAAGTCTTACTCATTTTCAGGTCGTTTGTCGTGATTTGCCATCTCTGTCACCGAAGCACTTGCATCGATACTCGATAACCAAACCAGGGAAGTTCCTGGTGCGGACGTTTTCATGGCGCGCGGATTGAACGGCCATTGTTTGCTTTAGTTGCATAATGCGTGTCTTGGGATTTTTTTAAATAAAAATTGAATAATTGAAGAATTAACAAGTAAAGCTAAGTCAAAATTGCAATGAGTTCACCGGAAGGAAAAACAAACAAAATTACAATACTAAGGACAAATCAGATTACAAAATTATAGAACATTAACAAGACTCGTTACAAATTTCGTCGGGTCTTCATGTTTAAGGATAGGTCATTTTGATCATATTTAGCTATCGTAAGAGCCCAAATCCAGTTAACTATGTCATTAGCTAGAACATACTTAGGAACTTGCTCATTTCTGTATTTCTTCTTGTCTCTTTCGTTTCATAAAAAATAAATAATCATTGTAAAGATAGTTTGGTACAAGGGGGCATCTTGCAACCTCAACCCTGTT
Organism: Erythroxylum cataractarum; assembly: GCA_024703695.1. NCBI lineage: Eukaryota > Viridiplantae > Streptophyta > Magnoliopsida > Malpighiales > Erythroxylaceae > Erythroxylum > Erythroxylum cataractarum. The sequence continues at coordinate 3,281,192 of JANJEY010000005.1, read as the reverse complement.
TGGTTGAGGGGTTAGGAATAGAAGAGGATGAAACATAACACACTTCCATCGTTTGTTTGAGTGTTCCATAATAGAATGAGATAAAAACGGAAGGTTTTATGTTACATTCCATTCCATACTAAACAGTGAAAATAAGAAACTTTTGATTCAGGTGTTTAGGATGACATGTAAACTAATAAATATATAATCATATTTAGCTATCGTAAGAGCCCAAATCTAGTTAACTATGTCATTAGCTAGAACATACTTAGGAACTTGCTCATTTCTGTAGTTCCTCTTGTCTCTTTCGTTTCATAAAAAATAAATAATAATTGTAAAGATAGTTTGGTACAAGGGGGCATCTAGCAACTTCAACCCTGTTTGGTTGAGGGGTTAGGAATAGAAGGGAATGAAACATAACACACTTCTATCGTTTATTTGAGTGTTCCATAATAGAAAGGGATAAAAGCGGAGGGTTTTATGTTACATTCCATTCCATACTAAACAGTGAAAATAAGAAACCTCCGATTCAGGTGTTTAGGATGACATGTAAGCTAATAAATATATAATCATATTTAGCTATCGTAAGAGCCCAAATCCAGTTAACTATGTAATTAGCTAGAACATACTTAGGAACTTGCTCATTTCTGTATTTCCTCTTGTCTCTTTCGTTTCATAAAAAAAAAATCATTGTAAAGATAGTTTGGTATAAGGGGGCATCTAGCAACTTCAACCCTGTTTGGTTGAGGGGTTAGGAATAGAAGGGGATGAAACATAACACACTTTCATTGTTTGTTTGAGTGCTCCATAATATAATGAGATAAAAGCAGAGAGTTTTATGTTACATTCCATTCCATACTAAATAGTGAAAATAAGAAACCTCTGATTCAGGTGTTTAGGATGACATGTAAACTAATAAATATATACTACGTACCTAATATATCCTTAATAATTCTTCTTACCAATTATTTCTTCTAACCCTACCCAAACTCATTTATTATACTGTACACAAGCTTATCATTTCCAGATTTCTCTTTTTATTCTCCGTGTTCTACCACTTCTCATTTTTCTCGTGTTGTTTATTACCGGGGAAGCAGAAGAGGAGCTGGAAGACTTGGTCATCGGTGAGTCTTCCTTTTTGTCGAAACCTTCCTTCTATCTTATTTATGTTCATTTCAATTTTTTTTAACAATATATGTACGTTGTTTTGTCTTGGGTGAGGAGACTGTACTTTGTTTTCCTTCACTTTACATATGGATTTACACATATGGGCCACCGAAGTGAACACTCTCTCTCAATCTCCCTTTCTGTGTAGTTCAACAGAGAGAGAAGCAACTGTAAATTTTGGGTATTTTGATATGTCGCTATCTTTTTTGTTTTTGTTTTGCTATTACTTTGCTTGAAATTTATGTCAATAGTGAGTTTTCCAATACCATTGATGAAAATGATGACATATGGACTTAGAATGACTTAAGTTTTGAAGTCAATGTAACGATAAACGGTAATCACATTGAATCTCCAATGGGAATGCCAGCCAGGGATGGCAATGGGTAGGGTTCGGTTCGGGTTTTACTCAACCCATATCTATATCCATATCCATCGGTTTTTACGATTTACTACCCATATCCAAATCCATTGGGTTATTCGTTCGCATAAATCAAAATTAACTTAATAATAATAAGTCAAAATTTTGATTTGTATGTCTTAAAAAAACTATAAAATTGGAAAAATAAAAATCGTAATGTCTAGTGCAAAGAAAAGTAGACAACATATGTTTTTCACAACCAATAACTAAAAAAAAATTGAAACATCCAAAACTTCAAACTGTCTTTGCATGAACTCCACAACATTCAAAACTCCATCTCCATATCATTTGCATTATTATCATCCTATAAGAAAATAAAATATGTTAACAAATAGAGTCAAATTATAAGTTAATTTAATATTTTAAGTAAAAATAAATAAATGATGAGAAATAAAATGAATTACCAAATCAATCATTTCACCCGGTTCCTCTTCGCTTGCATCAGCATCTTCGAAGATCGAAGCAATCGCATATGAACTTTGTAAAGTAGAATCTATAAGGAAAATTCAATATGAAAACGTTCGAGACAGCAGCGGCTAGGAGTTGGAACGTTCGACGTTGACAACTGACCTGTTGAAGGAACTTGGAAGTTGAACGTTTACATCGATTAATTAGGAATTTTTTGTTAGGTTTTGTTGTATTATTTCCTTCAGTTAAGTGATTTCTTAGTATTTACATTTCTTTTAATAACGATGGTAAAATGCAAACAATTATATATGTACCAATTAATATTGCTATTTGAAAAAAAAATTGCTATTTGAAAACGGATATATGGGTATCCATCGGTTCGGGTTTTTACTAGACCCATATCCAAATCCATATCCACATCTATTTTTCAACATTCATTTACAATCCATTTAAAATCCATTTTTTAGCATCCATATCTATTTTATAGGATCGGGTAGTACGGATATGGATCGGGTTGAAAACCCATTGCCATCTCTAATGCCAGCTCATTCACAAAAAGCAAACCCAGGAGCATCATAAAAAAGGAAAAACAGGTCAGATGATAGTGAAGATGTAATCAAAGATGACCTTCAGACAGTTGCAGATGCTATTATAAAATCTATTTCGCTTTCCATTTCAGAAGAAGAACTTTATAATCATTTGATAAAGTTGAGACTAGAAGGATCAAAATTGTATGAAAGCTATCTTTTCCTTGTTTGTAAGCCTGATGAAGTTAGGGCATTACTTGGTGCACCAATAAATATTCGGAACATGTTGGATTCTATGATGTCTTCTTAATTGAAGACGGGTGTAATATGTGTTGATGACTTGGTATCAGGCCCTTTTCCCTATGCTCAATGTGTACATTTTGTCATATATTTTTGTATTTTGTGGATAAATTTATGACGAAATCATGTAATTGAGGAAATTATGAGAAATTTAATGGAAGGTGTTTTTGGTTATTTTGCACAAATGTATAAGTATTCCTTTATGCATATATATATATGGAAAATATGCATAATGCATGCTCAATGACAATCTCGAGTATCTTATTGTGATTCTTATCACTATATCTTTCATATATCAAAAACTCTCATAAATATCATTTGCATTCAAAAACCACCAAGTCACAGGAGTGAAACATCATGCATGTCTGTGCATAATATTCAAGAAAAGTCACAGCTGTGCAATAAAGATCTTAACTCACGCCCGTTCATATCAAATGACCATTTCAGATTTTTCCTAAAAACATGCTTTCGAGTCAACTTTGCATCATCATTTTTATAAGGTAAATGACACAAATAGGTTAATACTTTCTTCTAGAAAACTATTCTCCAATGTCTTAAGTTTCTAATGACGCAAAGATCATATAATTTAGTTTAGAAATCTGAAAGTTATACTCTAATTATTTCAAACTGTTCATAAACTAAAACTGTACTCTGTATTTAACTTCAAGTCAAATTCTAAAATTCTTAGAGATAGAATTAAAATTCAATCACTTCAGAAAATCTGTAGCCATATATCTCTAGTTCAATTTAAAATAAGAATCATTCCATTTGGATACCTATTGATCAAAATATAATTAAAATACCGAAGTATATTCAGTAAAATAATATCAATTATCATATTCTAGTACTCCACAATGATTTCATCTTAAATTCAACAACCAATTATTTCAGATGACTATAATTTTTGGTGGAGATGAAGAACAATGTGTTTCAAATCTAATGGTTTAAGAATCAAGTCATTTGGACATCGGGTGAAGAAGTTATAACAAAAATACCAAAGGATGTTCAGAAACAAACTTTCTTAAAAAACGTTCAAAGTCGCGATCATGCATCTGCACGACTGCGATATTGTAACATCCCACCCCGACTGGAAGGATAAAGTAGTAAATTGGCATAGGATGAGATTGATAGGGATTTCTTAGTATTGTTCAAGCATACTGGTACTAGTGCACAGCAAAATCTGTGCACATGAAATGACTGTCCATGCATACATGATATTACCGGTTTTTGTGCCTAATG
>JANJEY010000005.1:3238971-3256646 GCA_024703695.1 Erythroxylum cataractarum | reverse complement strand
GAAAAACAAATGCAATGTTGGGTGAGTTTGCGAACTCAGTGAGAAACCATCATCGATGGTTCACTCAACTCATGCATGTACATATACATTCCACATATTACAAATCACAAGATCATACAACTCACATGCACTATCATTTCACAGTTCACATCCAATTATTCATATACGGATATGCAATGCACATGTGACTCTTTTCATTTTATTACGTTGTTGTGACCATGCGCCTGATCTCATTTTTCGTTGGACCAGAGGTCCTGTGCGTTGAGCTTAAAGCTCTCATATACATTGGGCGTGATATGCCCTGATAATCCCAGTGACGGGCACAATGTGTTGAGCCTGTGGCTCTGAATACGTTGGGCCTGAATGCCCTGATACAGTGAGCCTGTGGTATCCAAGCACTACGTGGGAAAGCCCTCAGGGTATGCACCACCTCAGGGGGCAAGCGATACCACGGCATTACGTTGGCTGCACCGGTCACAACTGTCTTTATCTGATCATGCCTTGATGCATGAATGCACATGTTCCAATTTCTATTTACAGTCATTTACATTTCAATGCGACTTCCCATTCCTTCGGACTTTCGGTTCAGTATTTCAGTCATGTACATTTACGATTTATCTCATTGATGCATTCAAAGTCATTTACTCACACATATTCAATATTTCAGACACCCATGGTCCGAAATCAATCAAATCAGACACACATATATCCATCCATAACTCCACATGGCATAATTGCATAAAATGTAGCACATATAGGTTGAGAAACCAACTAGGTTACTCACCTGAACTTTCGAGCTACCTGCCTGGAAGTCTCAGCACAATCCGTGGATTATTGATCCATCGTAGCCTCTACAACAATCAAATAATTCCATTCATTACAAAATGCACAGTCAAAATAACTAATGATGCATATGCCTTAAACAAATGATGTACTATTCCTATTCATGATTTTCCCGGTACTATTTCCCACTTTCTACTTTCTTTTTACTCAGTATCTAACTTTCACTCAATTGATCAATATCGTCTCATTTCGATTCAATAGCATATTACAGAACTTCCAATTCCAGTCAATTTATCAAGTCATTTTTGCTATGGTAGTACCTCAAAGTCAGCCTCACCATTTTCTAGATCGAATTCTAAAGTTCCTAGTAGCATTGACTTTATTTTTCAAAGTCTCACAATATATTCAAATTTTCAATAACAATCCTTAGGTAAAATACAATCACATTCTTACTTTCTTTCACTATTTAAAATCCCAAAAACCTGAATTCACACTCTCATTCTTTTCCTCAATTGTAGACCTCTTTCTCTAGGTCACAACGAATCAAACATCACCTCAATTGGAGGTCTACACCATTAGTTATGCCCCAAAAACCAAATTGAATCACTTCAGAAATTTCCCCCTCGCCGTGACTTCAAACCATTCGTCGCGGCGTCTGAAGGCACTCGTTGCGACGTGTGAGGTTCCTCGCCACGACAAACATTTCTCTTGGGACTCGCCGCGACGCACTAGAGAAGAACTCGCCGCGGCGTCCAACGCTTTTAAACTCGTCGCGACGTCCTCCCTCCTGCTCGCTGTGACGAATTATATGTTAATTCGTCGCGGCGAGGCATTTCGCACGCCGCGACGTGCGAGTCGCAGCTCGTCTTCTCCGACAACTTTTCTCCCATTTTCTCCCTCTAAAATCAGTCCTAACTTAACTCAAACACTCTAATCTTTAATAATTAACCTTATGAATGCATTAAACACAATAATAAACAACTTAAAACCAATTCACTTACGAAATCAAGCTTGAATCCTCAAATCTCCGAAAATCCTCCAACTCCCACGGTGAAACCTCTAAACTCCTCAAATCTTTTTCTCCTCTCAAGGGTTTACATCGATCGTTAACCATGAGGAAAGAACAAACACAAATCTCCAAGGAAGAATCGAAACTCACCAAAGAGAAGAAATGATAGTGCCCTAGGAGGAGAAAACAATTTTCTTTTCCTTTTTCCCATTCTCAAAACGTAAAACATATATATATATATATATAACAAGTAAGCCTCTTTTCATTTTTCCTCCTAAACCATTTAAATCTCGTTCTCTAATCAGTTTTATTTCCAGTCCAATTCATCTTCAAATCTCAATGGCTTGACATATAAGAATTCCTAATAATCATATTTCTAAAGTTCCATAGCCATTGGACAAATACTTCGGTACTATTTAGCCAATTGGTCCGCCACTCGGAAAAATTCCGGTCCGGACATTTCCTCCAAAATTTCCTAAAGTTCACTGCCAACTGGCGATCACTCGAATACAGTTCCCACTCAATATTCAAACTCAATTATTCCAAATTTCTCAATAACTCACAATCAAATCTAATTACCTCTCAAAACACAATTCATATCATATTCAAAATCAAATGCCGGGAAAAGTCATGAATGCATGTACCTGATACCATATATGTGTATGTGCAAAAGACGCATGGCCTCCAAAATCAGAGGTCGACAGGATGCTCAGTCAATATTATGCGGTAATATCCTATCCCGCCTCAATTTACTAATATGACCTTCTCATCGGTGACGGGATGTTACAGGTATAATTTTTTTTACAATCACTTTTTTTCTACTACTTCTCTACGAATTTAATAATTATGAAATTCGAAGTAAATATTGAAAATAAATGTTATTCTCCTTATATTCGTCTAAAAAAAGAGAAACATACTCTTTGTATATGAGTAAATGCTTTTGAAATAAAAAAGGTTTTAGGCTAGTCCGAAAAATTTTAAGTTAAACTTTAAATTTAGATTGAATTATGGTCGGATTTGATTGAGTCTGAACCTTTTTGCTAAGCCTAGACAAGACTCTAGGAAGAGAATTAAAATCTTGAATCATCTTTCATGTCATGTTTGAAGAATAAAGCTTGCAACATAATCCTATATCTCATGCCTTATACGTAGCACGTATGCATATCTCACGCCTTATACATAGTATGTACATACTATGTGATCTATGTCTTTTACGTTTCTAGAACCATTAAAAAAATCACAAAAATATATGCTCAACAGTAAATGCCAAGACTGCCTTTTTTCCTCTTAATCTTGATCGTTTGACGGTGATATTACACTATTGTGGGCTGAAATAAAAATACATAAACATAGATATGCATCTGACAAAGGTAACCGGTCCACAACCCAATACCTTTCAAGATCTCAAGATCAAGAACAAAACCAAAACATTAGAAATTGTTTTTAACGTGCAAGACTACATGGAATTGAGCAAATGTATGTTTTGACAATGTTTATTCGTTGGAGGAAGCGAAAGGCAAGGACCCTTTACCTTGAAAGTGCTTTTGACAACTTTCTGATCGAGCTATGATCTACAGGATGGTTCCAAGGGTTTCAAATAAGCTATGGGTTTCAATTGAATGTATATGAATATCTGCTTGTAATTTTCCTGTGATTACATTTAGTCTATCCTTTTCAGTTTGTTTGTTTAATTTGTTGAGATGAGGAGGCTAATAATCAGCTTTGGACTTTACACCATGTCCTACGTTATGTTTATTATATTCCCTAAGTGTATAAATACGTTGTATTCTTTTAGTGTATTGATATCAAAAACAATTTATAATAAATAAAATTTTTATCACGCAAATTTATGTGTATTTTGCTACTTTCACACTTATTTCTTTAGTTGTCGTAATTGATCATTCGTGACGCAATTGCCTTGCATGTCTGTTTCTTCACATTTGCGAACTTCTTTGTGCTCCCATTTTCATGCTGGATTAAAAAACCTGCATGCTTTAGCTGCATATTCCTTGGGAAATTGCACTGTTTCCTCAATTATTCGATGTGGACAAGGTGCCGAAATCCGCATTGTCGGTATGATCCGAAATTCAAACAAATTGGCCTTTCAGGATTTCAAATGATTTTTCCTTTTTGAAAGATTCATTTAGGTGTTGATAAACATTGTTAATTAGGATATTTGTGCTAAATGTCAAAACTAACCGTTAAGTTCTTGGTGTGTTGTCTTCCAATAGTTTTCCAATTCCAAGAAATAAACAAATTGTTTTCTTGCATTTTTTTGGATCTTTTATTTCATTTGTAAAATATATAAATGTTTAATTGATTCAACAATAACAATCTCAAAGAACAAGACTTTTCGTTTTGTGAGAGTCGGAAGAAGGAATTGTTTTCGTAATTCAATTAGTGACTAAAGGTTAGAAATGAGTAACCTTATTAGTTGGTTCAATCCTCATACTCAAATGTTTAAATTAACTAAGAATGATAACTAAAAAAGATTATATGTAATAATGAGTTCATAGCTCCATATTTCTGTTGTATATGAATGTTAAATTTTTAACATCTACAAACAGATTAAACTATTTGGTTTCCTATGTATTAATATGGCATTTGATTCTTATTAAATTATTTCCTATGGGCAAGAAAAAAGGTAAGACATCAATAGAATCTGGCCTAATATAAAGATGAAGATCTGTAACTTTTTTTTTTCCACAGTTAACAATATTCTATTGCATATCATGTCTGCATGCAGTCCTGCCAAAACACGAGCCAAATCAGCTCAATAAAACAAAAACAGATCCACATGTGACCATATTATAAAAAAGTGCAGACTTTAAGGAAGGAGCCAAAATAAGCATTACTGGACGAATAGTAGATTAGCAGCAGCAACAACAGTGGAGAAGGTGAGGTAATAGGTGTCATTTAGAGCACTGTGAACCATCTACATGCGTGCAAAGAGAATATTATATATATATAGGATAAGAATGAGTCGCTTTGTCTGGTATTATTATTCTATGTTGTTAAAACCATTTGATTTGCTAGCTTTTGCAGCACGTAACATGGGATTGGTCAGATATATAAAAGAATTTGGTGTGTAAAACAGAGGAAGTCCAATTCATGCCATTACTTGATCAATCATTGGTATATAATGAATCCAAAAGAAGTAGTGCCCATCCTTGCCGTAAATTTCCCACACTTTGCTCTGCTTCTGTATCATGATGGAGTGGAGATCAATAAATCAAAATTAAGTATATGATGTTACGAATCTAGACCTTTCAAACCTACAAGATATATAATAAACAAAAAATATCAGAAAATAACAACACGAGAGAATTTACGTGGAAACTTTCAAACTGGAGAAAAACTACGGACACCGAGAAGAAAATTCAGTATGTGAAAAATTCTTACAATCACATAATTTTTTCTCTCATCCAATCTCCCAATACACCAACACACTCACAAAGAAATACACAAGACAAACTTTCTAACTCTCACCTCAAAAGAAGAATTTAACTAGAGTCAAATTTGCACTACAAATCTTTGACTTTATTTGGTGCACTAGATAAAGAGATAGTCACCTTTTTATATAAGTAAGAGACTTGTCTCAATTATTGTCCCTAATTAATATGGAACAACAAAAGAGCCAAATCTCAACATGTGGATGGTTACGAAAAGGAACTAGCAGTCGAAAAATATAAAATTTTCAATAAATATCCGCAATTTTGAGTATAAAAAACCAAAAAATTTATATATTTCAATTGATGACTGCTACTTTTTCTGTATATCGATCTGTGCGACTGTGCCCCTAGCCAAATGGCATTTGGATCATTACGAAAAGGGAACAAACAGCTTTTAGAATACTTCCATATTCTCTACTGTATAACAATCAATCAAACATAAGTTTCCCTTGATAATCGCTATAAATACTTCTACTCTTTTAGTAATTTCTTTATATCTTTACTCTTTCCATATCCTCGTGTCGCTATTCTTTGAGTATCTTTCATATTTTCTTAAAGGGTTCAAAATATAATTAAAATTTGAAAAATTCTCTGATATTTAAAATTATTATTTTTGTAATTCTTTAAAAAATTTCCTTTTTATATTTGTTTAAAAAAATTAAAAAACGTATTAATTTGAGTTTAATTGAGTTGATTGTCATGCGAACAACAGTTAATTAGTTTATATATGTGCTATTCATATTAAGTATATTTTGTCATTATTTTAATATAAAATTATAAAATAGTAGTTATTTTTAGATTATGTAGTAGAAAGGCAATAAAATATACATTGTTCAGTTGGTAATTGGATTTTTTCAGATTAATCTGATTTCAAGACATATATAATATATTTGCTAAAAGTGTAGAGGTATTATAGAGTTAAGGTTTAAGAATAAAAGACTCCGTTCAACTATAGTAATCCTAATAATAATTTTAAATATATAATTTTACAGATTAGGTATGATTAGGTTTCCTTTTCGATTTCCTTACTCTTCTCGATCATTTTCTTTACACAAGTGTCAAGAATAATGTCCCTACTTTATCATGTTTGTTATAAGATACAGATGAACACGCAAGTCTCATAAAGATCTTGCTCCACTCCAAATAAAATTTAGATTTTTATTTTTTTCTTCATTATTGAAGGAAAAAGTGCTAGATTTGCCTAGTAAGTACTTGTTTGGATAAGCTTTTAGAAAGTTAATAAGCACTTTTTTTTTTCATCACAAAAACCCCTTTAAAAAAAATAAGTATTTGGTTGTAAAATAAAAATACTTCTTTAATCGATATAATTTTTTGGCAGCCAAAATACAGTTTTTTAAGAAACTTAAATTTAAAATTTATTAAAAAATTAAAAAATTTATTTTTTAGTCCCTTTTGCCTCTATGATTTATATATAATTTTCACTATACCCACAAACTTATCTTCTCGTTTATTATGTATTTAACTATTTACTCAATTTGGATATTTATTTTAGAATTTATAAAATATTATTTAGATTTTTATACGTTTTAATATTTATTTTCAATATTAGTTTATTTATGTTATAATTTATATAAAATATTTGGTTAAATATATTTTCATTTGTATCTCATATGGTTTAAAATTATATAATAATTGATATATTGTGCTTACAATAATAATAACAACAACATTAAATAAAACTCCTTGCTACGATTGAACGTTAAAAACATCCAATAATGCATAACATTATCCTTATCTAATAAAAAATATTTCTAATAAATCCATGTATAATACAACATGAAAATACTTCAAAATTATAAATAAATATGCATAAAAAAGGTAATGCAATATAAAATCGTGTACATTTTGAACATGTCAAAGATTAACAATAAAAGAAAATTCCAACTTTAATTTATAGTAAAAGTTTTTTTAACAGTAAAAGAAATTATATTAAAAAATAACAAAAGCTACACAAACCACATTACAATAGTACACGTAATTTCTTCACAAATCTGCAAAAATAACCTACAAGATAAATATACAAAAGATACTTTCTGCTTGAAATTTATAAGAGGTCAACTCAATTAATTGTATATATTCTCTAACGCACCCCTTCAAGTAAAAGCTCTTTAGGCTTGAAACTTACATAGGCCTACTTTATTTTATACTTAATTTACTTAGAATAGGTAGGTGGTAGGATTCGAACTCATGACTATTTATTCATAGAGACTCTGATACTATATTAAGTGACCATTTCATCACAATAGCTTAAGCTGTTGTGTGAGACTAATTCAATTGACTTTATATATTCTCTAACACCCTCTACATCCAGTAGTAAAAACTGTTTTAATGAACAACTCATTAGATTTTCCTTGCTCGGTGGTATCAATAATCATATTCAAAGTTTCTCCCCACTCAAAAGTATAGCAAGAAATGGCAATAGGCGTAACATCCTGCTCCAAATCACTTTTGAATATGATTAATTATTGATAGTTAGTCAGGCAAATGTTGAACTGTTGCTGATATATTCATAAAAAGATTAACAGGAATTTATTTTGGTTACCTAATTTTCTCAAAAACTGGTTTTTTTTTAGCACAGTATAAGTGCGATTAAATCAACTTATGGGGAAGCGTGCCCCAATTCCTATAAGAAATTCATGTCATTCTCAAAATTCTTGTCAATTTATGCCTAACAGTAGATCACATCAACTGCTGTCACTAAATTCAGGTAACGTCAGTCAACAATTTAGGCTAATGAGTAGTGGGTACAAGTTTCTAACCTTGGACTCCTGATCCGATTTCACCTTCAGTCACCCGGACGGTCGAACATTAAGACACGTCAATTTTGTACATTGATAGCTCAGTGTGTCTTCTTTCATGGCTGCCACTGACTTTTCCTGGTACTTTTTTAACTTGTTTTTCCTTTCATTAACTTCCTTATTGGATTTTAACTTTAGGTTAAAAGTAGAAATTGGGTTGAGAGGCAAATGGGAATTATACTGCATTGATTGAATTATACGTTTCAGAAGCTATTTTGATTACTATTTGATTGTTTTAATTAAATTATCACTTATTTTTAGTTATTAATTTATTCAATAATTGATATATAATTATTTACATACGAAATTTTGCTTAATACACGTTTTAAAAAGATAGTGATTGCGAATATTTTAATATGAAAAAAATTAATAAGTTTTTAAGCCGTAGCATTTGTCTGATGGTAAAATATAGGTTTTGGGATAAGAACTTAATAACAATGTCCAAAAATGTACAAATGGCCGGCTAGGCTTCGCTAGCTGGTCCTATTCTATGACCTTATGTACACTTGTTTACCGATAATATTGTTTTTTGTTTTTTGTTTTGCCCTCTTTGCAGGAAGCGACCATGAGCTTTGTATGCTTCTTCAATTCCAATTGAAAAACCAAATTCAATTTAAGTCGTTATATGAAGATAATCACAAGTTAAATCACACAAATTAGTCACCGTTGTCTTATTGATTGTCTTTCTTGTTGAAGGTTTCTGGTAGATGTATTATGTACATAATTACACATAAATTGTCTTGAAGGCTTACTCTAACCAAAACAACAAAAAAAGAATACAAAGTAAAGGGTCAGCATCCATAACAGAGGCAGGTTAATTATGGTTGAAAACGATGCTATATAATAAGGTCGAAACCGAAAGCATCTTTACTTTAATGGGTCGTTCTCTAAATCAATGATGATTAGCTGTATTTAGAAAATTGAAGAAGATCGGATAGCTCCAAGTTTGGATTCTAGTCCCCAACATTCACTCCAAAGTGTCTAAGAGGATTAACACTAACATCAATAGAAACATTATTAGATTTTAGTAATAATTTGAGGTATAAATAATTAAATAGTCCTTCACTACACAAGCCAAGTCCCACATCAATAAAAAAAATTGAATGAACTAATTTAGGTTAGAATATTTATGTGTCACGAGGCCATATCTATGATTATATATGTGTTTTTGTCTCATTTTCAGCACTAGTGTTGCCTTTTTGTTCTAATTTAATTTATCTGTGAAACCCGAGTGATATCAAGAACCCTACACTTTAAATTTTCCTTTTGTTAACTTCATAGAAATCCGTAATTAAAAAATATGAAATTTATGTATTTGATATTGTGTATTTTAAATTGCAAAATTTTTTCAATATTAAGGATCAAGAATTACAAGAAAGCTCTATAGGAATGACTTTGTTTAATTATTCCATAATTCAACTAAATGACTTTGTTAATCCCATAATTAATGAAAAAAAGATAGACTTGATTAATAAGTGACCCAAAAATATTAATGATCTCTTGAAAGGATAACTCCGCAACAAATTATTTAGGCAAACCTCTAGAAACCTTTTGTCGTATCTAAGTAGCAAAACCCTTTCCTCTTTTTTGGTCTGGCTCTTCAAGTGCCTTAGGTCTAGTTTAGGTTCCTTACACGTCAAGAAATTATATAACATCAAGAAATTATATAACACGTTAAGAAACTAAAGGTGAGGTGTAAAGTTTACTTCTTTAACAATACAAAGATTTTGGTTTTGTTCTAAAAAATTTTATGAAATATTTTAAAAGAAAAATTACACACCCTCTTAGCTAAATTATATATGTTTTTATAACTTTAAAATGACATTTATTGGTTCAAAAAAAGATAACACAGGCCTAGGAAAATATTGTGTCACTAATAATAAAAAATCTTTTCAAAAATAGATACAATCTTAGCTAAATTATGTTTTTTTTTTATCATTTTAAAATGACATTTATTAATTCAAAAATCGATAACACAGACCTAGAAAAATATTGTCACTAGTAATAAAAAGTCATTTAAAAATAGATACCATATTAGCTAAATTGTCTTTTTTTATAAGTTTAAAATGACATTTATTGATTAAAAAAAAAGCTAACTCAAGCCTAGAAATTAAAATATTGCGTCACTAGTAATTGTATGGATAACAAATTTTCTAAAAGATCACCTTTTAATGTAAGATATTGACCCGACCAAGGCATTTGTGCCACGTGAAGTGCATATGCATGCTGAAGGGGTTATCCGTTATCAATATGTGCACTCTCACAAGCTCATGTCGTGGATTGGATATAATGCAACATACACCAAATATAACATCAAAACAAATTTTGTTTTTGGGTTATCATATGTTATCACAACCACTTAAAAAAAAAAACAAGGAAAGGAACAAAATGATAAAATTTTACATGAAAAGGAAGATATGAATGAATAGATGCATAAGATAATTGTATACATATATGTACAACACAAAGATCCCAATGCTGATGCTTGAGGACAACCCTTGAGAAAGGTTTTGGTGATAGTAGTGTTAAAAGTGGTAATAGCTTTGGGAGCCAACTTAGGTCCAGCATAGGACAAGGGAACATAAATCTAACCACATAATACCAAAAGAAACTTTACCACTTTTCATGGAAGTGACCAAATATATACACCAAGTGAAAGGCATAGGAGACCACTCCTAAATTTAGTTTCGATAGACATCTATACCCTTCCATATGTTCCCAAATTAAAAGATGTTACGTAGCACTTTGTCCTCTTCCTATGTGATTATTTAAGCTATAAACAAGTTGGTCTCTTGTGGGGCTTAGCCACCACAGGTTGTGTTCGATATCACAAGTTGAGGTTCAACAATTTCAAAAAGCCAAGTGGATTAAGGGTCAAATTTGGTGTTGGAATGGGGAAATTGAAGGTGGGGATTGTCTTGTAGTGAAGATAGACAGAGGGTAAGGTGATGGCTCAAGATTGGAGGGATTGGTGATTTGGATGTTTTTGTGCTTAAGGACAAGACAAAGGCACATGGTGAGAGATAGGATCTCTCTTCCTTTCCTCATACAACCCTTTTCCTTTTAGGGTTTTCAATCTTAGAGATGCTCTTCATTTCTTCAGTTTATATTGTTTGTAGAGGACAAGATGGTCTTTCTCAGTTTTGTTCTTTCCTTTGTCCAATTACATCATACACACTAATCTTTTCCTTTCGCTTCTTGTCTCCTTCCATCAACACTCCTATACAGTAATTAAATCACCAATATACCATTATAATATCATCATCATTCTCATTATCACCATCATATCATAATCTTCCATGTTTAATGTGTATGCATGCATGACATTGAACTATTTCTTAACCTATATACATAAGCACCTTTAATTCCCACATATTTTACCCCTTTGCCTTTACCTTTGATTCTGCCTATCCTTTCATCTTTCTTTTTGTCTTTTCCGCTGTCCCTAATTACAACCATAAGTCTTATTAAATACATGTAATTTCCATTATGAAGTTTTTAATAAACATTATTTAATTAGAAAGATCCATTTTAGCAAGTACAAATATTTCTCAATCTTTCTCATAAGGTGTCCACCTAGTGATGTTAATTACTGTGTCGTCAAGTGGTTGAACGTCTTCATCATATTAATACATATATACATATATACTTTGCAATGAAACAATATATACAGAGGTAAAGTGAAAAATCTTCATATGCCACCAAAAAAATAAGTATGATGTTCAACGAAACAGAGATAATAAAGGCTTAATAATCTCATTAAAGCTTGTATTTATGTGCATTAAATGAGGACACTAAATAGCCGAAAAACAGCATGCGAATTACATTTGAGAAGTTTGTTGCTCTTAGCAAGGCACTGAAAACGAGGGAATTTATGAGATTCCATAACTATGTACTTCTTTGCCTAACCAAACCTTCATGAGAAGTGATCCCAGCTACAAGAGTTCAAAATTATCATATGTGATGAGGAACAAACATGAAATTAACATACATTGCGTTTCGAAACAAAAATTATTTAAAGCGTTGGTCCAGAAAATAAATCTATGTGTAGTTATGAGGTAACTAAACATAGATTCTTCAATGGTAAGTAATCAAAATTTCTTCCATAGTTCTTAAAGAATAGCTCTTTAAGTGATTAGAATGATTTCTCGAAGCATTTTCAAATATTGAAGTATTAAAGTTTTTACATAACATGGAGTAAGTGTTAGTTTTTTTAAACTCTTAAATACTGAAGTAGAATAAAAAACTTTTTTATAATATTGTATTAATTATTAATTAATGCTTTGTGTATACTGCATTATTGTACATTCACACAAATGATAAGGCTATATATTAATTAGATTTACATATATAAAATTCTCGCAGATACACACAAAAATCGAGAGGGGTTGGAGTTATATATATATATATAGACACACACAAGTCACAAACACAAGACTTCACTTCGCAATCTCCTTTCAGGACAACTCCTGTAGCTCTCATCCTATTTTTTTCAGTTTCTTCCTTGTAAAGTACACACCTACAGAGCTAAGCTGCTTCTTACTCTAAATCTACTGCAGATTCAGGGTCACTCATCCTTTTTTTTTTTCTTTAACAAGAACACACACAACAATTTCTCTCTGTCTACCTCCATCTTTCTAGTACAAAGATTCTCTCTGTCAATCTGTCAATCTCCTCTCTTTCCAACTTTCACTATGCCTTCAAGATTATCAGACGCTTTTAGAGCCCACCCTGTCCATCTTCAACATAAGCACCTTGACTTCACCTCTGTGCAAGAGCTGCCTGAGTCCTACAAGTGGACTCAACTCGACGACGCCGGAAACCAACCTTCCGGCGACTTCTTTGTCGATGAATCCGTGCCCATCATCGATCTTTTAGACCCCAATGTTCTAGAGAATGTAGGTCATGCATGCAAGAATTGGGGTGTATTCCAAGTCATAAACCATGGTGTCACTAGTAGCTTACTTGACAGCATTGAAAGTTCCTGCAAATCCCTTTTCTCTTTACCTATTCAACAAAAGCTCAAAGCAGCGAGATCACCGGACGGTATTGCAGGGTACGGTCTGGCGAGAATCTCTTCTTTTTTCTCTAAGCTTATGTGGTATGAAGGGTTCACCATAGTTGGATCTCCACTCGAGCAGTTTCGCCAACTTTGGCCTCAGGATTACACCAAATTCTGGTACTTCTATATGCTCATGCACGTGTAGAAAAACTCTTTATCATATTTAAGGTTTTCCATGTTCGTAATCCCGAGTTCTCTTTTATTCCTCCTCTCTTTTTATGTTTTTCAAACTTTATCTCATTGAACACTAAAACCCCATTTGCTTTCTTTAATGCGATTAGCAAAGATATCAATGAAAACTATGGACCCACAAAAGAAGATTCGGATTAAGAGTATCATGAACCGAAATCCCACTTGTCACTATTTGCTTTGTGAAATGACCACTATAGTATCTTCACTATTGTCATCTTCAAGTTTCATTGCTTTGTTGCCTACTTTTTCTTCTGAGACGTGTGCTTTTTTACCCCCCTTTATATGCAGTCAAATGGCTGAAGAATACGAGAAAGAGATGCAAAAGCTAGCGGGGAAGCTTATGTGGGTAATGCTTGGTTCGCTAAGCATAACCAAAGAAGATCTGAAGTGGGCTGGGCCAAAAGGTGAATCGGTCGAGCCATGTGCAGCCCTTCAACTGAACCACTATCCTGCTTGTCCCGAGCCAGACCAGGCCATGGGTTTAGCTGCTCACACTGACTCAACCCTCCTCACCATTCTCTACCAAAACAACACTAGTGGATTGCAGGTTCTTAGAGAAGGAACAGGTTGGGTTACAGTCACACCAATCCCAGGTGGGCTTGTAGTGAACGTAGGTGATCTTCTCCATATACTATCAAACGGGTTGTACCCGAGTGTGCTCCATCGGGCTGTTGTGAACCGAGCCAAGCCCCGGCTCTCCATTGCTTATCTCTATGGACCCCCTTCAAGTGTCCAAATTTCACCTCTCTCAAAACTAGTTGGTCCCAGTCAGCCTCCTCTATACCGATCAGTGACTTGGAATGAGTATCTTGGCACTAAAGCCAAGCATTTTAACAAAGCACTATCAAGGGTCAGGGCGTGTGCTTCTCAGAATGGCTCAGTCGATGTTAATGATCATAGTAGTGTACAAGTTGGTTAGGCAATATCTTATCTTCTCATATGGTTTCTTGACACCAGTTCAAATTTTGTCCTTTTGTTCTTTATTTCACTAGATTTTGAGTATTTGGCATGTCATGATATGTGGATGATGACCCCATGTTATAATTGCATCTTTTGTGGGGCGTAAGTTCGTATGCGAGAGTGCTCAAGATGTTGACGTAAATCAAAAAAAGAAAATGAACAAAAGGTAACAATTCAAATGCTATATGTTGCATCTCTTGTCCTGATTAATTTTTTTTTAATGAACATAATCGCATTATAGATGGATAAAAATGGGTATTTCAATATTCGCAGAAAGGACATATGAACCGACATCTTCCCTCCAAGGAAGATCAAGGAATAAGACGTCCATCAAAGGTGACAATGGTTGAACCATTGGACCCATTCTTGAAGTCGACGAATCTCCAAATAAAAAATAAATAAAGAGCTAAATGTTATAGTTCCTTTCCTTCAATGGATAAGACAACATCAACGAGGATAAATAAAGCATGGAATAATTGATCAAAGCAATGTTCAGAGACAGATTGATTATGTTCTTAAGATAATTTGTTCGATTTGCCTTCCTATTCGAACAGTATGAATATATGGTCCGAACCATTTTTAATATGCATCATGTTCTTCAAGAAACCAGTCAGAATCATTCTCCGGATACATTATGACCTGCTAAAGACAAGCATATGAGGTCACAATAATTGTTGATGAAACGAACAACAATGACAAGATCCCCCATGTTTCTCGAGGCTGTCTAGCTAGCTATGTCTGTTTGCTACTGTGAACTATCTCTCTCTGTTTGTTTTTGTGTCATATCGTAAACGACAACAAGTCTGTGGCTTCACTTATGTTTGTTAAGTTAACGTTTCTGAGATGTAGAAGATGGTTGTCTCTGCAACCATGTGCTGCTTGACATTGGCCAGTTCAGTCGGATGAGCAACATGCCTTTTGGTGGTGGGGACTATAAATAATCAGTTTTCACCATTTTTTGTAGATCGGTTATTCATATTCGACAATAACTGTGCAACTTTAGTTCCATTCTAATGCAACAGAAGCACTGGACATGATCAGAACTGAAAATTTTTGGACGAGAAGGAAGATAACATGATAAATTTCCCCTGAAATAGCTTTAGTTTATGTGTTTACAATCATAAATATGCATGAAAAGGTTTTCTTGTATATATAAAAGATAATCATTTCACATAAATGTAGTAATGTACATATCTTTCAAATAATTTATTCAAGAGCTTGACGTATCATACAATGACTATTATTATCATCATCATCATTATTATTATTATTATAAGCGTAATAAATGAAGTCATTCACTGGTTGTATTTCTTAAACTTGTGACATGGTGAGATTTGGATTACATTACTTGAGATGTATCTTTTACGGTGAATGCGAATACTACTCATTTCCACAAGTTTTGTTTCATTTCAATCTCAAATTTAGTTTCGCATATCAAAAATTTAATCCAGTCTTGTAATTCCAATTCACATATGATGATATATTAATTTACCTTCAAAAATGTGGATATCTTTTTTTTTTTTATTTTTTTCTTAATAGCTATTTAGTATAGGATCTAAGGTCAACTACAAAATAATAGGAGAATTTCACCATATGTAAGTATATAATTTACTCAGTATACAATCAATCTCTATATACTAAAAAGAAAAGAAATTCTAATAATCTAATTACCTTTTTTTTTCAAAATTTCACAATAGGCTTAAAAATTGTATAATTATTATTCAAAATAATAAGAATACCTTTTAACTTGAAATTAAAATCAGAAAAAATACATATAAAACGACATTTACTCGTAATTAAAAATGTAACTTAGGACATTAATAACTCTTACAATTTACTCTTATTTTGACTTTTGGTTATGTCAATAACTTTTTTTATAAATTGAATGTTTATAAAAGTTCTAATTTCACACGAACAAAATGTAAATTCGTAATGGTTATTTTTTAAAATACTGATTAGATAAATTATTAAAAAATTAATTAATAAACTAATAATTTAAAATCATTTTATATCTTGTTGAAAGACATGTTTAGGTTGAAGGGATGCTGTTAACTCCATTGTTACATAGCATTTCTTGGCAAGGTATGGCCTGTTAAAAAAAGCTCTCAAGCTCCAGATTTGGTAGCCACTGAAGATAAAGAACAAGAAATGCTTGGTAGAGACAAGAAGATTAAAAAAAAAAACTGGAAGAGTCAGGCACTTTTCCAATTTGAGGTCATGAAAATTTTCTTTTTAAATGTAAAGAACCTCAATACAAGATTCTTAGTTCGAAAAAATCTGGATTGCCTTCGTTGATTTACTCCCCCGACACAACGAGTTCAGATCTCATGTCCGATATTATAGTGTCTTATTGTATCTAATGAATCTCAGTCGTTTATTTATGTAGGTTCTGTGTAGGTCCCGTGTGGACCCCGCAAAATAAATGGTTGAAATTTCATAAGACAGAATAAAACAGGGTAATATTGAACAGATGATCTAAATTTTGACGTAACACCTGTCGATTCAAAGATCTAAAGCCACAACTACCAGATTGTGGTTCAACAATTAATCATGTGGTCATGTCACTTTGAAAGTAAAAGGATCAGCCTTAAGAGACAATACTGCAGTAGGAAAAAAAAAATCAACTACTATTATGTATATCAGAAAAAAGAAAACATACATATTGGAAAAGCATGCCAACTTTTAGCCTGTAATTACTAGAATAAGTTTATAAATTTTAAAACTTTTAAATTTGTAAACAAATTTAATTTTTTATTTTTAAAAGATAAAATTAAATTTAACAGACATAATTTTTCTTATATTTAATTATCAGAATTATAATATATGTAAAAATACTAATTTAAGTCTATTCTAATTGAGTTATAAACCACTTCATCATTGTAAATCAATGTTTGAACTAAAATTCTTTTTTTTTCTATTTTAGGGATCAAAGATTTTTGCTATTTTTAAATTTTTATTTTATATTTTATTGAGATTCTAATTTATTGTCTTTTATACTTTTTAGAATTATTTAAAAACTTAAAACTTTTTTGTTAGTAATAGATAAAAAGATATTCAATTTTCTCTTTTTTTTTTTCCGATTTTCACATTACATTGTATTAAATTGACATGAATGGTTTAGTTTTGAAGAAGTGAATCAACTTGAATTTCACCTTATAATTGGAAAAAAAGTTAGTGTAACACCTTGTAAGGATAAGATTAACAATTCCAATCTTAGTGGTCTAGAGTTTAATTACTTATCCATGGTGTTTGACTCAAGCCAATCACTGAATTGGATATATATCAAACAGAATCATTGTTAAAGATGCTTATAAAAGTAATGAATAATCGCAATTCAAAAAAGGCAGGGAACAGCTGATCCTACTTTGATACAACAGAATCTAAAAGCCACATATAGA
>JANJEY010000005.1:3222034-3234329 GCA_024703695.1 Erythroxylum cataractarum | reverse complement strand
TCACAGGGATCTTACACTCTTAAGATGACAATGAGAGACGATAAAGATGAAATACTGACTTGCGTTAGCTTCAATTTTAAGATTGGCTTCGGAAGCTCGGTCTCTCAAGATTGAGCCTTTACCAAACTTAAAAAAGCATCTTCTTATCTTACACTTTCTTCTGAAGAAGTTATTTTACATGCATGCTTTTGCTTTAGGACTTCATGTCATTAAAATTGAATCTTAATTTTAATATATATATATTGAATGTAATCGCACGCCGACCAATATTGCTTTAACACATATTAATCAGGAATAATGAAATTAGTATAATTTTATATATTAGTCTTCATAATTAGTTATAGCTTTCTTCTAATTAGTAGTAAAGGTTGCATACTATTACCCCTTTTTAGATCTCACGTATTGGTGTGTGGTGGTGGTGGTGTTGTTGTTGTAGTAGTTATTGTAATAGTAATAGTGGTAGTTAGTAGTTGTAGGCTTTATAATTAGTTATCCTAATTTCATTCTTAATATTGTTAATATGATAATAAATTTCTCTAATTTAAAGAAAAATGCATTTTATAGAATTTTATTATATAAATCCAAAATTCAAAATTTATTATATATAATAATTAATAAATTACAAATTTTATTGCATGTAAAGTGGTAAGTATTGATGAGCGTTTATATGTTTTGCCAAGGTAAGAAGAGCAATAAATATAATAAAAAAATTCTTGTTATCAATTTGTCCCCTTCAGAACGGACACTATATTAAATGTTATTAAACTAAATTTGGATAATAATTCAATTCAAAACAAAACACCAATCCCAAGAATCCAAGAGCTCTATGACTCCAACACCTTTCTGCTGTTTTGTAGATAAGGACCGGATACTGTTCGTATTACTTTGTTTTCTATAAAAATTTGCTCACAAAAATTGGATGATTGGGATTCTACCATAATAGAGAGCACGTCAAATTTGGGTACTGAAGATCTTGCGCCTATGGATTATGCCCATGAAATCTTATGTACCATAAATGGTGTTTTAACCTTGTTCTAATCAGTTTTGTTCACACATTTGCATGGATTACGTATAAATCTGTAGATAAAATTTATTAGAATATAGTAGCAATTGGTTTATTGGAACAGAACATCTAGTCCTATATTATGTCTCTACTCTGTGTTATTTCTTAAGTAAGGCAAGATTTCTCCTTTTTTATCTTGGGAATGAGAAAGCATAATGTCTTTTAATTGATTAATGCGCCTTCTTATAAATAACGTTAGAAGGTCTCACAAGAGTTGTTCTCAATTTAACCCAGAACTAAAATTTAAACCAGTTAAACAGAAAATTTGAAGTTTAAAAAGTTCAATCAGTATTAAATTGTTGTAAACAAAGTTGTGAATACTGTACCGAACTTGGTACAAGATTGGATTCTAGGTACTGTACCGATATCAGTCAATATTGGATACCATTTTAGATAATTTTTTAAATTTATAAAATAGGCTTTAAAATTTTTTAAAATTTGCAAAATACTCTATTGGTATATTGTACATTTATATTATATACTTTACAAGTTTCAACTCTGTCTCCAAAAATTATAATAATAATCACAATTATTATAAAAATAATAAATTTTAAATATTTCACACATAAATAATAACCACAATTAATATAAAAAAAAAAGACAATCATTAGCATACAAATATAAAATTAAGAATAATACAAAGTATATAAAATATTACAATAATACAATTTCATCATTTTAGTAAATAATAATTATATCAAAACATCCAATAAAAAGAATAATAAATATTCACAACTCTTAAACTATTACAATTTACAACAAGAGTCCGTGATAAGGAAACAATCAAGTAAAAATTAAACCTGAAATAAAAACATTTGCAATTACATTATATATATAGAATTTAACATAAATATCAAATATAAGTAAAATTAAAAGAAAAGAAAAAACAAAAATCTGAAACGAAATTCAATCGTCTATGAGAGGACACTCACTATAACTGCACTAACTCCAATTATCATTTGGTACAAAATCCTCACCATTAAGAGGAGTTTCATCATTATTATCATTCAAATTTAATGCATCAAATGACATGTCAATGATTTCTCATCCAAGATTATCTTTTAAGTCATTAACAAGTACCAAATTCGGTTCTTCAAAAACCTAATATGCCAAAAGATCAATATTATCAGTGAAAATTGGATCAGTTGAACTACTTGTGTTATTAAGACTCCTACTTGTGCTATTAATAATGATAATAATATACCTTTCTCGAAGCTTTAAATTGTAATAAACAAAAATCAAGTCATTCAACCTCTTATACTCCAATCTATTCCTTTTTATGGAGTGAGTAAATTCAAATGTGCTCTAATTTCGTTCACAGCTTGTTGCGCTTATACATTAACTTAAAACCTAAATTGCAAACTTTTTCAATTATAGAACACCATTTTCGAATTGATCCCACCAAGAAATTGTAAGTCGTAAGATAACAAAAGTAGTATTATAAATAAAATAAAGTATTAATTAATTTCAACAAATAAAAAAAGAAATAACTAATACTTGGAGAAAGTTTTCCTTTTTGACGAATAGCAATTGACATTCTAAAATTCCTATAAGACAACTTATAAAGCTCCATTTGTAAGCTTAAGAGATCTGGCATCGCATCAGTGTTAACAATTGTTGTAATAGTTAAAAGCATTCATCTATTAACTTCAACTTCCTTGGTAAGATCTAGTTTAAAGTAGACATTAGGATTCAAAAACGCCGCAATTGCAAACAACGGAGAAGAAAGTTATTTTTCTCTTCTCTCATTAATGATTGAAAGATATGGTGTGTACAAAGAAGGCCTATGTTCAAATTGGCCTTAATTGTTTTCGTCGCTCTCTCCATGACATTAAAAAAACCCATTATTGACTTTTTTCAATATCAGTCAAGCAAAACACTCTCACTAAAGGGGCAGCACCCCTTTACCATAGGGTATACACCGGGATGCCCGTAGGTCATTCCGATACATATCCTACGATAAGGGTGAACTACAAACAATTACTACTGTACCTCACATGGCATCAAATCATAAAGCATCAATATTAAAAATTACTAATTTTTTTGAAACCATAATTTTTTTTTTCTCATTTTCATCAAAAGCAGTAATTTACATAACTGTCAGTTTTTCACTGTTTGTACATTACTACAAAAGAAATCTACTACAAAAAAGCCTTACTAGGTCATCCCTCAAAAATACCAGTTGACCGACCTGTGAGCCATGACTTCTCTTGTAAACACGAACTACACGGTAGGAAAGTCACTCTGGAACTAGGAGTCTACTCTCTCGGTCCTGAAAAAAATAATTTACAATTTTGGGTGAGTTTGCGAACTCAGTGAGGAACCATCATCGATGGTTCACTCAATTCATGCATCACGCAAGTAAGTCATAGATTAATTTCACAATAGCACATGCAAAAATACCACAGATTGTTATCGCACAAGTATAAGGCATTTCGCCTTTCATCCAATCCAAATATTCAATCAAATGCATATGCAATCCGTATGTGACACTTTTCCATTTTTATTACGGTGTTGTGACTGAGCCCTTGTACTGTCCTAAAATGGGCGCATTAATCGGTGAGCCTGAGGCTCTGAAATACGGTAGGCTCGAGACCCTAATACGTTGAGCTCTAAGCTCTCGGTGGCTGCTCCGGTCACAATTGTCATTATCTGATCATGCATTTCATGTATGACATGCATACATCCCAATTTAACAGTAATTACAGCACAATTATACCACATGTCACAATTTATCATATCAGAAACAAATAAGTCACAGATTCACAAACAGATAACACTTCTATGGCATAATCTCCCAATACGTCGAACACCATATGTCTGGAATCCAAATCATAAATAACACACAAGCCCGCCATTATCTCCACAAGGTTATAAGTGCAGAATTTTAACCAAATAAGGATTGATTAACCATCTAGGTTACTCACCTATAACTTCCAAGCTAATGCCTGAAAATCTTAGCAACGTCAGTGGATCGACACTCCAAATGTGCCTCTATAACAGTCAAAGTATATAAACATTACCCAATGTACACAGAAAATATGTATATATACATGTAGCAATTTAAAATGCGTACAATGCATGTTCGTGACATTTTTGGCACTAATCTAAAACTTCCTGTTACAACCCTTTTCCTCTAAATAATAGGAACTCATAGACACCAAATCATTTAATTCATTTCAGAAATCCGAAAATTATACTCCAAACATATAGGGGCTATCCTTATGTCGAAACTAAATTCTATACTCAACTTTCATCCAAAGTTTGAGATCTTTAAAGATTGATTCAAAACTTTCTTTCTTCATAGAACTTGTAAATCTTTGTCTTTAGTTTGCAATAAATCAAAAACCAACTCATTTGGACTTCTACATCAAAACTTATGGCTAAAGAACCAAAGCATGTCCGTAGAGAAGAATGGGTCCTCGCTGCGGCGGAAAGACACTCACCGCGGCGAGAGCACTAACATACACCGCGACCTGTGCATGCGTCACTGCGTGCATGCTCTCACGTATCGCGGCGTGCACACTTGAGCACACCGTGGTGTGTCCGCTTGCGCGCGCCGCGGTGTGCAAGAGCAAGTCGCAACGTGCGAACCCAGAAAATAACCCGAACCAGATTTTTAACCATCTGCAACAATGATCTTTCCATCTTTCAAAATATAACCCATCTAACATCCTTTAAAACACTTCAAAACAACTTAATACACTCAAAACATCTCATCTTTCAACTTCTAATTCAACATTTCTCAATTATTACTCATCCCTCACTTACACTTACAAAAACAAGATATAAACATGAATTCGCATCATTCAGGACACATACATAATTCTTGCACAAATCAATCATCAAGATACTCAAGTTAGTTTCCAATTGAGCGAATTATGACATGTAAAGCAAAACTTACTTGATTTAACTTCAAATTCTTCAAATCACTCCAACTCTCTACCTCTTACCAACACCTACGGCTATCACTCACAGCCCCACTAATCATCATCATCACAAGGCTTAAGGCTTGATTTGTGTGTGGATAAAGGAGGAGCAAGTAAGTAGCAAGGAAGAACTTGTTGTATGGAAAGAGAAAGCCAACAAAATCAAAGGGAAGAAGAACACCTACGGATGAGAAGAAATTTGCCCTTTCCAAGTGATTTTTAACTCTCCCTAGGGTAAGTGTCGTGGAAGCTTAACTCTTAGGTAAAAAAATATAACAAAACTAAGTTAAAGACTTAAGTAGGCAAGTGACATGTGTCACTTGCCACTTGTCCTGATTTTAAGCATTTTTTCTAGTTTCTACTCAAATTTCTCTCCAAATTTCAATGGCTCAAAGCAAAAAATCCTAAAATCATGCATATAATTTTCCAGTGCCATTGGACAGTCATTATTGATTCCGAAAATCCTATCAGTCGATCATTTAATAATTTTTTCCGATCTGGACATTGTCCCCTAAAAATTTCAGAAAATTTCCTAAAAGTCCCCAAAAATGTAAAACACACCATCATTCACTCCAATTCAATGTTTCAAACCCCTATATCTCGTTTTTCACTCCAATTTAACTTTCAAATACAAATAACACATTTGTCACAGTAATTTCATGTATACACACATATGCCGGAAAATATCATGAATGCATGTACACTCATATGCTTGTACAACAATTTCCATTTATCTAAATATATAGAGGTTATATAATGCATGCTCAAGTCAAAATATGCATACACACATCTAACACATCCCAAATGACCAATTTACCCTTTCCCATTAGGGACGAAATGTTACAAAAACATTGTTGATATAAAAATTAATATAAGAGTTTGATCACTTTTAAAGAATAAAAACTAAACAGATAAAAAATAATAAATGTGCATATATGATACTTGTTAAGACAATTTTTAGTTCCTTCGATGCTTCTTTTCGTTGCATATCAAAACATTGTTAGAATTCGGCAACCAATTCAAAATTGAAATATAACAAACAACAACCAAGAAATTAATATAAGAGATTGCTTTGGTAGATGTTATAGTGTCTTTAGATTTTTCGTATCATCGAAATTTTTATTAGGTGGTTATTGTATTTAATTTCATAAGAAGATTTTTGGGAGAAAATATCAAACCTTACTTAGACAATAGTTATTCAAGTTTAATCTATAGGAGAGATTAAAAAGATCATCATTCCTTAATTCGTAGAATTGGATAAGTTTCTTGAAGTTGATCTTCGTATATTTTTTCCTTAATCCTTATAATTGGATTGAGGAAAGATGATCTTCTTAATGAATATTTATTAAACTGTAAGAACCATAAGAGTATAGTAGTTTCACAAAAATCTTCAATTTGTCGCAGTCATTTCTAGCATAATCAAAAAATTAAAAAATTACAAATTACAAATATAAATCAATACCAAAATTTGATAACGCAGTTCGACACACCTTGTCTACGTTGCGAGTCTCTCACTCAGCTTAATTCTTTCACTAACGGCAAATGTTTTATACAAGTATTTACTAAGCCAATATTACTTATTCCTTAACATTATCCTTCATCCTTACAACCCGTGAAAAGATTTCACACCTAATAGTACGACCGCTTCATACTAATCTTAACAAAAGATTTTTCTCAACTATCTTTTAACAAAAAAATAATAAACGAATAACTCAAATGATTAAAATAATAAAGAACGAAAGCAAATACACTTGAGATAGAAAGAAACAACTTCCTGATGTTTTTAACTTCTCCATAGACTAATTTGAAATTTGTTCACCAATTGAAACTGCCATATTCAATTGCTAGAATTTTTTGAACATCATCTTTAATATTGACAGCCACTAAAACAAACATAATCAACACTCAATCAGCACACAATAGCTACTCAAATGATCAAATATGGCAATTACTAATTACAAAAACTTCTGGAAATTTTTGTATACCATAAATCAGAAAAAACCAGTCTCACAAAGTTTACGCATATATCAGAAAAACCCAACAAGAAAAAAACCGTAATCCATAAGAGAAATACTGCACACATACATTCACGGCAACACAACTATAGAAAAGTGTATCATTCTTTCTCACCAATCAACCAACCAGATCACGTCAAACCACAAGTAAAACAACTTCAAATATTTTTCAAAACCAGCAAACATAGGACACTAAATAAAATCGTCGACCACATATCGCAAAAAAGAGTCATGCATAAAGCATCACAAAATTTGCAACTCACTTGCTCTATGCTTCAACTCACACCCATGTAAGGAGTCTAGACACAAGCCAGGAGTCCTTGCTTGGAGTCATGCACACAAGGTGATCTTCAGTAATCTCACAATGTCCTCCAAAATTTCAAAACAACTTCATCCACACAGACTAAGAAAAAATGTTTGGCTAAAAGACCCGTTTAGTTATGTTTTTACATACTACTCAAGAAGTTTTCACCAAATAGTAACTTTGCCAAATAGATTTCTTTCTCCATTCAATCAACTACCAATCTTATCCAAGATAGTCTATAATCAAATTAAATAGAAGATAATCATTATCAAATCTTATCTCAATTATGATTTGAAATTAATCAAATCCAAATATCAAATAATGTCAAAATTAATAATAAAATACATAACATATATCTTAACATAAACTTTAAAATTTTAATTGTAATTATACAAGAGAAGTGAGGGATTGTTACTCACTTATAATCCATCAAGGCTTTAAATTATGAATCACAACTGTAATTTCAATTGTAATATTTCAATTTTAAAACTTATAATTAGATTAACATTTTTGATCCAGTCTAAAATTAACTGATAAGATTTAAACTGATTTAAATTTGGACCGAACTCAAGTCTCGAGTCAACAAATTACCATTGCTTTAGAATAACTTTGGCTTGTAAATTTAAGAATTTAGAGATCAAAACGACGTTAGTTTAGTCAATTATTCTAAAACAATATTATTTTCGTATCGGTCTGATCTTTAGTCAAACACGTACGGACCGCATGTAAGGGACATGTTAGAGCTGAGTTATAGAGAACTGAGTTATAGATAGAGAACTGAGTTATAGGTACTTCAGGCTTAACCCTACAATAGACAACCCTACTTATAACCCATTAATACATCAATTATCAATAATAGTTGCTGACAGAAATCAAAAGTACTTCACAACCGCAATTGAGTTATCTGCTTTATTGCACTCAAATCACAAAACAGACACAGCTAACAATCAAAACAACAACATATATATGTATATCTCCAAGCCGCTCCAAGCGTCTGTCTGATATAATCACACAATACGAAAATCATCCAAGCAATATTTGGATTTCTGGCCAGCTCCTGATTGGAGTCTTTTTACTAATTCCTCAATCTTAAAAGGCTTGAAAAGCAAAGGATGTTCTTCGTCCACAAGCTCTTCTGGTGCTTTAACGGAGAACTCTTCATTAAAACCTGAAAACAATCCAACTGAGTACCTTGGCTGATTTCCAGTCATCATCACCCTATGATATGCAGGCTGCAGACGACCGTTTGTCCAGGCCTATTCATTCAAAACGCATAATAGTTAGCTTATATAAAAATGCACCAATTTTTGCAGTCTCTTGTTTAGAACCTTGCAGACGCTATTTAGGAAGGTTCACTCTGCTATGCATATTCTACCACTTTGTTTGAGTTAAAACAAGAAATGACTCTTTGCGTAGATTTATGTATTGGATTAAGCCAAGTATAACTAAAATCCAATTAAATTTTTTTAAAAGAAATAATTGATTTAAAAGTATTTAGCCTTTGGAGTTTTTTTAAATTTAATGTTAAACTTTTTAAAATTATTAATATAATTATCTATTTGTTAGCCACATTAGCAAAAATAAAATTTTGACCTCATTTGTATGAATTAAAAAACATATTTATTAAGTTGAAAACTTTACAAAATTTGTGCTAAATTGAAAATTTTTTAAAAAATAAAAATTTGACTTGATTTGTACGAATTTTAAAAAGTTAGCTACTAAAGTGAAAACTTTACAAAATTTGATACTAAATTGAAAAAAATATTTAAAAATTATTTTGTAAATAACTAAGTTCATATTTAACTTGACCCATAGATTGAATATTTCTAAATCTAAACTAGATATATTATAAAACTCTTAAATTTAAGTGCATATCATAAAGTCATTTTAAAAAATAGTGATTATACAAAATATTAATTATTTATTAGATCATTTATTAAATTACAATGAATATATATTCTTTTAAATAAAAATATCTCTTATAATAATATATAATATTAATCATAATTCACAATTAAATTAAATTAGATAAATATTTATAAAAAAATCCATAATTTTGATATGATTTAAATAACATAATATACACGTAGTAATAAATCTAAAATAAATATTGAAAGAAAATTATAAATTAAATGATTGTTCATTGTTTATATACATTATATCGAGCTGAATTCTTTTATATGATTTAAATCTAATTAATAAAAATTTTAACTTATTTTTAAAAATTAAATCCGACTCACATGTTGATTATTAAAACTCAAATATTTTTAATTTTCGAAATTGACCCTTGAGAATAAATAAGTTGGGTGAATTTGTACAGCCGATTTAGACATTGAAATCCTTATATGAATAATCGCCTAATTGTAACTAATAGCGCAAGTAACGGGACTTACATGGAAGGCCTCGCCAATAATGACGATAAAGGAGCCAGGTAAAGCTTTGATCTTGATCCACTCTCCTCCTTTGGCTTCTATCTCTATGCCATCACCCTGAAGCTGGTGCAGTATGGTAATCGTGTTCTTGTCTAGGTGAGCAGCCAATCCAAGCTGGTGTTTCTCAACGTTTTGGGGTTCGTCATATTTCATGACCCTCAGATTGTAGTTGGTCCACTCGTTGAGCTCATCCAAGTACTTCTCAACTCCCAAGCTCTCAAGAATTACCCTCTTTGCTATAGCTTCTAGCTCAAGTAGTGGCTTTGAGAATGAGACCACGTTCTCGCTGAAACCATATTTGCATGTCAAACAGGCATGCACCAAAATATAAAATTTTGAAGCTTTCTGGTGATCGATCGACACTTGGAGAACAATTTAGTAACGATTACTTGGATCGAGTTTATCACTTGATTTTAACCTTGAATTCATTTAAGCAGAACTTGTATGGTTGATGTGATTGTGAAAAAAGAAGTTATAAATAAAGAACCTGAAGCTTGGTTTTCCTTCAGGCCAGAGCATGTGGGAGAAGCTTTTGATGTTCTCCAAAGAGCTTGGATCTCCAAGTCCGAGGCTCTCATACAGCTGAAGATTTGGCAGTTGTCCTATGTAGCCACTGTAAGCTCCTTTCCGGACATTTTTCATTTTGGTTTCCCTAGGTAGATCAAAGAGCTCTTTAAGTTCACTTACCATTCCCTGTCGAGTCTCTAAAGAAAGTTTGTCGAATAAAGCAACGAAGCAACCACAATCTTCACAGGCTTTGAGAACTTGGGATTTGGTGAAATCCCACTCTGGAGTGCCTGGCTTTAGGCTTGACTTAGAGAAATCTATAGTTGGAA
Organism: Erythroxylum cataractarum; assembly: GCA_024703695.1. Taxonomy (NCBI): domain Eukaryota; kingdom Viridiplantae; phylum Streptophyta; class Magnoliopsida; order Malpighiales; family Erythroxylaceae; genus Erythroxylum; species Erythroxylum cataractarum. The sequence continues at coordinate 3,223,750 of JANJEY010000005.1, read as the reverse complement.
GACTAAGATGGCCTTCAGACCCCATGATTCTTTCCAGAGGGTTGTTGATGTATTGTTGATACAACATTGCTTTAACGTGTATCAACTTATTTATAGCTCTGATAGTTCGCAAAGCAACATACTATTGATGATTCAAATGCCAGAGTTGGCAAAAGAGAACAAAAAAGTTCGGCTGATGCTGTGGCTACGATGATGTTTGTTGTCAACTTGTTATAGATGTTATCGGCTACAGCTGTTTGCTTTCTCAAATTGAGATGCTAATTCTTGAGACATTGAAACTTTGAAAACTACCAGTTTCAAGTATCTATTTGAGATAAATGGAGGATCTGGTGTTCAAAGGATCATACTCGAACCAATTTATTAAAAATATTAAATGAATGAATATATAATAAAGCATCGTACATATCTAAATTCAAATCACTTGTGAGAGTAAGCTATACTCATTAGCATACGTGAAGACGCTAATTTTGTTAGCAATAAATAAGGAAAAGTTTTAATTGAGTCTTTCTATTTTATTAAAAATGTATTTATCACCTTAAATTATAATTAAATGAATTATAAATTTGTAAATTATAATTAAACATATAAACATGTAATTAGACATATAATTAAATTATAATTTAAAGTTTAAAGGGCACATGTAATATATTTTATAGGTCTATGATTTATTTAGTACAATATTAAAATTTAAAGTAAAATTTGAATAAAAATTAAAGAATTAAACTATATTTTTTGCTTATAAATATTGATCCGAGGTGCAAGTAAATTATATTGGAGAATCCGAAAACGGTTATAAAATATGCCTAATAAATGAAGAATTGTTCTTTCATCTGATACGATTTGGTCGGAGGCCATTGTTGATTACCAAGTTTTAGGTTAATTTGATACCAAACACTGTCATTTATCAATTCCCAAAACCAATTCACCTTGCTTTCAAGTTTCAGTTCATATATAATTTAGCAGAGTTTTTGAAATAATTTGATAAATATTTTAGAAGCCTTTAGATGACTATAGTTTGACTTAATATAATGAAATAGAAGCTACTCTATATATAGAAAAAAATAATTTTATATTGAGTTATTGATTAATATAAGGAAATCGCCACTCTTAATATCTAAACACAATCAATTAATTGATTTTTATTAAATTATTTATCCATTTTTATTGTATATTGCTTATTTTTTAGTAATTATTATTATTGTTCTAAATATGACTAGAAAAGAATATTAATTAACACAATGTTAAAATTCTTTTTAAGTTATATATTTAGAATTAATCACATTCATATTAATAATTTATTTAATATAATTTAAACATCTTAAGATGCATGAAAATTTTGACTGTTATATCCGTTTCTGTGTAAAATCTCAAATTGAGATTACTTGTTGCGGTCTAAACAAAGTGATATAAATTGAATTATTTCTAGACTAATTAGAGGCAAGTACACCCCGTCGACAAGTAATATAAATCGGTGAGAACCGGATATCGTACTCAAGGAAAAAAATTTCAACACGTAAGACAATTAAATTAAACGATTAAAAATTACTTAGACGATCACGAATTGATTGATTTGAAAATAAAATAAAATAAAATAAGTAAATCAAGGAAATATGAAAATTGCAAGGTATGAATTAAAACGACTAGATTTAATCAAATGACAAAAGTTCGGTTAAGGTATCAGATTTCAATTGGATTAGACATTTAAAATAAAATTAT
>JANJEY010000005.1:3127836-3140281 GCA_024703695.1 Erythroxylum cataractarum | reverse complement strand
AACCCCTTTTATTCTCTTCTTGTAACTAACTCTCATATGACTCACCTAATTTCCCACTTTACCCTCACCTATAGCCTATTTCGTATTCCCCCTTTAATGCTATATTGCTGCTAGACTCAACATTCATCTTTTTGGCGATTGCAAACCCGACACAGGAGTGTTCGAAAGAAAATGAGGAAAGAAAGACACCTCACATAGTTTTGTTTGCCCAGCTAATTCTCATTGAGCAGCAGAGTTCTCATAGCTGATGTGGCAGTACTAACGAAAACAGTTCATCAGAGGGAAATCAAGATAAGGCAGCCAACTTTTGTGATGGTTCTGGTTCTGCATTGCATCAGAATTGTCCACAAGACAATACTTCAGCTGATGCTTCTCTCTGGTACAAAAATCACCAGAAATCTGATCCGAGCCTGGAGACTGGCCACTGCAAAGTTTTCATGGAATCAGAAGACGTTGGTCGAACTCTTGATCTTTCAGTCCTTAATTCCTACGAAGAGCTTGATGGCAAGTTGGTTAGTATGGAGATGAGCCTTTCAGGTGATACCATATACAGTTCAATTTCCTGAGATTGTGGAAGTATTTGACTAGTCTTTCTGATATATATATATTTTAACTTGTGTCATTTCTTATTGTGGCTTGCAGTGAGTTTTTGAAGACAGCAAGAAGGTTAACTATTCATACAGATTCAGGCAGTGAAACTATAGGTATAGGGAAGTAGTTTAGGGTGAACTTCAATCAAATTGTACAATTTGGAATCTTTTTTTTGGCTTGGATGTTCTGGAGGAATCCTGTTATATCCAATTTTAGAAACATCATAATTTTTGTAGTCAAGTTTGATTATTTTCCCATATATGTCCTATTTTGAAAGGCAAATCTCTATTCTCTAGTGCTTTAAAAATGAAAATTAAAATGTCATATTCATATGGAGATATATAATTACACCATTATTTATAGGATATTTCTCACCTATTGAAAGCTATGGCCATAACAGAGGCTTATCTATAGCATTTACAGCTTTGCCAATATTCTCAACTTGCAGGTACTAAATTATTAATCAAGGTTGTGTTCAATTTCTGTTTTAAGCTGATCAAAATCTTGTGCGAAGAGATTCTCGGCTGGAGAGCAAAATCAAGTCGTGCGGCGTAAGAGTAGACTTGACCGATCGGACTCTTCTCCAAACGACTCAAGTTAGATCCAAAATGACGTGTTTTGGTATTTACTGTTTTATACTTATAAATTAATACCACGTCGTGCATTTTGGTATTTACTGTTTTATACTTATAAATTAATACCACGTTGTGCATTTTGGTATTTACTGTTTTATACTTATAAATTAATACCACGTCGTTTTTATGGTAAGACTTAGCCGTCAAATCTTTTGGACCAGCCTTCAGGTGCGCCTTGGTGCAATCTAAATGGTGTAGAATGAACGAAATGAAAAAAAAAAAAATAGAATTCCAAGGGAGAAAATGTATATTGCGGCTATACCTGTGCTTTTCGTATTGATGTCTCAATTTGGCGAGCTCCGTCAATTTAATCCAAGCCTGAACTACTCATTTAGGCTTACCTGAAGCAAACTCTTCTAATTTGTTTGTAATAATTGAGTCTCAAATTAATCTAAGCTTAGGCCGTGTTTGTTCACCATGTCATAAATCTCAAAATCATAACCGCCCATAAGGTCTTCTTTATGAAAATAAAAAAGAATATTTGTAAAATAAATTCCTAAATCACTTGATTTTACATAGAACGAATTATTCAATGCCAAAAATAGCAATATTGACACTTGTAACCATGATGTCTCACTTCTATGTAAATTGTCAGATTTTGCATACACAAGAACATTAGTCATTATGGCAGGGAGACATCTGAAGTTGGGTATGTTACAGAAGGTTATAATAATCAAACAAATCATGTGGACAACGATGCTGTTATTGCACATGCGTTCTAGGAAGAATTTTCCCGGGTTGCTTCTAATGAAGAAGCTGGGTTCCATGACCTCAAGATTTGGTTATTAACTAGCAATGGCTTGGTCCTTCTGGTGGAGAATGCCATGATTATGGTAATGTGATCATTCCTTATAGTGGGCTCCTGTTGTTTCTCCGGGTTGATTTGATAGTTTGTATGGTTTTTCAGACAATGAGACTGGTCAGAAAGTCTTGGATGATGATGATAATTGCCAAAAGGAATCAAATCATTGTAATGGCGATGAGAAACTGATTCATAATGCTGAAGAAAAGCCAGAGATGGAAGAGTTGAGATGTGCTTTGGATATAACAGATGAGTCTGCTCTTGATGGTGAAGTGGGTAAGAGGCTAAATCAGATAGTTCCAGTTCCTTTAAGTATTGCTCAGTGGATGACAATTGTATATTTTTTTGCTTAAGATTGTTCAATATTATGAATTTTACTTGTCTAAATATTTTAATCTCTGCGAGAATTGACTCTCCTATTTTATTTTCCAAAACATGTTCTTAAAACCAATGGATAGATGCCATTAGAAGATGAGGAGGTCTCTTCTCATCAAAGGCTACTAGACAGGTCTCATACTGATTCTTCCTATGCATATTTTCCTGAATTTAAGCAATTTATTACATTATGCAAAAATGTCTGAACTTTGCAGAATTTATGAATATTGATCTCAAGTTTTTAAAGCAAATATATAATTCAAAAATACTTGTGGTAAATGTCAGATTGATTTTCTTTTGAATTTTAAAGAGCTATTTTCTTATCAACAGCTCACTTATTTTAGTTACTACTCTATATTGTTAATCTCTTTTTTGAATTTCAGTTTCATGCCTTATCAGATCAACTTTTATTGATCTCGTGAATACCACAAACATGTTAGAGAACAAATAGTCAATCATGTTAGTTGACTTCTGAATGAGTTACCGTAAAGCTGTTTTCATGAGCTGATACTATGCCTGTATATTAGATTAAAATTGGAATTTTCTAATCTGTATCTACATCGTATCAGCTCAAGACTCACCCAGAAATATATAAGGGTTACGTTCCAATAGCTTTTAGTGAATATTTGAAGAAAATGAACAAATTTGTTGCTCCACTTTTTTCTTTGTTTTCTTTTAGAAGCTTCAAACAATGTTATTCTATGGTTGGTATTATGAGTGGTGAATGTGGTGATTATGTCACATTGTAAGCTGCTGTAGATTCTGTACTTGCAATTTTCAATCTTTCAATGTTTCCTTTTTATTTTACCTATTTTATCTATGTTTTTCTGTTTTTATTTACTTATTGGAAAATATAAAATTTATGTTGTTGAGTCTAACTTTTAAATTTATGTAAGGCTTGTGTTAGTTTGGTTCTTTCTTGAGTCTAACTTTTAAATTTATGTAAGCTTTGTGTTAGTTTCTAACTTTTAAATTTATGTAAGCTTTGTGTTAGTTTCTAACTTTTAAATTTATGTAAGCTTTGTGTTAGTTTTGTTCTGTTCTTTCTTATTTGGAAGCATTTTGCATTGAGGACTAATGCACCTTTCCACCTACCTGCATTATGGAATAAAGATATTTGTTATAACATCATTCAAGGATACATTTTATATTGAGATCTTGCCACATTCTCAAAAGTCCGAAAGATGTAAGGTTATTAGAACGATTTTCCGATCCACTTTTCATATTTTTGTTCTTGCAAGTGATCTATAATGAAAGGAAAGCCGAAATGTCAGTCTATCATCTTGCCTAGTCTTATACCAACAAAGATCATGTCTGATAATGGATACTTTATATTCAGTTATTTTCTTGAGTTTTTAGGCAGAGGTACACTATAATTCAATATATGCTGAAGGAGGTAGAACATTATGGGACTGAATATATATCAGATTAGTTTTCATTCTGAAAACTAAAGCCAAAGATATCTAGCGGCAAATCTAACATTGAAGAGCTTTCATTCTGAATTTGAGTGCCGTTGGTGCTTCTGCTACATTACCTTCCAATTCTTTTGTGCATATGATCAATTTCTGATTTCTTTTTACCTCTTCTGGTTGTGTACATAGATTGGTATTGTATACATGTAGATAAATTATTCTCACGTAGTGATCCAAACCCGAGCGCTGGACCCCTTCCCACTGATCAGGCTTCAGACCGTTAATTATTTTCAGGTCACGACACAAAACCACCTGACCCACTGCCTATCAAAGTAACATGGCTTCCTGACAAGAACAAATTGGCTAGAATTATCTTTGTCTGTTGCTTTTTACTTCATGACGTTTTTATAGGCAAAAAGATTTATGAAACAAGAACTTTACCCAGAGAAAAGCTCTCCCTTTACTTATCAGGTAAATTGCTTTTTTTACTTCATAACGTTCTTCTCATTACGTTTTTTCACCATATACACGAAAGAAACATAAAAAGTCTGAAATCTGGTGGTGACGATTGTTGAGAAATCAGAATTTGCAGGAATTACCGACTAGTTTCTGTTTGCTTTTCTTCACATATATGGAAAGACTAAACAGCTGTACATTCGATTACAGGAATGACAAAGTAAACTAAACAATATGTGCAACCCAACTTGGACAGTCCTACGGTTGAAATGTCAAATTCATCCTCTTCTTTTTGGAGTTAAAGTGGAATAACGCCGCACGTTTTGACTCCGCTGCTCTTTACCTTTTACTGTACCGATCTCGATCAATACCGATATGATACGGAACTCATAACCTAGACTTTTCTGCGTCAACGAGTAAACTTTTCCCCTAATTCATCCCCCACGTTTTGCTTGTTTCATCATCTATGTGACGTTGTATTCAACAAACCATAAGCTATCGTCTACATTTCACTTGTCTTTTGTTCTTTGATCGTTTTGTGGTTGAAGTTCCTGTTACACTTTGGAAAGCACTGTACCCTATCAATCATCTCAGCATCTCTGCTTTACTGTTGGCGAAGAATTATAGAGGTGACGCAGCAAGTAAAGCCTAAACACACAAGTTTCTATCTGAAACTTAAAAGTCAATTGAGAGAATCCTCAAGTAAAGAAGTTTTTTCAAAACGGCCTCCTCAAAATAGTGCCGAAAAGAGTTTAAATAGGTCTTAAACCCTAAAGCGCAATAAAATAAAATAAAATAAAATAAAAGAGTTTGACAAATAAAAACGGTTAGTCTTTTAAAGCCCATCAAATCTGCAAACTCTTTCGTTTGGACTTCTGGCGCGTAACCCACTCTTGAAAATCATCTGCAATACGTTCCACGTCAGACTGGACCTTTTTTTCCCCATATTTGTTTGTTTATAGCACTCATTTGATGTATTAAAATATTTCCATGATGTGAGATTATTCATTAGAAGACAAATCCCTCCATTACTTAAATTGAAGTGGTCCTTGGTCCACACCATTTATTTAATCAAAGAACAGATTGGTGATATTGACTAATAGCAGTTTATTCCAATATTCGAAAAATCGGACTAAAAGTTAGACTGGTAATATAAGAAACTTAAGTTTTAAAAAGTTTAGTCAGTACTAAATTGTAATAAAATAAGCTAAAGATTAAATAAAATTAAAGAGTTTGAAATATGATTAAAATATATTATCTTTATTTATCGAATAATTTGAAATTTAATTTAAAAAAATTTAAATAAAAATTAATTGATTTATATTTAAGTTTATAAAAATTTATTAATTTAAGAAAATGAACCAATTGATTAATAAATTTTGTTAATTTTTAACAATAAAAATTATTAAGATAAATTAGACTAAACAATAAAGCAGTTAAAGATTTTTACATATATTAAATTAATTAAATGTTTTAATCATTAGTGTATTCTTTTACGAAGGATCTTTTTCATTATTTGAGAATATTATCACATCACAATGTAGCAATATTAAATATTCAGAGACAGGTCAACCTCCTAATACTACATCAAAAGCGTTAACGGGACTCTTGACTATACTATCAAATAATTAGACCTGACATCTTCAATGATGCTCGTCTGGAGATAAACTAGAATAAGCTCACAAAAAGAAATAAGAACTGCGACAGCAACATAAAATAATAAGGACTCTATATTTCATATTTGGTGTCATCGCTGGAGTGATGGGCACATGTTTTACAGTATTGATTGATCTATCTATTTTAAACTTTTGTTTTTCTTAAAAAATCGTTCAACTAGAAAAGGGTACATATTCCTAACAATGTATATTCTTATTAAATTAATTTAAGGCCATCTAGTTTCCTTTTATTTTAAATCTTACAAATCAAACCACTGCAAAGTAATCAAGTAAATTCTTTATTTGCTAATGCAGAAAAAATGGTGAGATTATATGAATCCTTCAAATAATGGAAAGCTCTAAATGCAAAAGAAATATAAACGGAAACATACTAATTGTGTAATAAATTCAAAATTTACTATATAAAACTCCAAACACACTATAAATTAAGTAAAACCTCAGGCAATTCACTAGAGATAAGAACAAAAAGTTGATAGAAAATATATAAACAAAATGAGGAGCACTTTGTTGACAGTTTTGGTTTTGGCTTTTGTAGCATTCATATGTACCAGTAATATGGTGGAGGCTGAAACTAGAGAGCAATGCATAGAGGGTTGTGCACTAAGTTGCGAAAGGGTTACTAGCCCATTATGCATTGTGACTTGTTCTCGTGCATGCGCCAAGTATCCTCCTTCGGCAGATCAAACACACAGTACCTAGTATGTCAAAAAATAGCTTAGCTTTATAATTTTTTATAAGTTTTCGTTATTCTTTGAATGTTAGAAGTTCATTAGAGGGAATTGAACCATCGACAACTACTTGTGACTACAGTAAATTTATCTACTAAATTCGGATCAGAGTTGAATTTTTATGTCTTTGTAGGTATCCCGAAAGTTTTATCAAGCTAGTTTCCATGGAAATTTTACAATCCATTTTTATGTTTTGGGTGCAGGTAAAATCGGGGCTGATTCATACAATCGGAGTTGCGATGAGCTCCTGATAATTAATCTGTGAAGAAAACGTATGGTATTTTGATAGTTTGTGTTGCAATAAAGCTGATCTTGTTGTTTCTTTCAAAGTTGTATGCAGTAAAATTTCAAATCAATAAAAAGAATGAAAAGTTTCGAGTTGATATTTTGTAAATATAAAAAAGAAAAAAATATATTTCTAATTCATAATTTTAAATTTTTATTAAAATTAATTTAGACTTTATTTTTAACATTTTATTGCATAAAATTTTATTTTTATATCAAATTTAATACATAGAAAAATTTTATATATTAAAAATAAATGGTTTAACTTAATTTTGATAGTTTATCTAAACTTGTAGATTAAAAATATAATTTTACCAAAATTCTATCATCAAATCACAAATCAGCTTGAACCAAATATTTATCATTTTTTTTGGACAATGTAATCAAATGAAACAACTTTGTAATAACTTATTCTGAATTTTGCCCAATATCTTCAACTTATTAAATAAGTTTTGTTAATACATTTTTTTTAATGTAAACTTAATTTATACAGCAGACTCGTTTTTCATAACCTCTTCTGAGGGCAAGTAATTCAGTAATCCAAAATTGTCTAACGGTTCAAAGAGTCGAGGATGCTCATTGTCAACTAGCTCTTCAGGAAGTTTTACCATTCCTTTTCGATATTCAAACAGTCAAATATAGTATCTTGATTCAACACCATTGTTATTCTAATTATAATATGAAATTTTCATATTAAATTAGATTTGATTTAGATCAGACTCAATTATTTTAAATTTAATCAAATTAGCCGATTACCAGCAATACTCATTCACGCGTCATAATCCAAACTTAACTATAGGACAAGATGTTGTATTATATTAAATTCTTTCTAATTTTCTTCCATTGTTTACAGGGAATGTATAATTAGGATGTCGTTCAAATGATAAATGATACCTATCCTACACTAAAAGTTAAGGTCACCACTGAGTTGACGTTAAAGATCGAAATAATTTATATATAGTACATTTATTGAAATTAATTGGAGGCAAAAAAAATATAGTAGTCTTGTGATGCCTTAAATTCATGTGAAGCTCAAGCATAATCGAGTTTTAAAAATTGTTTAAGTTAGCAAAAATTATATATTCTTATTCTAAATTTTGTTGCAGGATTATATGAAATAATATAATATTTGTTAGATTCATTACAAATTAAGACACTGGTTCTGGAACAAGGCCTATGTAAATAGACTCAGCCTATTTGATATAACGAATTGACTTATTTGAGTTTTTAGTTTAGAAGTGAAGTTCAAAAAACCTTAGAAACAAGTAATACAAAAACAAAAACAAAAATTATGTCCAGTCCAATCTAGCTACTATCTAAGCAATTTATAATTAGTTTAATTTATAATTATCTTCAAAGAGTTAATTATTAAAAAAAACTCAAATTTTTGTTCAATATTATAATTATAACTCAAAATTAAAAAGTGATAATAAAATATTTAAATTTTTATTTTTTTTATTTTAAATATGGATTTCAAAAATAATAATAAAATGCTCTAACTTTCAATTTTTTAATACTAACCTGATATTAAAAATCCTAACTATTAATACACGACAACCAAAATTAACACAACAAATAAAGATTAATGAAATGATATCATTGTTAAAAATGGAATACCTAAATCAATTTATGCAGTCTTAGCTCTTTGTTATCCGCTTGTTCTCTAGCACTCTTAACTCTTTGTTTTTTATTTGTTCTTTCAACGCCCAAATTATTCTCATATTACAGCGTACTGTACCAATAAGCTTTTTGTTTTTTATTTATTCCTCCGATGCCCTCAACGTAAGCACCTCGGGGCTGTATAATTTGAAAATCGAGAGGTGATGATATCGACAAAACAAATTAAAAACGAAGAGAAAAGTTGAATTCAAAGTGTAAGGTCGTTGAGGTTGTGTAATATGATTTATGTCAACAAACTTAATAGATATGCAAATATTGAGTTAGAATTGAAAAAAATTGAAAGTTTGAACATTTTATTATCATTTTTTTAAGTTGGGCTATAATTACAAAATTAAATAAAATTTGAAATTTGTTTTGATAATTAACCCTATCTTCTAATATCTATTTTAAACCAACCAAACTCACACTGTATTGTATTATTTATATCTATATCTCAATTATAAATTTTTATAGCTATTTATTCAATTTAGTTTTGCCATAAAATATAATTATTTTTTTACATATATTATTACATGATATCATATTTTATATGAAATCAAAATAATTTTATAATTGTCAAAAGATTAAACATATGAGTTCATAGAGTGGACTTAAATTTAAAATTTTTATAATAATCAAAATTGAATTCTAAAATAAAGCTATTTTGTAGGTAGGCTTACATATGAATTTTAATTTTTTGAAGCATTTTAGACTGGACTTTACTTAAATCCAATCTGCTCAACTCATCTGCAAGTCTATTTGCAACCATAGATTATATTTGGATCAACTTTTGGAAATTCCCTAGAATTTATTTTTTATTAATCAAATCATTTGTGTAGAGTTCAAATGTTTTAAAATGAAGATTGCAAATGCAATTGCCTATGGTATTATTTATAATTGCATTATCTGTAATTATGATAATTATGTATAATTTTAGTATAACTCGCAATCTATAATTTAAAATTTTAATTTATTTAATATATTAAATTTTGAATTAATTAATGACTCTCTTCTCGGTTTAGAAACTAAATAATTTTATATGAACTTTGATAAAGCATAATCTATGAATTCCCAGCTGAAAGTCTGAAACACACTAAACATAATATAAAAATTAGGGTATAGTCTTCAATGACACAAGCATCCACACATGAAACTAATACACTTCCCAAGATCATAAAGGAGAAGTCTTGATTAAACACCGCAGTAAGCTTTTACCATGTTGCTGTCACCTTTGTTTTGAGCATTGCATGATACATAGAAATCAAGAAGACCTTGATGCTGAAATGGCTTGTATTGCACAGGATGCTCATCGTCAATTAGCTCCTCTGGTGCCATTATCTCCCCAGTGAGGAATGAAAACATCCCAACTGCATATCTAACTTCTTCTGTGTTCACAATGACTCTGTGGTAGCATGATTTTATTCTGTCATTGCTCCAAGCCTGACCAACCAAAGACAACACCAAATGGAATCAACTAAATAAAATCGTTAGGTATATGCAATAATTTATAAATCACGTGTTCACACTTGCGATTTTCAATGGCTTTTCACTCCTATCAACCTTCATTTTCAAGTTTAAAGTGAGTGTTAACCTCAATTTCACCACTTAAGCCAATCTCCTTCAATTTGAATGTTGTTTTGGTAGCATTCAAGTGAAGTGAATCGGATCAGAGTATACTAAGTATTATCATTAAAATTTAAAAACTAGTTTTGAAACAAGTAAATTCCCACTCTCACCATGCCTACATCTCCCACTACTACTACGAAAGAGGTGTGTGAGGAAGGCAGATATGGAATCCACTCTCCATCCTGAGTTCTAATCTCCAAACCCTTGACATGATTTTGGTGAAGAATGGACATAAAGCTTTTGTCTGTATGACCCTTGAAACCAAGGTTTGTATCAGCTTGCGATCTTCTGTACTTCAACAGGCGCAGAAGATAAGTAGTTGAATTGATGTGAGACTCATAGTGTTTCTCCAAACCGTAGCTCTCAAGCATCATCATCACCAACAGCTTCTGCAACTCGACTACTAGCATAGCATAGGAGTGAACTGTTTCACTAATTCAGAACATTTCAAAACAAATTAGATCGATACAGATCTAAACTTTTTTAATTAAAAAATGCCCAGAAAAAAATAAGTGAGTTCTGATACTAATACATCACCAATTTCATACCAGAAATGATCGTTTCCATCAGGCCACATAAGGGTACTGAACTTTTGGCATTCTTCTTTGTTGGTTGCATACTCGATTCCCATACCTTCATGGATAGGGAAGGTGGAGATCTTACCCATGTACCCATGAGCAGGCTTAGGGTTCACATTCTTCATTTTAATTTCTTGAGGAAGCTTGAACAATTCCTCTAGTAAACCAAGAACTTGATGGTGGAAATCAAGTGAAGGTTTGCTGTATACTAATTCCAGGCATCCATATTCCTCAAGTCCTTTCCTGACATCATTGCATGTAGAACGCCAGCAACTTGTGCCAGGCTTCAGGTTTTCCTCGGACAAATCTACAACAGGAATTTTGTGAACTGTCCCAGACCCCATATGATAATAATCTTTTCTTTTTTTAATCCTATCTCCTTGTAGAAATTCTGGTTGGTATTGTTCAGAATTTATAGAAGAAATCAGAAGGCAATCAATGGCGGGACTTTGATTGTATCTAGAAAAAATATATGATTTGATGATCAACTCAATCAAAACATGTTCATGCCTATATTCAAATGATTAGGAAACTATGTGGTCCTCAAGATCTTTTTTCGTATTTTCACTTGTCTGTTCTCTTATGTTGCTGATATCACCAATTTATTGCTTATCTTAAGATGAAAAATATTAAAATCGCATATAGTTGTCATTGGAGTCGTGAGTCGTCCTTGCAAGTGCTCCAGCATTATTAATGTACGGTTATGGACCTTCTTTAATTGCTTTATTCTATTGGGTGGATTATCTTAATTTCAAAATTATAATATTCTATTCTATGTCTACGTACAATGAAGTGGCAGCTCCGAATTTTATAATTGCTCAAGATAAAATCACTAGAATCAAGAAAGGGACGCAAAACAATTATTTTATTTATTTATTTATTTGTTAAAAGCGTTAAAAATATTAAATCCTTTTATAACTTCAAAAATCTCAAAAAGACTTTCTGGTGTTTAAAATTATTAAAAGATTTCTTCTAACCTTTAGTTTTATACAAAAATTTATTTCCTTAGATTTAAGTTAAAAATAATGACAAATTACATAAAATATGAATATCAAACGTAGATTAGATTACTGAAATATTTCTAATAACGTAATCTAACTTAAATCTTAAATATAACTTATATTAATAAAATTTGACTTAAATTAATAATAAAATATATTTATAATAAGTTATTAGTTTGAGTGATATTTAATTAGTTCAATTTAAAATTAAGAACTGAGTTGAATTATTATGTAAATAATATTTAATTAATCAATGTTTTATATCTATATTATATTTGTTTCATCGTTATTTTTTATTGAATTCTAACATAAAGAGTTTTCTGAAAAAACTTAAAATTAGAAACAATTTTCTTGAGAATTAAAGGGTTTTTTATAAATCCACTTGATTTTTAATTTAATTTCTTCCTATCAAAATTAGTGTCAAAGTATGTAATTAGGAGTGGAAGTGACCTGTAATATAAGGCCTTAAAGTTAAATATTCCAGTTGTTATAAGAATTTACTTGGATTTTAGATGTGAATGAGTTTACTTGAATTTTAATCTAATTTTTCCCCACATAAATAGTATCTCTCACGCTCCAACCATTGGCTTTTGATGTCGCTAAAGGTTCACCAATAGCGGA
>JANJEY010000005.1:3082050-3100267 GCA_024703695.1 Erythroxylum cataractarum | reverse complement strand
CTCCATTGGGTGTGAATGCCTCCATTGGGTGTGAACGCCTCCAAGCCTCCATTGTTGAGCCACCATTTTTGATCACCAAAAGTAGCTGAGATTTCTGACTTTTCATTTGAGTCAAATATTCAACACTTTTTAAGTGCAGAAATTGGATAGCTGATTCGTATTTTCACAGAGTTTAATGTTTAAGCATCTTCATTCGATTATTGAAACTCATCATACTAAAACTTCAATTCTCAATCATCTACCTTAACTAAACCAATTTAACAACTGTAGAACATTGATTTTTAGACGTTACAGAACCATCATTGAAAAGGGTTACAAGTAATTTGTACAAGGAAGCACAAGAAAATGACAGGATCTCCAATGGGTAATTCTGAAATCCTACAAATGAAACGATGAAGGAAACTATCTCTTCTGGTAATTGAACAATTTGATGGAGACACCGAAAGTGAGTGCGAAGAGAAGTGTAAACCCAAGAACAACAACTGCAACTACTCCAAGAAAGTCTTGTCTGAAATCGAAGTAGCTTCTTATGAATTGTTGGACTGTTTCACCTGACTCAAGAGGACGAGTTATGTCTGCAAATTGAGATGTAACCAGTCCATTCAGGCTCCAAGCTACAGGGCATAGCCAATAGTACCAACTCCACCAGACGGGCATTTGCTGTTGTTATGCAGCAACAGGGAATTGTCAAAGAGAAAAACCTCCATTGATCTCAAACACATTTCACTGAAAATTGTGAGTAAAAATGAACTTACTGTCTTGGGGATTATGAATCCGCAGAACAGATTCCACAGGGCATAAAATGAAGAAGCAATAATGGCAGAAACGTGGTAGTTTGGGGATACAGCCACCATCATCATTCCATAGAAGGTGTAGTACAAAAATGTGAAGTACATGAAATATAAGTACCAGAAGAACTTAGCCAACGTCCATTCAAATCCAATCATTGAATAGACTATAACTCCATAAACTACAGCTTGAGCAAAAACATAAGGAATCTCAATCAGTACCTGCAACAAAAGTTGAAATGTTGTTATGAAATGTATGACAAAGTTGTGTTCCTTTTCGTTTGAGAAAGCAGAAAGTTTTGAGTCTGAGAAAATGATACTTGTCCAAAGGCATATGGCAGTGATGAGTACATTCCAGCAGCTCTTTCTCTGTAGAAGATGGCCCTTTCTATGGCAACTACTGGCTGCACAGTGGATGCATTCTTGACCCCTATGAAGAGAACAGCAGAATACATAGATCCCATTGCGTTGAACAGATCCTGTCGCTTTGACCTGCGGATTTTAGTCACGAGAAGTACCACATTTGACATCAGATCAAGACCATTTCATTCCTGCAAACTTATGCAGAAGCTTTAGCTTTTCTTTTTTCAGATTGAAGACTCACACTTTGGAGCCAATATCCCAAAACATTGTCCCAAAGATCAAGGCAATGAATGTTGTGAAGTAAAACCTCACTGCAGTGTAAGGTGGATTTCTCCAATACAGCAAACGTTGCTTCCATAAGCACGCAGTACATTGGATTAGAAATGGCTGCGAGTACTGAGTTGGAAAATGAAGGTCCTTGGAACCAGGAGCAGGCTTGCTTAAATTCTCAATAAGTTCCTTGTTTCTCCTGAAACACAAGCTCGAGTTCATCTACAAAAAGGGAACTAGCTCATACTTTGCCAAGAAACATCAGGAATTTTGCGTTTGTACCTGTACAATTCTGAGTTCTTATAAACACAAGCAAAATCTATGCCCAAAGCTGTTTCTTGTGCTGCACTAGTAACTTCAAGCATCCAAGTTGCAGGATTGTAGGCATCTTTAATTTTACTGACTCCTTCGACCCCCTTTGGATTAGAAATATACATACATTGGCTTCAAAAATGCAATTTGACCTTCCATTTCAACTAAATTTAAAGAATGTACCTCAAAATACTTGATCAATTCACAAGAATTATGGCCTAGTGGTCCAACATATATCTCCTGCCCTCCTCGTTTCATTAGGAATAGCTGTGATACAATTTATATCAGGCACAGTAGATGTACCTCTAGTTATGGATGCAAACTGTGCAGATTAGCACATCTCACCTCATCAAATGCTTCAAAAATGTCGATACTCGGCTGATGGATCGTGCAAATCACCGTTCTTCCTGTGTTCACTGTGTTTCTAACTGTCCTCATAACAATTGCAGCAGCTCTAGCATCAAGACCTGAAGTTGGCTCGTCCATGAAAATGATAGATGGGTTTGCCACCAATTCAACTGCAATAGTTAGTCGCTTTCGCTGCTCAGTTGATAAACCGGTTACACCAGGCAAGCCAACTAATGCGTGCCTCAACGAAGTCAGTTCTACAAGCTCCATGACTTCCTCAATAAACATCTGCACAAAATTATTAGCACAAGAGAACTAAATGAGCTGTGTGTTAGTTATAGTGGTCTGTAAGGACACTGCTCTGCAAGCAGATAATGCTTAGATGAGCTGATCAAACTTTTCTTGTATAATGCTAGTCTCCTCAAAAGCACTAACAGAAGAGTGGTGCAAATCTGTATGACTTGTAGTTGACTCAAGCTCCTTAATGAGACTGAAAGAATTATTGTACCTTTCTGGTTCCATTATCCACATCAATGGGCAGACGAAGCCAAGCCGAAAATACCAAGGACTCATACACCGTAACATGCGGAGAGTGAATGTCATTTTGCTCACAATAGCCAGAGATTCTGGCAAATGTTTCCTGCTTCTTTGGGTACCCTGAGATCTTAATGTTCCCTTCAATACATCCAGCAGTTTTTCTACCTGCCAGCACATCCATCAGAGTAGTTTTCCCAGCACCACTAACACCCATTAAAGCTGTGAGGATACCAGGCCTGAAAGCACCACTTACTCCTTTCAGGAGTACCAATTTGTCTTCACAGACACCCCGGGCTTTCATCTCCTACAACTCAGAAAACGCTGCATTTGTAGGTTTTAACTGCTAGTTACATTGAAACAAAGCAATGGAGACTTACCTGTGGCATGGCAACTGAGTATACAATTTCATCAAATGTTATGGAATATGGTACGAATGGAAGAACCATTCCATTGCTGTTACTTGCTCCATCTCTAATCTCTGCATGTCGGATTAAAATGTGATCGTTATGCATCTTCAGAAGACAGGAAATTGTAGTATCTAAAACAAAACCATTAGGATTTCAAGTGAGCTTTGTCACCTATGGTTGATTGTAAAGCTGTGCCACCACCTGCTTCTTCAGTTGAACCAGATGCTTCGTTGCTGTTGGAATCTTCTGGTAAAACAGCCTGAGTCTTGTCAAATGCTGCAAGAGATTATCAACATTACTTCTTAGCACAAGTTTGGTATGTCACAAAGCATACCATTGCAGGGACTTACGCTTGAGAAAGCTCAGAGCCAAAACATATATGAAGTTGAACAGAAGTGTGTATCCAAGCAATGCACCTACTCCTATCCAGTACCAGTATCCTTCAGTGAAGAAGCCACGAGATTTTAATACTTCAACTCCTAATGGTTCCCTTGAATTTGGAAGAACCTAAGATGATAAAGAATTGAACATTCAGTGAAATAGTAAGAGGAAGATACACAAGAATAAGAAGTAAAAATTATGTTGTTACATGACTCCAACTATGGCCAAGGAACTCATTAACCACAACTGCATTCTGACCATACATCAATGGAGATATCCAGTAGCCCCAGATCCACCATTTCTTCATATCATCTGTAAAATTGAACAAAGAATGAAGCACGTGGCACAAATTGATTGACAGAGTAGTGTCTCAAGTCGATGGAACTCAATCCGTTAGTACCTCGTGACAGGACAAAGCCTCCCAGTGCGAAAAGCAACAGAAGTACAAACGATCCAAACACGTTAGCAACAATCATATTCCTTCCCAATGAAGCAATGGCTCGAAACAATCCTGAAGCCATCTGGTTCAAAACTACCAGCACAAGGTATAGCCTAAACAACCTGCAGAAGATTTAATATCAGTCAGCAGCATTTCATTTTACAGTTGTGTACAAAGATGAAGATCCCAGAACTCCATAAATTTCTTTCACTTTTACCTTCCAACGTATGGATCAAATCCAATGACATAGTAGGTGGTGAACACCAAAATAGCAACCTCTACGAATGTGATAGGGATTTTAAGAATCCAGGTTGGAAGAGCATATGCCCATGCAGGAAAGAATAACAGGTCTCTTTGCTTGTAAAACACAGGAAGCTGTGCAATTGTCATGGACATCTCAGCCATTCCATTAAACATGACGGTGATCACAATGAAGAAAAGAGCACCAACGTAGATGCCTCCATTAATCACCGAATCTCGGTGCATCTCAGTCCGTAGGAAGAGCGTCATGATTATCAGAGACATTACAACCAGCTGAAAAATGTAACTATAGTTATAAGCTACTGCTTTAATGTAATGAAATGCCAAAATGGAGTGTACATTGGGGGGTTGAGTCCTACTTGCACAAACTTGAAGATGTAGACGAAAGAGTTCCTCTTCATGAGTAAGAACTCTCTTGAGAAGCACACTTGAATTAACTCCTTCTTGCTAATACCATATTTCTGAACTGACAAAGCAGCTGGGTGGCTGTTGGCCTTTTCAAATGGAGTTGCAAGTTCTGCTCTGAGTACTTTCCCCAAGTGGAATGCTTGGAATGCCTCAGCAAACTCCTTCACTGTAACAAATCTGTAAGGCTCATCTCTACGTACCCAATATTGTTCCTGGTCTTTCCTTGATGTAACCTGCAAGGATCTCAATAGTCATTCATGGAGATTGATTCTAAGAGTTCCATCTACGTAAAAGACATAAGCTTTTACTTTATGCTTGTGAAACAGGCAGTTCAAAGCTTACTTCTTGCAAGAAATCAGCAACTCCTTTTCTTTCTGGACACCTGAAGCCCATCTCTCCAAAAAACTGTAGAACTTGCTCACGAGGACCCTGGTATACTACATGCCCTTCTGAGAGCAGAATTATGTCATCAAATAGCTCGTAAGTCTCTGGCGGTGGCTGGAGTAGGGAGATTAGTGCAGTTCCCTTAAGAATGTGAACTGATTCTCTTAGTGATTTAACAATCTGGTAGGTTGTGGAGCTGTCCAAACCAGTAGATATCTCGTCCATAAACAGTGCCTTCGCAGGTCCAACCAGCATCTCACCTACACTGATATTGTTGTCCATTAGGAATTCAATGTTTCTTTGGCATTAAAAACATCTGGTTTACCTGTTGTGACACGTTTCTTTTGTCCTCCAGAAATTCCCCTGACCTTTTCATTCCCTACCATTGTATCAGCACAGGTATCAAGCCCCAAAATCTGCAGAAATGGAATAGCAAAGACATTAAAACAGTGAAGCAGAATTATCTTCATTCACTCCTTAGTGATTTTACCTTCAGAATATATTCAGTGACCACATTACTCTTCTGTCCTTTTGCTGCTGCTGCCTGTTACAGCAGAAATGACAAAAGAAAAATATATCAGCTACCATTGATGAAACTTGATCTGGAAATGAATAATGTATTGAAACTGAAAGTTGAATTCAAGTTCATGACTTCAATATTCTTCATTTCATATTCCCCATTCCAACGTCTTGCATTATACTGTACCATCATACTGTTTCTGTAGTCTTATTCACCTTCATGAAGACATCAAGATCAGGGTCAGGCTGGATATTAGATGCTTTCTCTCTTCTTGATAATTCTGCCAACATATCTGCAAATTTCCAATAGATGATGAAAGTTAGTTTGGATGAACATAAGCTTAAGTTTTTAAGGTCGTAGGCCGTTAAACTTGCCATAACGGTTTCCAATTCCTTGACATCTTTCAGAAAAAACCAAGGTTTCCCTTACAGTCATTTCTCCTAAATGGAGATCATGTTGGCTGATATAAGCAGCATTTCTTTGGGGCACAAATTCATTCAACTCATGACCATTATATGTCACTTTTCCTGAGAACTGCCAGATATATCTATGTTACTCGAATGACAGGTTCAGGAGTAGAGTAAAAGGTAAATATCAATATCAAAAAGATGGATGGCACTTTATATCAACCTTCAGGGTAGGATCAAGTTTTCCAGCTAAAGCCAAGAACAGTGAAGTCTTCCCTGAACTTGGAGGACCTAAAAGCAATGTCATTCTGTCACAAGCAGAAAAAATGCAAAAGCAGAATGAGAAACTCGATCTGATGCTGGAAATTTAGTTCCAATAAACTCAAAGTTCAACTAACGATCATCCCACCTTGAAGGCTTGATGATACCACTAACATCTTTAAGGATGTTCAGGCGTTTCTTTTTGCTTGAAAGAATATGGAGGCCAATCAGGAGACTCTTCCAGGATGAAATAAACGAAGCACCAAAGTTAAATACATAAATAAGCTAACACCGGGTGTAGAACAAACACTTTGCGTGACCAATCTCTCAGATTGTGTTACCTCTATAATACTAACAGAGAAGTTGAAAAAAGATGGCAATGCTCTGCTACCTACTTCAACTTCTGCCTCTACATTTAGATGCTCAAATCTGACTTCTATTGTAGGAATGTTAATTTCAACTCTGCAAAATAGAAATGAAAAAGTTAACCATATCTAAATCTTCAAAGTTCAGAATAGAGCTGATCTGGTTTGTTTCCAAGGTTTTAAATTGCAGTGCTGAACATTTACCACAATTTGCTGCAATTGCAGCTCATATCAGCAGCAATAGCCCATAAAACTACAGTATAACCCGACAACTCGCAACTTAAAAACTTTGATAAGCTCATCCATTGGAATCACTTGGACAGGAAAAAAAACCAAAAAACTATATTCTGATCCTTACCTGTCAATACGTTGCTTGAGTTTCAATAAGAACTTGGCATTATCCCGTTCAGCTTCTTTAACCAACCTATCAAGTAAAACCTTCCTCTCTTCCAACCCAAGCTTTTGCACATCTATTTCATATGCTTCACCTTTTGATGTAGTTAGTATGCCTCTTCTCAAACGATCATAAGTAGGCAACCTCTCCATTGCAGCCCATTTAAGAGCCTCTTCATCGTCATCGTCACGTCTAGTAGAATGAGAGAAAACATCTGCATCACCATATCCCCAAGCTGAGGATCTGCCATTGTGTAAACTGTTATCTGTTCTATAAAGATCAACAGCCTCCATTTCTCCAAAAAACTCAGTACATCACTTCAAGAAAATCTAGAACGTATCAAGAAGTTGAAGATTCTTAGCTCAAGAGCTGTACAGATTGAGCAATGTATATTGTCTGATGGAGTTAAACAGGAATGGTAGTGCATTTGTTTAGCAGTTGCATGGTAAGTTTGCTGTGCTTTCCATTTTTTGTTTCTTGAGAGGAAAACAAAAGTTCAAAGGACGACATGGCATTAAAGATGGCTGTGCTTGGTTTTCGCTGTTTCTTGCATTTCGAGTTTGACCTAGAAAACAGAAAGAATCAACGAGGATGTTGGCCTAATTAACTGTATTAACGGTCGAAGTGGTCAACTTCCAGTTTTCAGTACTTTCTCTTTTGGAGAATTGGATTAAGAAAAAGGAAAGAAAAGAAAATATAGACCAAGAAAAGAAGTACAAGAATGATAAAAAATTGGAATAATCCCCTAAATTTTAGACAATTTCTCTGATACAATGCATATTTATTAATTATGAAAAATTAAGGAAGGATTTTACCTTATAATTAAAAGAAATATTTAATTAAATTAATACCTTGAAAAAATCATTAAAAATTAGATATTTCTAAAATAAATATGATATAACATGATTAAAAATATAAAAAGTGATTAGAAATTAGATAACAGATTCACCTTTTTCAAGTTTTATCACATTTATTTTTTGATAGCCTGATTTCTTCTCCTCTCCCACTTCGTCACCTTCACCATTCTTTTCAACGTCTTTGTTCTTCCAAATCCCATAACAGTAATGGAGCTAAAACCCATGTTGAGTTTGCATATAAAATGAAAGAAAGTTAGAAACTTTGAGTACCCTTTAAAGTTTCAGGGTTGTGATGCAGAGAAATGGAAGTTACAGAAGATACAAAGACGAGTCTTTGAAGGTTTGGAAGAATGGTCAGCCGTCGCAGAAGACTCATTTTGAGGGAATTTGAAGAGATGTAAGTGAAATTTTAAATTCAGTTTCTTATTAATGGTTGGTTATAAATCATAAAAGCCATTATGGGTATGAATTTCTTGTACTCAAGCTTCCAATCGATGCACAAACTTTGAGAGTTGAAGCGAACATTGAAGAGCTAATAGTCATGGAAGTTTATACTTAGTTTTCAACCCTTACTATAAAGGGTTCCCTTGCTCTAGCTGACAAGAAGGTTAGATACATATACTTGACAAGTTCATGGCACAACCTGCCTCTAAGGCTCTAACTATCAACCCTCCATGAACAGCTTTTAGTAGAATCATAACCAAGAAAGTCCTATCTTTTCTGAAAATTCAGCACTTTGATGGAGACTGCGAAAATGACAGCAAAAAGGACTGCAAATCCAAGAACAACTACCGCAACTACTCCAAGAAGTTCGTGCTTAAAATTGAAATAACTTCTCACAAATTGTTCTAATGTTTCACCAGTTTCAAGTGTGTCCTTTATGTCTCCAAACTGAGATGCAACCAATCCATTCAGGGTCCAAGCTACAGGACAGATCCAGTAGTACCATTTCCACCAGATAGGGATCTTCTGTTGTACCAAATACAAAGTTGTATGAGATGTGCTAGCAACTTTACCTTGAATAACAACAACTATTAACATGTACTTACAGGCTCTGGGATAAGGAAGCCTGAGAAGAGGTTAAACATTCCATAGAATGCAGCAGAAATAATGGAGGCAACATGGTAGTTTGGTGAAATAGCCACAGCCATCATGCCATAGAAAGTGAAGTACAGAAATGTGAGGTACATGAAATACCAGTACCAAAAGAATTTAGCTGCTGTCCATTGGAATCCAATCATTGAATAAACTAGAACAGCGTATACTGTCGCTTGAACAAAGATGTAAGGTAATTCGATCAGTACCTACCAGAAAAACAGGAAGTTTGTTATTGAATCCTGGAAGTAAAATGCTGAAATCTTTAGCATGTGAGAAGAAATAGTTACTTGTCCAATGGCATATGGCAAGGCCGAGTACATCCCAGCAGCTCTTTCTCTGTAAAAGACTGTTCGCTCAACAGCAACCACGGGTTGCACAGACATTGAATTAAGGATACCAAGGAAAAGAATTGCAGTGTACATCGACCCCATAGCATTGAAAAGATCCTGTCTTTTGGTCCTACAATTTGGTCATGAAATTAAAAATGGCATCATCAAAAAGTCGGTGAATGTAATCAGTTGTTCAATGCCTTATTTCTCGAGTTAAATACTCACACTTTGGAGCCAAGATCCCAAAACACTGTCCCAAAGAGGAAACCTATGGATGCTGTGGACAAAAATCTGACTGCAGTATATGGCGGATTTCTCCAATACGACAAATGTTGTTTCCATAAACATGCCAAACATTGGATGAGAAATGGCTGCGAGTATTGATCTGGGAAGTCAAGTTCTTTGGAATCAGGAGCTGGCTCGCTTAAATTCTCAATAAGTTCCCAGTTTCTCCTGAATCACACACCACAAGAAAATCACATAAATAGGGTGCCTTATACACCTGATTTAACCAAAGAATTGAAGAGTTTTGTTCTGTGACTTCTGTCTTGGAAAAACTACCTGTAGAGATCAGAATTTTTGTATATATCAGCAAAATCAATCCGCAGAGCGGCTTCCTGTGCTGCACTGGTAACTTCGAGCATCCAAGTCGCTGGATTATAGCCATCTTTAATTCTGCTTACTCCTTCAATACTCTTAATTTCGAGATACAAAGGTATTAGCAAGATAAAGTAATAATCTTTAGTACTTTCTCGATGCAAACGTATATAAGGCACACCTCAAAGTACTGAATTAAGTGGCATGAATGATGGCCTAATGGCCCAACATATATCTCCTGGCCTCCTCTCTTCAGTAGGAATAGCTGCAATTCCATGTACAGAGTGTCAAAACGAAACATTCAACTACAGTTGTTCTGAACCAAGCATAATGAAGATTTAGTGTGTATAACCTCATCAAACGTTTCAAATATGTCAATGCTAGGCTGATGGATGGTGCAGACGACTGTTCGTCCTGTGTCCACCGTGTTCCGAACCGTTCTCATTACGATTGCAGCAGCTCTAGCATCTAGCCCTGAAGTTGGCTCATCCATAAAAATAATTGATGGGTTTGCCACTAGCTCAACAGCAACTGTGAGTCTCTTGCGCTGCTCTATGGACAAACCATTTACACCAGGTAAACCAACTAATGATTGCCTCAGGGAATCCAGTTCAACGAGTTCCATGACTTCCTCAATGAACATCTGCACACAATTGCTGGATATGAAACTTCTGATATTTATGTTACTACTAATGGCTTCTATAAAACTTGGAGTGACAGATGCCACTTTTGTCGGTTGAGATGCATTAATGAAAAGGAAACATTGAAACAGCTGACTGATATTTTACCTTTCTGGTTTCGATATCCACTTCACGAGGTAGACGAAGCCAAGCTGAATACAATAAGGACTCATAAACAGAAACCTGTGGAGAGTGGATGTCATTTTGCTCGCAATATCCTGAAATTCTAGCAAATGTTTCTTGCTTCTTCGGATATCCTGATACCATAATGCTCCCTTCAATATATCCACCAGTTTTCCTTCCAGCCAACACATCCATCAGGGTAGTTTTACCAGCACCACTAACACCCATGAGAGCTGTGAGAACACCAGGTCTAAAAGCACCACTCACCCCCCTCAAAAGTACCAACCGATCTTCTTGGACACCCTGGTTTTTCATCCCCTACAGAGTTTCCAACTGAAAACTGAGTTTCTCATATTGGAAAAGAGCAGTACCTTCTCTCAGAAAGCTCTCCCTTACCTGTGGCATGTCGACAGAGTACATAATCTCATTGAAGATGATTGAATGTGGCTCAAATGGAAGAACCATTCCCTTTCTCTTCTTAGGTGAAGATCCAGTTGACTTGCTTCTCAAAACATCACTTCCGTTGTCTGTGTCAGATTGAAATTGGTACTTAGAACACCCAGAAATCAAGCCAATACGTAAAAGCGATGTACATGAGTTTGTCACCAATCTGCAGACCTGATCGGCTTCCTCCATCCACTAAAGGACTAACTCCTCCAGGTTTCGCGCTTTGGGGTTCTGCTATAACAGCCTGAGGCTTTTCAAATGCTGCAGAACATTATATACATCAAAACATTGACCTTTTTCCACTTTATCAACAAATAAATGAGGACGACAAGTATATTTACGGTCCAGGAAGCTGAGAGCCCAAGTGTATAAAAGGTTGAATACTAGTACATAACCAAGCAATGCAGCAGTTCCTATCCAATACCAATATCCTTCAGTGAAGAACCCTCGAGACTTCAGAACTTCCACTCCTAAAGATTCCTTCGAGTTTGGAAGAACCTTGGATATCAGAAATAAGAAAAAGATCAGCAGAAAAAGAATAAGACATACAAAAGAACATAGAACTACGCGCTTCCAGTATTTACATGACTCCAACTATATCCAAGAAACTCGTTTATCACAACTGCATTCTGTCCATACATCATTGGAGAAATCCAGTGGCCCCAGATCCACCATTTCTTTATGTTATCTTTAGCATGAAACAGAAGATAGAACAAAAAAAAGGCATGTTAATGTTTATATATCGCGTGAGATTAGTATCATATATAGCTAAAACTCATATTCTAGTCATACCTCGTGATAGGACAAAGCCACCTAAAGTGAAGTATACCAGCAGTAATAATGAGCCAAAAGTGTTAGCAACAACCATGTTCCTACCAAATGCAGCAATGGCTCGGAATAATGCAGAAGCCATCTGGTTCAAAGCTAACAACACAAGGTAAAGCTTAAACAACCTGCAGAAATCGTATGATCTTTATATATCAACCGCATTATCTCCTACGTTAATTCTTTAAGACATATTGGTTCCATTTTTTTTTACCTTACAACATTTGGATCAAATCCAATGACCCAGTAAGTGGTTAATACCAGAATTGCAACCTCTATCAACGTGATAGGAATTTGAAGGATCCAGGTGGGAAGAGCATAGGCCCATGCAGGGAACAATGAGAGGTCTCTTTGCTTGAAAAATACAGGAAGCTTTGCAATTGTCATGGAAATCTCTGCCAGACCATTGAACATGACAAGAATCACAATGAAACACAGAGCACCAACGTAAATGCCTCCACTGACAACTGAATCTCGGCTCATTTCGCTCCGTAGGAAGAGTGTCATTGTGATCACTGACATCAGTACCAGCTGAATATCACAAATACAAATAACGTTGTAAGTCTGAGACCATATGAAAATACTGAACAAGACAACAGTTTGGTTAAAATTTGAGACCCACTTGCATGCACTTGAAGATATACACAAAAGAGCTCCTCTTCATGAGTAAGAATTGTCTTGAGAAGCAGGCTTTAAGTAGCTCTTTCTTATTAACACCGTATCTTTTAACCGTCAAAGCAGCTGGGTGGCTGTTGGCCTTATCAAATGGAGTGGCAAGCTCTTCTGTGAGTCCCCTTCCAATATGGAATGATTGGAATGCCTCAGCAAATTCCTTGGCTGTGACAAACCTGTAAGCCGCATTTCTACGTGCCCAATATTGCCCCTGATCTTTTCTTGAGCTCACCTGCAATGATATGATCATCTTTAGGAAACAATTTAAAGAACTCACTATTTGTTGTGAGACGATCTTTCAGTTCATGTAAATGAAACAACAGAAGTCCAAGCATTTTGAATGTGCTAACTTCTTGCAGAAAATCAGCCACGCCTTTTCTTTCAGGACATTTGAAGCCCATTTGTTCAAAAAACTGGAGCACATGTTCACGTGGTCCTTGATACACTATCTGGCCATCTGAGAGCAGAATTAGATCATCAAAGAGCTCATAAGTCTCTGGAGCTGGCTGAAGTAGAGAGATGACAGCAGTTTCCTTCATAATATGAACATAATGCTTGAGAGAGTTGACAATTTGGTAAGTGGTGGAGCTGTCCAAGCCAGTAGATATCTCATCCATAAACAATGCCAGTGCTGGTCCAACCAGCATCTCACCTACAATAATGCCAGATACTTTCACTCACCCCATTCAAGTACCAGTGGAGGACCAACAAAGTTAGTTTACCTGCTGTAACACGCTTCCTTTGTCCTCCCGAAATCCCCCTAAGCATTCCATCCCCTACCATTGTATCTGCACAGGTATCTAGCCCCAGAACCTGAAATTTAAGAATTGAAAAGCAGTAACCAGTACGGGGCAGGTTCTGATTAGTACGTATAGTTCTTGATAATTGTAACAAGTATTTAAGCAACTTCCATTGAAAATCACCTTGATGATATAATCTGTGATCACGTTGGCCTCCTGCCCTTCTATTGCTACTGACTGTAACAGCAAACATGACAGACAATATCAATCACAATCTGCAACTCTTTTGGCACTGGAATCTCTGAAGCAATTCTACTTGAACGTGAAAGACAAATTGCAGTCATGACGAGAACTATTGACACAAAGTATGAAACTGGTCCTGTTCATAATAATTAACCGCCCCTCATCAACAAGGTGTAGAATTTCTTTCCAGGAAGAGAACGCTTTCTTTACCTTCATGAACACATCGATATCAGGATCAGGTTTAATGTTTGCATCTTTCTCTCTTCTGGATAACTCTGCTAACATGTCTGTAAATAGCCAGAGAAGTTAATCAGATTAAGCTGATCCAAGTTACAGTTTCAGGAAATTCTTAACAATTACCATAGCGGCTTCCAATTCCTAGGCATCTTGCAGAAAATGTCAAGGTTTCTCTTACAGTCATTTCCCCTATATGGACATCATGTTGACTGATATATGCAGCAGTTCTTTGGGGTACAAACTCATTCATTTGATGACCGTTATATGTCACCTTCCCTGAAAACTGCAAGACAGACTTTTGAACTTCTGAAACAATTATTAGAACCAAAAAGTGGTGCAAATCTCTTTCATTATCACCTTTAAAGAGGAATCAAGTTTTCCTGCCAAAGCTAACAAAAGTGTCGTCTTCCCAGAACATGGAGGACCTAGGAGCAATGTCATTCTGTTTCATGTTCAAGACATTTAATGTGAGATCCCACATGGGAGGTCAGAATCACAATCCATATCGAAATTAAAAGAATACTAATCAACTTCTTAAGTAGCTATTTTCTTGTTGATGGTTATCTTAATCTCTGGGTCAGGACTTGTCCTACGTAAACAATCAGGATTTTGGATTCTGAAGATCTCACCTTGATGGTTTGATGATACCACTAACATCCTTGAGGATGCTCATTTGCTTCTTTCTACTTGAAAGAATATGAAGGTAGCTCAGGAAACCCTTGCAAATGAAACAACAAGGCCTCACATTAAGCCAAGAAGCTAAACATTAATTAACCTGTAGTTGCAGGTCATTACCTCTAGCATATTGACAGAGAAGTTAAACAAGGTAGGCAAAGCTCTGCTTCCTACATAAGCTTCTGCTTCAACATTCACATGCTCAAATCTTACTTCAATTGTAGGGATAACAATTCCAACCCTGTAAAACCACGAAAAGGGTACTTCATTTACAGAAAGAAATATCAATATTCAGCATTAAAAAGGAAAATTTCAAGGAAACATTCTCTGGGTATACAAACATGGTTAGAGTTAACCTGTCAATTCGCCTTTTGAGCTTCAACAAGATCTTCTCGTGATCCTCTTCAGCTTCTTTCACCAATCTCCCCAACAAAATGTTCCTTTCTTGCAATCCAAGCTTTTCGATATCGACCTCATTGGCTTCACCTCTCGAAGTAGTCAATATACCTTTCCTCAAACGATCATAGGTAGGCAGTTTTTCAAGTGCAGCCCATTTCAGAGCTTCTTCATCATCATCTTGTTGTCTATAAGAACGTGAAAACACATCAGCATCACGGTTCCTCCTCCATATAGAAGAGCTGCCTCTACCTGAACTACCACTTTCTCTACAAAGAACACGACTTTCCATTTGATACTCAAAAGAACTACTACTTCCAAACAATATCGGAGCAATCAGTTTCTCTGCAGAGCGAGAAATGCATGCAGTCGATGTTCAACAATGGAAAGAAAGCTTAGTAATAGTCATTTTGAGTATAGAAATGAGTTGCATGTATATGTGCGTATATATATATATATATATATACATATGACTCTTTTATAAAAAATATCTTCATCACTTTGTCGCATGTGCGCGTGGGTAGTCTTTCAATACTTTATTGCGGGATTTTAACCTAAGTATAATCATAATAACAATGATAATATATACATATTACTAACTAATTTATTTTATAAAAATAATATTTTTGTTATTTCATTAATTGTCTCTTTTTATCTATAAATTAGAAGATCCAACAAAAAGAATTTTTTATCTTTTAAGGGTTGTTTTAATATTTTTAAATGATCTAACATTTATATTATATAATAATTATTTATTTATTATAAAAATAATATTTTTGTTATTATAACTATATATCTATGTATATCTTCATTTAAAAATTATTATAATTTAAAATACAAGAAAATAAATGCAAGTATTTGACGTAGACTTCGCATTTGTTTTTTTTAATATCATCTTTAAATTTTAAGCTAAAAATAATTATATATTTTTAAAATAATTTAATTTAAAATTTTGAAAAACAGAAATTTTATATATAGAAATAGAATGGTAGAGTTAGGCAAAGATGGAAGCTCTAGAGGGACTAGTGCAAAGATGGAGGGACTAGTGTGTGGCAGTTTCGTGTATGGAATATATTCATTTAATGAGATTGATGACTTTTAACTATTCGATAGCAAACTATGATCCTCGTGTTCGTTTCATCTAATTTGAAATTTCGCATGTAGCGGTTATTTTGTACAGACTCGTATACAAGTATGATAAATAGAAGAATAATATAAGTTAAAGAGTAAAAAAATAAAATAAAAAAATAAAAAAATCTTTGAATAAAAAAAATTAAAAACTTTTTAAAAATAATAGCTTAAAAAAATTGCATGTCTTCACTAGGACATGCAAATCTAGAAAAACAAAATTTTAAAAAATTTATAGGATAAATATATCTTATATGTTATAAACGTGACTATGAGATTATAAGTTTGAATTACATAAACAATTTCTTTATAAAACAATTACAATAGGAAGGCTCCATAAAAATTGTTCATTTATGAACATAAGATTATAGGTTCGAACCATAAAACATCTTTGTAAAAAAATTATAAAAGAAATATTGCATACATTTATGACTTTCTCAAACTTGTACATAAAATACGTTGACTTTTTTAATATAATCACCTGCGATTATTTGGATATAATTTTTAAAAAAACTCTTTAAGTATATTATGAGTCCATGATTAAATACAATAAAAATTCACAAAATTTGTATTCTTAATAAATTATTTCATAGTCTAATAATTTAGAATTAAATAACAAATTTTAACCAATGGTTAATAATAAATTTAATGATAAAGACAGATACTTCTTATAGTTTAAGAAATTTAAGCAATTTCATGGTTGTTATTTGTAAAAATTTTTCTATAATGTAACTTTATTCTCTATTTCATTTGGAAAGGGAGTGCAATTATATATTACAAAAGAGAAGAAATGTAATATAATTTAAAAAATTTATAAAACAATTAAAAATAAATTCTTAGTCAATTATTTTTATTTATAATTATTTCAAATTCAAAATAAATTTATTAGATCAGTCAAAATTTAAAATATGATAAATAATATCAAAATAAACATGTGTTGGTTTGATATGAAAAAGAAAAATTATGAATAAATTTTGTATTTTATACACACACAAAAAATTACCGATTTATTTCTAGTTAGGTATTTTAAAATTTGTGATTCTCCAAGATAAAGAACGGTGTATATTGTATTCTTTCCCAATTGTTTTGTGTTTTTTTATGTTGCAACATGAAAAGAGGAAAGAAATGTAACAATAAATCAACCAATAAGAACATATCAACCAACTCATTATACACGAGCATATCAGAAGCAATTTTTCTATTAGTTAAGAATAAAGTTATGTATTATTAGACTTCTTTAGATCCCGCAATTTTAACAAGATATTGATGATGACTGTGATGATGAACATATCAACCAAATGTCTATAGAAAAAACTTATTTAGAGTTTTGACCATTTGATAATATATTGTACGTGAGTTATCAAAAACAACTTCTTTATTAGGTAAGAATAAGGCTGCATATTATCAGATCTATCTAGACTCCGCACTTTTAACTAGATATTGATAACGATGACAAATAACATATCGACCAAATGACTATAGAAAAAGCTTATTTATAGTTTAGAACATTCAATCTAACAATTGCTTCGAATATTAAATCTCATATTGCCTGAGGAATGAAGTGATAAAGAAAATAGATATGTTACATTTGATAAAATATTATTTACATAAGCTAAACGTAATATATGATGATAGTTTTATATTATTAAACACTTTTAGGATAGATTGGCTTATAATTAGTTTACTTATATACTAAATTATTATAATTGGTTTAAAATAGAAGCTTACACACTTTTCAAATATTGGATATATCTAAATATTGAACAAATTCATATGTTACCATGTTGAGAAATACTAAAAGACTTTATAGCCTCCCTCTTCATTCTCATTAACTTATAGTAACTTGCAATTTTCTAAATATATATAATTTAATTAACTAGAAATACCCTTTATGTCATAAGTATCTAAATAGATATTAATAAATAAAGCAATCATTAATATAATATTAATGAATGAAACAATACATGAATTGTTATTTAAATTAAATATTAAAAAAGAAATAAAAATGACTAATGAATAATTTTAACTCATCTGAATTTAGCCTCTATTTGGTTAGCTTTATACCAGTAGAACTTTTGTTAATATAATTTTTTTAGATCCTTTATGAGAAGAATATAATTTTTTGTAGATCTTTTATGAAAAAAAAAATTTCTAAGAAGTTAATTGATTGTTTGACTGTCATTTAAAAAATAGATTTTTTAAAAGAACTTTATACAATAGATTGTTTGATAACATAAAAATAAAAAGCACTTTTAATTTTAACTATATTTTATTTTATAATAAAAATTATTTATGCATATAAATATTATTTAAAGTATATTAAAC
>JANJEY010000005.1:3050914-3078417 GCA_024703695.1 Erythroxylum cataractarum | reverse complement strand
ACAATGACTGATTACGTGATGGCATGATTTACTGTAAATTGTGATATGATACTGCAAATTGTTACATGCTATTGTAAATTGTTATATGATAAATTGAATACTGTCGTGCTGTACGCAATATGCGTAATGCATGATTTGAGTGAACCATCGATGATGGTTTCTCACTGAGTTGGCAAACTCACCCAAAATTGCAACCTATTTTTTAGGACTGATAGATTAGGCCCCTAGCTCCGGAGATAGTCTTTTCCTGTCGTGCCAGCGTGCTGGCAAGAGAAGCGATGGCACACAGGTCGGTCAGCTGGGTTGG
The DNA here is from genome assembly GCA_024703695.1 of Erythroxylum cataractarum. Classification (NCBI taxonomy): domain Eukaryota; kingdom Viridiplantae; phylum Streptophyta; class Magnoliopsida; order Malpighiales; family Erythroxylaceae; genus Erythroxylum; species Erythroxylum cataractarum. The sequence continues at coordinate 3,078,110 of JANJEY010000005.1, read as the reverse complement.
ACTTTTGCGGATGACTTAGGATAAATACTTGTATCAGTTTTCTTTTTGGGTTTTGTTTAGGGGACTGATAGACTTGTCTATTCTGATATTGGATGACTGTATCAAGATTATTTTTAGATTTTAAAATTTACTGATTTATGATATAGTATGGTTTTAATTATTGCGATGCCATGTGGATTAACAGTCGGATTTTTTGGTAGTGCACCTTTATCGTGGGATAAATGTCGGAACGACCTTCGGGCGTCCCGATGTGTACCCTACGGTGAGGGGGCGCTACACTGATAGTACACAACCTTACCCCCACATAATAAAGAGGTTGTTTCCGGTAGATTCACATGCAAATGAGACAATAAAAGAGTGATGCTTGTTACAGAGAGAAAAGATAAAACTAGTTTGGAAAATTATTAAGTAAAAAATAATTTAATTAAAAGCATAAATAAATGACAATAAAAATAAAAGGGTATACTTGATGGTGTCCAGATCTGTGAGTACATGATAAGCTACAAAATCCGACTCTTCTTGTCTCTAATCAATTTAGGAGTCCTTTCTCATATATCTAAAAGGTATGTCAATCCTCTAATCTTACTGTCCCTATACACTTGTTCGTGAAAACTAGTCTGATTGCCTGTAAGCTTTGCCCAAGACTTACACTTAAAAAAAAGGAGAAAAGAACGTTGGGTTGAACTTCCTAATACGTTACTCTGCGTACTGCGAGTAAAATCTCCAATTAACTAATTACAAAAATTTGAATTAATTTAATTTAAAATTAAAAAAAATAAATTATATTTCGATCAAATTCAAAATAGGATGTTTCATCTCAGTCTCCAAATAGAAGCACATTACAAACTCTGTTCACTCAAATGACTTACGGACAAGCTGGCACACAAATGACTTGTGGTTATGGAAGCTAGAAAAAATCCTAAACGTCGCCTACGCAATCTTATGCTACTAGCGGCCATGATGTTCGGGTTAAGTTTGGGCCTCCTTAAAGTTTGATTGAGTCTGAAATAGTTAAATTTGAGCCCAAATTTAATCGAGTCTACAGAAGGTAAACCTTAATTCGGCTGATCTTATTAATTTTTTTTAAATTTTAAATTAAAAATGATATTAAAAAAAAACGATATCATTCGATTATAATTATCAAATCTCGGGTCAGGTCGAATTTAGATCACGACCTAATTACTAAATTAGGTAATAAAATCCCCATGATCGAGCCTTGAGATACTGTAACAGTCACAGAGTCTTATCTATACAATCTGTAACAACAACGAACAAGTCTTGGTTCAAATGAGAAGTGGTACTTGCCTCCCCTGGCAGAAGCTCACGTTCAAACTCGTAGTAAATCATAAAAGATGAAGCTGCAGACTTTGATATGCAAATTTCAAATTGTCCCAGTTTCATACTTGCATTTCCCTGTGAAATTACTCGGCTGAAGATTAAAATGTTGAAGAAACACATAAACTCGCCGCATGACATTACAGTCCTTCTAGCTCATAGGCCAAATGGTAGCTAATGATACTAACTAATTGATTAGATGCATCTCCACTAGCACTTAATGGTAGTGCTAACTACATTGGAATGCTAAGGAACAACACTATATTGGTGACTTAGGTTCAACATTGGACAGTCCGAAACATGAACACTCCATGCTCCTGAATTTCAGAAGAACATAGAGCAGAATCCCACACCCGAATCCCAGAGCAGCGCTAGATCCAGTCAGTGAAACAGCGGCACACACCAACATAACGAAAGACTCATCTTTCGTGTTCATGTCCTTGGAAGCCATAGCCAGTTCAATTCCAGCAAACAACAAAAGTACCCCAAGAATCCCAATCGGGAACTGATTCAGTATCCTCACAAAGGAGTTTCCAAACACCAACCCAATCACCAACTTGCCTGTCCCCAAAAACACCACCGACGCACCGCTCCTCGCACCGAACCTGTACTGCCCTGCGAGCCCACCTGCACCGTGGCACACAGGCATGGCTCCAAACCAGCAACCCACCAAGTTCATGACCCCAACACTAACAGATACTTTTGTTGCTGATACTTCCCTCTCTGGGAACAAATCAGTGGACAGTTTACACACTGCGATTACAGAGTTCAGTATGGATAGTGGAATCTGTGGGATTGCTCCTCTGAGAAAACCAGTCTTCCAATCTTCCCATGTGATCTTCAACAAGCTTATCTTCGATGGACCAAAGCTCAGATGTTTAATGATTGAAGGGTCACGAACGAAACATAAAACCAACCCAAGTAAGAACACGATCAGAGCAGCAGGAATTGACGATAAAAGACGCAATCTTTTCCTAACACGTCGCTGAGAAGTCGTTGAACTAGAACTTGCATCACCATCATCATCTTCATCGCTGTGACCACCACCACCGGAACCGGTAGTGAGAATCAGGAACAAAAGACACAAGATTGCAAGGATCAAACCATCAAAGCCCAGCCAATAACGATGAGAAGTGGACTTGGAAGTGACAAAGTCTTGGTTATAACGAATATATTTAATAGCGGAGAACGCAAAAGAGAGGCCTTGTGAGAGTTGGATTCCGCGAACAACAGGGAGGGGAAGGTATTTGTAAAGAAACGACATGAGGCCCGTAGCACCGAGGATGAGGAGGGTGGAGGCGGTGCAGATGCCGGCGGTGGCGATCTGGGCAGTGGTTAGGTGGGGTAGTTCAGAGACAGCGACGGCGGCAATGGACTTCATGGGCTGAACCGGCATAGGTACACCAAAGAGCAGGCCTGTGAATATGTTGTAAAAGGAAGTGAATATGAGAGTAGTAGAGAGGTCCAAGTGGGACACTAGAGTGAGTGTTAGTACTATGGGGATGAAAGTGCCCAAGTCACCGACAGCACCAGAGAGTTCGGAGAAGAAGCTCGTTTTAAGGCCGAGTTGACGGCGCCACCACCAGCGGTGACGGTGGAGAAGAGGGACTGTGGTGGAGGGAGGATCCATGATTGGGCCTTGGGGGTTGCGATTGTCATGTTCAGTGCAAGTGGACATGCATACAAATTGATGAGATTGACTGTTTGTTGGCTGTCGCTATGCATTAGTTGGATTTCCACTTATAGGGTAAGTTGTCTGGAGTGATGTAAAACTGTAAGGTAGTGATTGGCGTGAAAAGCATATGGTTTTTGTTAAGAAGAAGACATTTTGGAATCTCCAAACGAAAGGTCTCAACAACTTCACAGGTCTTTTCTCAGCAAATCTCATTCCATAGCATCCGAGTGGGCGGGTTAATTAGACTGTTTCGGATCTTATGCTCCAGGATGTCATAACCTTTTTTTTTTTTTTAAATGACGTTAGATATCCTGACTTAGTCAGAATAATTCTAAGCTCCTAAGAGTCCACCTTAAGAGTCTTAGAGGAAGTAAACCTGGAACCTCAAGATCTTTCATATTCTTAAGTAGCCTGTACACTTCTGCGTATAAGGAGTCTTCGCATACTTGATTATTCAGCTGATTATTGATCACTGACCTCCCTTTGTTTAGCATCATGTTCCTATCAGCCCCCAAGTTTCTTAGTAGTTCCAACTCCCACACTGCCTCTGAAAGTAAAACGTCCGTAATTGATCCGATCAAGGAACTTTACTCAGGGAGCTAAAGGATCATCAATAGGAACATTTCTTATTTATTCTCCTTTTGCGTGATTCGAACTCAAAACCTCAAGACCTCTTAGAAATGAGAGTCTTAAGTGAGGAGCTGAAACCATTTAGGCTGTAATACGACGTAGTTTTATGTAATGGATTAAAATATTAGAAATAAAAATTGTGGAAAAAATAATTTTTAAATTTTGTTTAATTGGTTTCTTTTCTTTAGTCATTGAACTATTATTTTTTATTAAATTTTTCATTTTTTCTTAAAATTTAATCCTAAATATCTTCCATGGGATTAGGGCTATAGATGTTGACTTGATGAGTGTAGTAACTATAAAATAACACATAAGATTTCTTGTTCTAGTTACCAATTTTAAACGTATTCTATCCATTAGAGTTGGAATTGGATAAATGAAACAAAGTATCTGATCAAGAAAAACAACCCTTGAAAGGGTTGAAAGGTTAGTGAATACATCCGGCTGTTTTGGGATTGCCAAAAGCCACCTTTTGCTTATCCTAAATGAGAAGGTGCCTACATGCCTTCCACTTGTCGTGGTCACATCAATTTGGAGTATTTTTAAAAAAACCCATTTTTTAATTAAAAATAAGGTTAAATATTATTGAATTTTTTTAAATCTTACATTAGGAGTAGCAAAAGGGCTCAAGCTCGACCTCCTGGGCCGGCCTAATTTAAAATTAACGAGTTAAATTTAAGTTAATGAGACTTTTGACCCAATTTTTTAACCTTGTTGGGCCTTAAACTTGGGTTGACCTTGGATTGCTAGAGCTTAACTTTCAAAACAGTGTTTTTTTGCTTTTTTTAAAATAAAAATTAAGTCAAGTCGAGCTTCTTTAGCTCGATACGGTCTATGATCAACCTCTTTATTAGTTTAGGATAAAACTGTATGCTAATAAACTTTTTCAAATTTTATATTTTAGTAAGATTTCTCTTTAATGTTGGCCTTGTTATTGTGAATATTAAAATTTTCACTAAATTATTGTTATTATTATTGTAACTAATTAAAAATGGTCCAATTAGTATTACTAGCGGTTGTCTAATTTTCTTTAGAAAAAAAACAATTGTTTTGAAGTTATTTTCTATAACTAGGAATGTCAATAGCCAGTTGAGCCAAGAGTCGACCATGGGCTGACTGGCTTGACGGGCCATGAGCCAGCAGGGTTCCTATAAATAAATAAAAAAACGTCATTTTTGAAATAACTGTAAGGCCATAGATCGGGCCGGCGTAACCCATGCTCGATCCAGGGCCCGATTAGGTCAACTGTCGACCTGTAACCTAATCAATCGCAACTAAAATTAGTCCGGGCCAGTTTAAATTTAACATCCCTATTTGTAACTTCCTTTTTTTTTGGATAGCCCACTCGTTGAAGTGGAGAAACTAAATCTATCAAAGTCCAATCCATTAGATGACAATTGGTGGAAGCTTAAAGTGGACTTTTGAAGTTGATTTGGTACCAAAGTCAAAACCATAATGATGAAGATGATCATCATCGTTTGACAACGTTTGGGCTTGGTACAAGTTACTTAGACTTCGAATTGAGTTTGTCTTTTCTATTTTACTTTAAATTATAAACTAAACAATTTTTTTGAAAAATAATGTTATATTTTAACTTTTAAAAAATATTTAATCAGATTTGATTTAACTTATCCATGTCTAATCAAATTCAAGTTCAGCCTCAAACCTGATTGTAAAATTGAGTTTAAATATGTGAATTCGGTCTAAAGATTAGACTAAACTTCTTCTCCAAAATAATATCATTTTGTGGTAATTCACAAGTTCATTACGAAGTGAAACGTGGTAGCAATTCATCTCGTTCTTTAACCACGTAATGGGGGGTTCGATCCTCTACTCATAAAAATAGAGTGCATCTCATAGTCAGTTATTTACCGCGTAGTAAAAACTTTTATGACAATGGAATTAATCTTCGCATCCGAAGGAAATACCTGGTTACACAAAAAACGAAAAAATCACAAGTCAAGTAACTACTAAAATTTGATCCTCTACTCATGAAAATGGAGTGCATCTCGTGATTAGTCATTTATCGCTTAATGAGAGCTTCTAGACAACAGGATTAGTCTCCGCGTCCGATAGGAATACCTGGTTGCACAAAAAACAAAAAAATCACAAGTCTAAATAACTTAAATTCAACTAAATTTGAACTTAAAGATGGAGATGAGTCGAACCAAAACCTTAATCCATCCCACTCATTGCCAACCTACTACCAGGAGAAATTAAACTTAGTAGACCCACCAAGTCTAGCCGTTACATGCACCGTTCATCTGGTTGACGTGGAACTCCCAAAATTCAAAAAAGCCATTAATTAAAAATTTCAATCGGACCCACACAAGAACGAACATCAACTTAGCCAATAAAGAAACAAAGAATTCGACCGTTAGATTTCTTTAGCCACTTGGCTGTGTCTTTGTCTTCAAAGTTCAAACAAAACACAACACTCAGTTTCCTTCCTAGGATCTGTTCAAGGAACAGAGATTTAAGAGAAACGAAGAAGAGAACTGAAGTGGTTGGCAGTAAAAATGGCTTTGCAGGATTATGCGTTTACCGAAGAAGATTTGGTGGTCGACGAGGGACTTGGGTACCCGAAAGCCTATGCAAAGCTTTGTAGAAATGGTGTCCGTGAGGCTTACGGCTCTGGCCCGCCCTTCACTTTCACTCCATATCCAATGCAGAAAGAAGAGGTAAACTTAGAAAAGATGACCCTTTTCGGGGATCTGTTTGGTTCCCAGGAAAAATGGAAGAAAAAGAGGAGGGTTATGTGGTTTTTTTTTTTGGGTGCGAATTTTTGTTTTTTTCCTATATGGAGATTATTAGCGTTTTTACTTCAAAAATGACACAAAACACACGGTGTTACATGGCTGAAGAAACTCAAGCTGGGATCTTGGACTTTTGTTGTGACCTGTGGCTCTGTGCTTGTTTTGAACATTCAGTGAAACTCTTCAAATTGTGTTGCAGATGTTGAGAGCTAAGGAAATGGAGGAATTGTTCCCGGTAGTTAACCCTAAAGCAAAACCAACAAAGAAGCCAAGAATATTTGCGGGCCTCCTTTGGAAGCAGCTCAACCACCTGGGGTAACTAGTTCAACTCTGGTTTAATGAATTGGGAGATGTGATCATATTTCATAGTTAGAGATGCTGTATAATGCCATCTCCTTATCTGTTTTTATTACTGATATTGCTTTTCAGGAATGCTGGATTTGATCCCGCAGTAATTCGTGTTGATTCCTATGGCAACGTTGTATATTTTCATGCTGATAAGGCCTCTCCTCTAGCTTGGGACATCGACCACTGGTTTCCTTGCCAAAGTACATAATTTAAACACTAAAAAGATTCTAGTTCAAGCTCTAAATTCTTAACAGGAATGTAAAATTAATGTTTGCTTATTGAAATTACAGGGGGTGGACTGACAGTTCCAAGTAATCTGAGAATATTACAGTGGCAAGTTTACAAGAGAAAGCACAAGAAGTTGGAGTTTCTTGTTCCATGGTGGGATCGTCAGTTGGGGATTTCAGTTAACCAGTTCTTATCTATCTTTGCTGCTTCCGACTCTGATTTCAGGTATTTCAGCTTCATCTCAAGAACTTGATTTGAAGAAAAATGAAAGTGAAAGATGCATGACATTATTGTTTGAACAAGTATTGCAGGCACAGAGCATTTTCATTCTTGTTTTCGGAAGGCGAAAATGAAGAACTGAATGCTTCACAGACTGTGGAGTCGCATTCATTTCCCCAGCATTTCACTGAATCCAAGGAGCAATTAGGCCTTGCCCCAGCTGCCATTGTTACATCCAGGAGAGAATTTAGTGATTCTTCATTAGCTTTCAGACCAATGGACTACAATAAGCAGATCAGGCCTCCTCCTCCTCCAGTTGGTTAGTGATGAAGCCTCTATGTTCTTATCTCTTTCCCCTTTCCTTTCTTTTCTTACTTGTACATGGACGTTGATTCTGGGGTTTCGGCTTTTGTTATGTGGTCTGGTTAATTAGCTGCAAGAAAAGTAAAGCCTGGTGTCTTGAAAGAAAATCAGAATCCAGACTTTGTTGCAAACCCTTATCAAGCAATTGTCATGGCTAGAGACTCTCTCAAGCAAAGAGAAGAAGCTCAAAAGATGCAGGGTGAAATACAAAAGTTGGATATCGAAGTGAGTGATATGAAGAGAATGAACGATGAAGAAAATCTCACCATTCAGGACCTGGAATTAGCATTGATAAAACGCAGGAGACGAGCAGAAAAGTGCAGGAAACTCGCAGAGGCACAATCTTCCTACAGGACTATGCTAGAGAAGATGATTCGAGATGCTATGCACCAGTAAGATCTATCTATCGAAGAAAAAATATAGCTTTCAACGGATTGAAATGATCAAATAACTGATCCATGTTTTGCAGGAGTGTCATTTATAAGGAGCAAGTGAGACTCAACCAGGCTGCAACAAACGCTCTCATGGCAAGGCTTGAAGCACAGAAGGCAATTTGTGATGCCTCGGAGAAAGAACTCCACAAGAAATTCAAACAAAGAGATGAGCTTGAGAAACAGATTAGACCTGAATGGGAACAAGCAAGGAAGAGGTCAAGAATGGATGATACCCTGTCTGAAGATAGAGACAATAAAACGGTTATTTACTTGCCGGGAAATATACCAAGAACACCTCAACACAAGGAGCTGAGAGTGCTCTTAGAGGAACAGAAAGCATCTGAAGCTGGATTATCTGCAAATGAAGATGAAAAATATGCAGAAATTGAAGAGGAACTTCTACAGGAAAAAAGTAACATTGGAGACAGTTACAATGACTGCAGCAAGGCTATTGTTGTCTTAAAAGGAGAAAGCCCGATTCAAGAGAAGCTTAAGGAATTAGACATCGGAGAAGAAATCAAAAACAAAATTCAATTCCCTGTTATCTGCGAGCAAGAAATAGAGGAAGATGAAGAGAGTCGAAGGCAACGAGGGAAAGGAAATCTGGAGAAGTGGCTCCAAATGCTATTAGAGAATGCTGAAGAAGATATCGAACTAGAAAACATGAATGGCTATGGAAAATGTAGGACTGATGAAATAATTGCAAAGTTAAATGAAAAGTTCCCGCAGAAGGAAGCAAATACTTCAAAGCAAAACAAGAAAGCTGATAGGCAGATTCATTTTGAGAACCATCCACAAACTGAGCGAGAGGAGGAAAAAGGTAGGAGACTGGAAGAAAATGTCGAGATGCAAACCAACAAAGCTATGACAGAGCAAGAGAACCTAGAGGAAGTTGGGAATGAAGTAGAAGCTGGAAGTAGTAAGACGTTTGACAGGAAGGAGAGAATAGAGAACAGAAATGAAAGAGGACTTTCAAGGTCTGAGAGTCGTAGAACCTTGAGGCGTATCCCTTCTTCTCCATTGATCCTAGGTATGAGAAAGGGAGTGGAATGTATGAGGAAGAAGAAGCCCTTGGTGATTGATGATGATGATTGCAATGAGGATCATGCTGCAGGGATGAGCTTCATCAAGTCATCCTTCAAGACAATCAAGAAAGCAGTGAAAATATAAAAACTTCTCTTAGTCATTTCACATTTGTGATATTTACTTTATCAATTCTTTTAGAGAGGCAGCAATGATCTGAATGATAGTGTGAAATCTAGGAATTTGTACCATGTGTTCAACTTGCATATGTGATTGAAAGCAACTGTGGTGTGACAGATTGAATAACAGCTTGTTGTGTTACAAATAATTCCAGTTCTCTCCCTTACTTCCATGTTTCATAGGGCATTAACAAAAAACTAAAAAAAAGAAAGATATATGATCATAAGTAGAGTAATTGGTGTTAATTCATCGATTTGAACATCCATTGAACAGAGAAACTAAAAACAAGGAAATTTGTGAAAATTCTTTCTTGGACTAGTAAGAAAAAAGCAAGTTGATAAGAGAATCTCTAGCATGCAAATTATTCACATTCATTGACAAGTGATCTCTTTTAAACAATACAGCATATGAGAAAAGGTGGAGATAGACATTAAACAATTTTCATATATCTCTTTTTAACTTGTACATATACTTTTTCCAGACAAAATCTATCATTGAGCTTACAAGTAACTTGCTTTTCAGTCCCAATGCCTGAAGAAGGATGTGCTCTACCAGAGGTTTCTTTCTGCCTACTCCACAATCGAACAACTGAATCTTACTAGTCTGTAAGGAAAAGAAAACCTGTGTACTATCATGATCTAAATTTATTGCAACCTATGATTTTTATTGTGGCACCAAGCCTCTGCTTGCCTAATATCATCCCATCCACCTTAGAACATGACCTGATTTGGTCATTTGCCACAGAGTTGGAAGATGGCTTCTCACAAATGCAGCCTGGAGTGGAGTTCCATGAGATCCAATTTGCTTTTGCTGTCTTGCAACTATCTGCCATTGTGTCATTGCTCTGTGTCTCAAACAAGAGATCTCTTTGTGAATCATCTTCAAGAACAATACGGTGAATTACGTTTTTAAGCTTTCTTCTCAGTTCTTCCCCAGTAACCTTGATCACCACAGGAACATGCACCATCCTTGAAATGATGGAATTGCTCAGTGTCCCTAACAGAAATCTCTCTCCGAACCACCTTCGAGATGAACTTGACAATACTATGACAGTTTTGACACATATAGAGATTCTTTGTTATCCAGATAGGCATTCCCGGAGGTGTATTGATTAGCCCAAATGCAATAGCTTGTCGCTCACTGTGCCCGCAAAAAATGTCAGTTTTTGAAGTTTCAATTTCATCCAAGCAATTGCATTCTTGATCACTGAAACCAGCTGCCTTCATTTTCTCATAAATCCCCTCTAACACCGCATTTGTTTCTGTTATCTGAGGGTGGGATTTATCGTCACTCAGGAAAGCGTGAACTTTTCCCTTCACCTCTACCCAACTACATCCAGGATCAACAATCAGACCTTCATCCTTCATTATCCTTCTTACTTCTGCAACTTCATCCCATTTACCACTCTCAGCATATAGATTCAAGAAGAGAATATAATATCCAATACTTTTTGTATCTTTTTTGAAAATATGCTGAGCTGCAAGTTCCCCAAGCCGAACTTGTCGATGAATCCTACATGCATTTAACAAGGCTCCCCAAATGGCTGGATCTGGTTCCATAGGCATTTTCTCTATCAGCTCAAGAGCAACATCCAACAGGCCTGCACGGCCAAGCAAATCAACCACACAAGCATAATGTTTCAGATTTGGGATGACATCATATTTCAGTTCCATGCTACTGAAGTACTCCAAACCTTCATCCACCATTGCAGATCTACTACATGCACACAGTAGAGCTATGAATGTTATGTCATCTGGGTATACCTTAGACTCCAACATTCTAAGGAATAACCTCAATGCAGTCGCTCCTTGACCCCGCTGAGCAAATCCTGCCAACATAATGTTCCAAGCACCAACATCATTTTCGTCCAAATTAAATTGATTCTTTGCAAGGCGCATTCTTCCACATCGCACATACATATCTAAAATTGCATTGGATAGATATCTATCGAAACCTACTCTAGTCTTTAACGCATGAGCATGAATCTCCTTTCCACACATCAAAGCCCCTATTCTAGCACATGCAGAGAGGACAGCAACCAAAGTAACAGAATTTGGTGTTAAGTGCTGTCTCATTTGTCGAAAGTACATCAAAGCCTCAAGGCTCCTGTCATTGATCCGAAGTCCAACCATGATTGAAGTCCAGGATATGACATTCTTGTCAGGAATGCGATGGTAGACTTCCAGTGCCTTATCAATGCACTTGCACTTTGAGTACATGTCTATGAGAGAGTTGGCAACAATAGTGTATGACATGTGTCCAGTTCTCTTAGCAAGCTCATGAAGTTTCACACCAATGTCTAGTTTCCCCAAACTTGCACATGCAGATAACACGCTGGCTATGGTAATCTCGTCTGGCATAACACGGTCAAGCTCCATGGTTTCGTAAGTTTCTAAGGCCTTATCAGGCATAGCATTATCCTCATAGCCTGATATCATCGCTGTCCATGATACAACATCTCTAGATTCCATTCTAGAGAACACCTTTTCTGCTTCCTCCAAAAACCCAGTAGCTGAGTACATCTGAATCAGTGAATTACAAACTGAAACATCCCCTCGATACATTGTTCTCGAAACATACCCGTGAACTTCCTTCCCCAATTTGCCATCGCCAAGCAGCTCGCAAGCAGAGATCAGACTAGTCATGGTCATCAAATCTGGATCAACAGAGAGCTCTCGCATCTTGAAAAACAATTCCAAACCTTTTAAACAGTCTCCATTCTCAAAATACCCTGAAATCATTGCATTCCACGAAATCCTATCTCTAATAGGCATTCTATCAAACAAAATTCTTGCTGACATTATGTCTTCACATTTAACATACATGGTTATTAAAGCATTGACAACATCAACATCCACGTCAAACCCGAATCTAATCACATGAACATGAACCTCCCTAGCTCTAACGACATCTTGTGCCCCACCACAACTCCTCAAAACACAAGGGAAGGTATACACATCAGGCCTGATACCAATCCACAACATCCGATGATACAAACTCAAAGCCTCATCAAAAGCCCCACTTTTTGCATACCCACCCACTAAAACATTCCACGAAAACAAATCCCTATCAGCCATCCTCCCAAACACATTCCAAGCCTTACCCAGTTCACCAAACCTGACAAACATACTCAACAACGCATTTCCAAGCTTCAAGTTTAACAAAGCCCCCAACGAACTGAACGCATATTTACAAACATAATCTCCCTCGTCATACCCTCTCCTGTACTCGCATAACCTTATCAAAGCAACAATACTTTCCTCTTCTATAGGAATCTCAAGTTCTCTCATTGAGACAAAATGTCCAAGAGCTTTTTCTAAGTTACCGTCAGCGCATAACTGAACCAACCTTGCGTTCGTTGGACATCTTGAAGCACTTGAAATGGTTGTGGTGGTGGTGATGTTGAGAGAGCGTTGAGAATCTTTTACAGTACATAAAGATTGGAGCTTTGGTCGTCTGAAAGAGAAAGTAAGTGTGCTATTGGGGTTTATGGCTTCTCGGTTATGGGAATTCAAACATTCGAAGTCTGCGTGGACAGGAAAGCTTGAGGCTTTTGCAGATAAAACCATGTTTGAGGGGGAGCATTTGCCTGTAAGAAATGAGGTTTTGGGAAGGTTTTAGCAGTTGGAACATACGAAGCTAAAACTGAACATGGAAATAGCTGAAAACCACAATTAAGACACTGTTGGAAGGTATAACGACAAGTTTAGTTTAGTCCCTTTCCGTTTTATCCTCTGCTGATGTGTTCTTACAAGATCCTTATGTCTGAAAAGTGGCTTAAACACAAACTTGTCTTCAGAATCTCCCGGTACAGAGCATATGGGCCTCATTGGTAAAGCATTACGGAGAACTTTTCCATTTTATGAAATGGGTTTGAGCTTCCCTTCCAAAGAAAAAGAGAAGAAAGAATTTTCATGGGCTCAAGCCTTCTGCTTCAGGATGAGGGATTTGTAGCAAAAGCTATGAGTCAATGAACTCGTGAATAGGGGGTTTCAGCTTTCCTTTCTGCACATGTTGCAAAGCCTGTTCAAACTTCAATTGCCTGTCTTGATTTGTGTATTAACTTCAGTTTGAAATTTATTTAAAAAAATTAAATTTTGACAAATTTCAAACTATTTTTAGGTTTTAAATTGTCAGATAATTGTCAAAATAGATAGAATTGAGTTGAAATTGCCAAAATTAGTGCTTGAGTTGAAAGGAAGAAGATCTCACCCAACCTTATTAAATTAGAATACATAAACACAATTAGCAATAATAACAATAGAACTAATTAGTTAATTAATCAAGGTGTGGGCTAATTAGTCCTTAAGCTTCAGATTAATGATCATTAAGACATTGATCTCCTCCACCTTGCAGGAGTCTTTCCTTTCACAAGCTTAGTCTTCATATCAGTAGGAGTTTGTCTTCCATAGCCAATCTCTCCATGCCCATCACCTTCCTCTTCAATCTTCTCACCAACGCTCTTCAATGAATGCACAATTCCAAGCTTCTTCCACTTGAAAAACCCTTTCTTTTTCTCCACCATCCTTTCCATTTGAACTTGCATTGCATGGCATTGGCTTTGTAGTCGTAGAACATCTTCTCTTAGCTTTCTTATCTCCGTCTGTTGAGCGTTCATTTCTCGTTTTGAGTGGCACCGAGCTTCAAGCCCTGAGTTGGGGCTTCTGGTAAACGAGCCACTCCAATCATTGTGTCGATTGAGCTTGGATTGCTCGGAGAAGAGCACTTGAATCACAGCTCTTACAGGCAAACGTTCGTTTTGTGCTGCATGGAGTGATGCCTCTGGAGAGAGCTTTCTGCTGTCAATAAGCCTGCAAAGACCCTTCCTTTCTTGCTTTGGCACACCTGGATGCGCCTGGGATCAAGAGAAATACAAGTTTTGTTCATCATCACTACAAGTTATCTAACAAAGAAGATACACACACAAGGTATATGACTCAATGCCTGAAACAACATGAACTCAATGCCTGAAACAACATGAACATACAAACAATGGGAAGGGCGATTTCTGGAGAATTTTTAGGTGGTTTTACAATGGATGTAACGGGGCATTCATGTCAATTAATCCCTGCGTGGGTACAATCCTGCCCACCATCAGGATTGTTCTGCTGAAGAATCTTTTTTTGCTGACGAAAGCCACACTGTTCTGGTGAGGATTCTCATTGTGGTTACAACACAGCATCTGCCACCCACTTCTTGGTCCCATAAGGTATGGGTGTGTGCTCTTAAGTCTCACCTTCTCAGTTATTTTATGTTTATCACTAATTCACTATTTCCCAATTAAGCAAACAACTATTTGTTACTCAAGAGCCTGAAGGTTTTAACTTCTCCAGTTTTTCAGGGAGGCCTGAAAAACTGTTCTATATTATGAGAATTTAACAAAGTTGATTTACTTTGCCAGTCAAGATATTCTGACAGGAGCTTAATTGTGCAGTGATTCATTCTTTTTGTTTTTCTTTGTCTGTGTTGTGATGAAAGTAGTTTCTGGGAAACTAACTGAGCCAGTAAGTCCTAGAACTGTGACACTGGTAGATCAAAGTCTCATATATAAACTATGGAATGCATATCTTATAGACTTACCTTAAGATAAGTGTCAATGGAACGGTACAAACCATCATCGGTGATTCGAGCATGACAAGGGAGAGCACCAGCAAGGGCAACAAACTCCGACAGACTCAAGTTTGCGTCAACAGCAGCTTCTGCTAAGTAGCAATCGACAAGCTTAGCAACCTTAATTAAGGCAGCACCAGTTTTGGTAACATCATCCATCTGAACAAACCTCTTCACCAAACGTATCACTAACTCAACATCTAACAAAGTCCCACAAGTATGACTAAATGATGGTATCATTAACTCCTTCAGAGAAGCTTGATCAAGTTGCCACGATATCCTCCTCTCGAGCTCAGCTCTGTAAGTAGGCTCAACACCAACCATGTTGGCAGTCCTTAAAAGTCGGAGAAGGAAGTTGCACGGTATTGAATCCTTCTCTGGGGGCAAAATTCCGACGAGGGTCTCAACAAAGAACCTTTTCTTCATCCATGAAGCTGTGACACTCTCCGGCGACTCCACAAAATTGGTTAGTCCCTTGTCAATGGCATCACCAGAGAGGTCAGGTAACCATTTTGATGCGTAGTGAGCTATTATTGAACCAACGAGGTCTGGTCGTACACCTTTAGCTTTAATCCCTGCTATGGTCTTGACGAAGTAGTCCATATCTAGTATGCATGCATCATCAAACCAGCATTCTGCAGCAAACTGTGAAGTTTTTCCCTGAGAAGCAGCAGATTCAGACATGGTTTGCCTCTTCATATGTTTAAAACCAGAGCTTGGAAATGGTTAAGAGATAGGAACTACAAGTGTAGTAGTAGTATTTTAGGTTTGTTTTATAGAGGATGAGTTCATATTACATGACTTGGAAAGGATAATCTGTACATGAGGCAATGAAAAGGATGCACATGCTTTTACCCTTCTTGAGTTTGTCCATTTCTGTGTGCTGTCTCACCATCCCTTTAAAGCCTTTGTTGTATGTGAAAGATATATGGGGAAATGACATCAAAAGGGTCTGTGAAAGGTGTTTACTGTTTGCACTTAAGTGTCTTTGCTGGTGAAGATTGATTTTTTTTAAAAGCACCATTCAGCTGGTGTGATCAGATTAACTTGTGAACTCTTTTGAAAAGTATTTCAATTCCAACATAATAATCAATGTTGAAAACAAATCTACCAAACACCAAACTCAGTAGATTTTACGCTGATTCTTTGATTTTCAGTCGTCAACTTATTATTGCAAACTATTTATGTACACTCGATAGTTTACTCAATATACACTTAAAAGCAAAGATTACAGGTTCTTGACAAGACAAAATGGAGAATTTTTATCATATGAGGTGAGTAGTGCAAGGTAATAAGTGTAAGTGATACGGAAGGAAATAAATGACAAGATTCCTTAACTGCAAATATTCCCTCCAATGGTACATCGTGGATTATTGTCATACAAGGAGAACAAAAATCAATAAATACAAGCACACCCTACTGAGAAAGTGACTTGAAACTGAACATTTCTCTCATTCTCACTCTCAGAAAACGCCAACTCATCTTTAAAAGATTTTGTTCCCATCATGGGCTTAATAGGACTCTCCAGACAAAACTCCTAACAGAGAAACTCAACAGAAGAAATGACTCCACTTTGTGCATATTCTTGTAAATTAGCTGAAAATTCCTAATAAAACTTCTGAAATGCTTTCAGTGCAGCTTTGTTTTCCCAGAAAATGATGAATGATGCATTGTACATGTAGAAGCATAGGGAATCATGGATATATGCTTTGATATATCACGAGATAGGTCATGACCAATCAAAGCAAATCACTTTCTTATGATTTGATATGTCTAGGGACAACCTTTTACTAGGCTTGATGGGGTTGGACATTTATATGTCCTAAGCAATTGATTAAGGTCATGAATGATGATTAAACGAGTGGCTTAGTGCTTTTTTTTTTTTCATTTGGAGAGAACAGAAACGAACAGCAGTTATGGGCAGGTATGGTGATAAGGTGACATCAACTTGCTTAAGCCAAAATTTGCAAGGTTCTTTTGGTATATGCATGAAGGCTGTACAACTGCTTTAAAGTTACACGTGAACTTTTGATATTTTGTTCCTTTTTGTGCATCACAGCTGCAGTTCAGGGTCCACTAGTCCGCACTACAACTTGGGTCTATAATTATTTTTGTTAATAAATTCATTTTCAGTTTCATTGTCTTTGTCTTATTGAAATATCAGTATGTAATTCCTTACGTAGAATTCTCTGCAGGCAGGTCTGCAAATTAGTTACGTTCAATAAGGGTTCACGAACTCAGTTCTTGTTAAGTTCAAAAGCTCCAACATGTTTTCAAAGCTCGTTTGGTACTTAAATGCAGTAAGTTAATGTTCTTCAAGAGTCTCACTAAGGCTTAATACTTGCAAAAAAGATGAATAATCATTTAAGGAACTAAATTTCTATCATCAAATTCGATTCTACAAAGACATGAAACTAGAATTCTCAGCAGACACTAATTCTGCTGTCAAGGAACATAGGTACTCGGAAGAATAGTAGGATACTAGGATGCATGCCACCTTAAACCTATTATTAGCTCTGTAAGATAGTATCCTACAACAAACAAATTCACCTAATTTATGCTCCTAATGAGTTTCACTTATTGTTCCAGTATGCCAGGGTTGTTTTCCGGAAGACGGTTCTTTGTTTCAAAGTTGGCGAGGAGTTGAGGCTTCGGATGAATTACTGGTTGTGTCGCCTGCTGACGGATTCAATGCAGAACCAGTTGCAAGAGAACCATTTCCAGTTTCTTCTTGAGAAACTACAGGAATCTTAACAGCTGCTCTTTCCATCTCCTTCTCAAGTTCTTCTTCATGTCGCAGTGCGTTGAACTGGGTATTAAGAGACCTGGCTGCACCAAGCCATGAAAGCACAATGAACAGCAGTATTCCTGCAAGGTAAGGAGTTGAATTTGCAAGCGATCCAAAAGTTAGGATCATAAACTGTTGGATCAGAGCTCCTCCTGACTTCCCCAATGGGTTGCAGACAACATCAATAGCTGCCTTACCCTTAACCTACAACCATGGATTTCAAAAATAGAGTGAGCAATCAACGCTAACATCAAAACTGGAAGATAAAAAAAGATTTGCATTGTGAATGTAACAAGTTGTCTATAAACTATATAATCTTTCTGTTTATTACATAAGATCCAAACCTTCGTGTCTTCATCCAATGGTATGTAAGCCATTTCTTTGCAAGGGTCGAACAAGCTGTACTTGGCACTCTTGCTGAAAATGTTTTGCAAAGCACCCACATATACAGCAGCAAGAAGGGGAGTCAACCCGAACTTCATAAGAGCCGGTGCAAAAGGATCTCCAAATAAGATCAGAGAGAAGAAACCAACTCCAGTTAGAAGGAGGACCGTCGGTGTAATCGCAGCTGCAACTCCCCATCCATATTTGCTGAATATGTACTGACTTAGAAGCATCATTGAGAAAGTTGCTACTCCAGTGGCGGTTGAGAAATCACCCATAAAGGAAGAGTACTCATTCGGGCTAGGGAACTGCAACAAGACCATGAAAATTAAAGTTGCCCAAGGAGGAAAACAATGAAAGCCAGAAGTTAAATCAAGTTTACCTGTGCTTTGAGCTTTGATTTCCAGGTGACCTCAACAAGATTGATGCTAATGCCATATGCAACCACCAAAGTGGCAAGGTCCCTAATGTATTTCGAAGACACCAGGAATTTCAAGCTTTCCATTGTACTCATCTTTGGCTTTTCCTGTGGATAAAATTTTTTAGAGGGGTTATCATAAACTAAAATCAAACTAAAAATGCTACTAAAAAATGTGGTTAAATTTCATCAGCAACAACACAAATAACATTTGAGGAGAATTACCTTCTTCTTCTTACTGCGAGTCGGTAGAGGAACAGATCTGTTAACCCACCAATAAAGGATGCAGATAGCAAGCCCCATCCCGACCACAATGCTCATCATTCCTTTGAGGGAGATGGCCCAGCCATCAACTCCAGGACCCAGATTTTTCCTTAAATTAGAAAAATACTTAACTGTTCGACCCGAAAAAATAAGAGCAACATTAGCCCCAAGTCCAAACAGAGGATAGAATCTTTTAGCTTCTTCTACAGTAGTTATCTGCACAAAACATGTACAAATATTTCAGTTGGAGCCTTCAACAACTGATATTCAATTCCCACCATAGAAAAGACAGTTCAAATAAAAAACTTTTTCACAACAGTACATAAGTTTGTTGAATTCATAGTAATCATACAAAAACATTTCAAGTTCTAAAATATCAAGATTTAGCTTTGTCCATGCAAACAGTTCGAATGTTTTCAGTATCAACTTTTTAGTTGCCAAAATTTAAGCATGAAAGTTGTGCTTTGGAACTTGTAATTGCCTCCTAACTATGTGCATAGTAATCCTAGTTCATTGAAGCACAACAATCATGCATATGTGTAAGAAAAAGATTTAGCATTCAGCAGAATCACAGCTATTGATGATACCGATTTCGGAGTTGGGCGACAGTATAAGAATGACCATAGAACAGTTACAAAACTAAAAAAGTATGGCAGATGTCAAAAAATGCTAAAACAGAAGATAACCGATCATTAGATGATCAATTATAACTGATGAATGACAGCATCATTGACAGATGATTGATAAAAACAATGTAGCATTGAATATCTGATGATATAAGGCTCCTCCCTGTTGAATGCTTCCGCACATAGTAAATCGCTAACAACGTCTAACGTGTAAGAGTAGATATGGGACTAACTTTGTACCGACAGAAACCATTGGAAACTTTGAATTATTTTGATATACAATTTTCAGAATATAAAAGCAACTCTCACCTATTTCAGAGTGGTCTTTATATGAAAACAGACCCTTAAATTCAATTTTCAGAACATAAGGCCTTTTAAAAGAAAATAACTATCCATATCAAACTAAGGCAAAAATAAGATTAACCACATAATGGCTTCTTGACAAAAAAGAGAATGGAACTCCAATCCAATGAATAAGATTGATACTATTGGAAAGCCAGTGAACTTCCAATGTTAAGCAGTTAGTCAGAATGAACACACAAGTCGGTGATCAGGAAGTCTATGGTTAACAATGAAAGTACAATATGCCGGATAAGGATACAAAATCTGATCAGACACAAGCTATAAAATTACCTGATTTGCAATTAAGGGGATCAAAGTTTATATATCATTGAAAAGGAAGAATTACCTGATTTGCAAATCCCCAAAATAGCACTGAGATCACCACACTTCCCCACAATTCAGCCATGACATAGAACAAACAGAAAGACCAGATTCTCATTATAGCAAGTGGACCAAGAAATCTTGGTCCTAGCATATTGAGAAGCTTATCAGCAAATGCTTGAGGGTGAATATATTGACTAAGAGGATACAAAACAAACCCAAAAGCCCCGAAGAAGGCAATAAACGGAACGATCACGGTGTAGAAAAGGGTCTGCTTTGGCAATACATCAGCCAACTTTGTGTATAACAACATGAATCCGATGGCCATAGGCAAATTGACCCAGGTTTTCAAAAAAGGTATAATCTCTGCGCTGCTACCTTTAGCAGTCACAACCAGAACATCCTTTGTGTCTCTAAGGATTGTGTAATTGAAAAGAATACAGAAG
Organism: Erythroxylum cataractarum; assembly: GCA_024703695.1. Lineage (NCBI taxonomy): Eukaryota > Viridiplantae > Streptophyta > Magnoliopsida > Malpighiales > Erythroxylaceae > Erythroxylum > Erythroxylum cataractarum. Next base: position 3,057,720 of record JANJEY010000005.1, on the reverse strand, counting down.
AACATTAACCCCAAAGGAATGATCTTTTTCAAGGTGGTGAGCTCAATACCCAAAAACTTTGGTGCATTAGTTGTTTCTTCACCAAATAAAGGTTGCCCATCAGCTGCAGCAGCAGCCTCTGCCCTGCAAATATGCAAGTTCTTATCTTTTGGGAATAGCCCGCTTGGTTTTGACACAAAGCTTGGGACTTTATGGAAACTAGTTGAAGACAAGGAAAACCCAGGAAGGGTTTTGGGCTTTGTAGCAAACAGTCTCTGCTTTAAGCCATTTGATGCATAAAAGGTTCTGGTTTTGGGGTTTGTTGGTAGAGAGAGAAGGCCTCTGGTTTGAAGCACAGCCTCCATATCTCTCCACTTAATCTCTTCTCAGGTCCCTTGAAGAAAACGTTGTTATCTTTATAGTTCTTAAAGAGAAAGCATTTGAGACAGAGGCACAGAGAAAGATAGAGAGATGAGGTGGCTACAAGGCAAGGCAACAACTTTCAGGAAGAGATGACATAAAAAAACTTTTTTTATGCAACAAACAAAAAATGGAAAACAAAAGGCTAAGACCCTTGATGATTATATAGTCTCGTTTAACAAAAAGGGCAAAATTTGCAACAACTTCCATCTGTGATAGAGAAAGGCGACAAAACATTAAGTGATCAGTTCATAAGAAGCCAAAACTATGGTTCAGAAGAAAAGCTAGCGATGGATTTCACGGTCAAGGAAGAAAGTATACAAAGAGGGAATGATTCTTCACAAACAGCAATCCATGTGGAGAAGATCTTTGTGTAGGGTTCACACTATGTGACTAGGATTTGCCCTTTTGAGTTTGAGAGATATTTTGTGCACTTTTTTCTTTTGTCAAATGAAATACCCAATATCTATTCTAATTCGAATTAATTAAAATAAAATTTTTAAAAATCTTAAATTAATTTGATATTATAAATCGGACCTTTCATTTTTTTTTTTTTTTGTAAAATCCAACCTTTGAAAAGCCTTAATTGAAAAAAATCATTGCCAAGATTTTACTTAACATTATGAATCTTATATTAGATTTAGCATCGAATTAAGTTCTGACAAAGTATTATATTGATACCGATTAATATAGATATTATTTTAGGTAATTTTTAATTTATAAAATAATTTTTAAATTTTTAAAAAAATTACAAAATAATTTATTATCATATTATATAGTTTTAGTTTATTTAATTTAATTTTTTATATCTTATCTATTTTAGTTTATATATATTTTTATTACATTCTAATTATTTCTATATGTAATAATTATCTATATATAATACTTATCTAAATATAATAATTTATTGTAAAATAATAAAAATAATTCAAATTATTAATTATTAATTATTTTCTATTTTATCAAAATTTTGAATTATTTTTTTAGAATTGTTGTTTTTCACATTTCATTTCATTTTGCATTTAATTAGACATAATCACAATTTTAATTTAACATATAAAATTAATTTGATAATTATTAATAAATGTAATTAATTTTAAAATATAATTTTAAAATATATAAATTTTGATTTAATAATTGAAAATATATAAAATAAATAATAGTTTATAAATAATAATTTTAAAATTATTTATTTTAAGAAATAAATATTTTTATTAGTATTTATTAATAAATATTATATAAAATATTAAAATAAAAATATTTTATTAGTAATAAAAATAAAAATAATTTATTTTTAGGTTTTATTTAATTTAAAATTATTATTAGTAATAAAATATTTATTATTATTTTAAAAACTTTGAAAAAAATGGGGGAATGATAGGTACGAGAGAGGGAGAGAAATTTTGAAATTTTTTTAAAATTTTTCAAAAAAAGTCCCTCAATTTTTTAAAATTTTCAGTACCGGCCAGTATTTAACCAGTATTTTGAATACCGCCCGGTACCAGCAGCCGGTACAGCTAAAATTGGCCGGTACCGACCAGTATTTTTGGTCGGTACTGAAGAAGAGATCCGGGTACCGTTTTTCAGCCGGTACGGTATCTTCCGACCAGTACCGATCGGTACGGAACGGATCTCAAAACATTGCTGTCATGTAAGCAAATATTTATAATATTTTATTATCCAAGTTGATCTTACGTTACCACGTAATATTCACGTGGCTTTGTGGCACTTGCATTTTTTATTTTTATTTTTTTATTCGAGGAAACCCTGTAGGCGGGCCAAGCGGGTACACCTCTCTGAGGGACCAACTGGCGCACCACCTCACAGGTGGGGCCAAGCGGGCGCACCTCATCATTGAGGGCCCAACTAGTTCTCCATCTACAGGTAAAACTCTGGCTGCCCCAGGCTCTTACAAGAGGGGCTAGCATGGAATCGAACCTGGGACCTAATCAAAGTCAAGCCCCGCTCTCAACCATTAAGTCACACCCCTTGGGGGCTTAAAAAATTTTATTGATATTTTTAAATATAGGATTTATTATAATTATTTAACCATTACAAAATAACTTAACCAAATAATAAATTAACTTAACTAATAACTAAACTAATTAATTAACCTAACACATTGACATCACTCCCTAACTGAACCAAAGCTTTCCAAAATTCTCAATCTTCACCTCCCAAAATTCTCAATCTTGAAATCTTAACTCTTTTGTCTTTATAGATTGTCTTTGTGAGTGGAATCTCAATTAAAAAAACCTTGTTTCGTAGTCACTCTCATTCACCCATCATTGTTGTATCCCTAATTCACCTCCCTTCATCACTACATTCTTAACCACCATCACTTGCTCCTAATTCAAATTGTATGTTGCAATTTTTAAGAATTCAGTTTCCTAATTCTTACTTTGGGAATAATCATTAGTTGTCTGATATTTGAAGCATTAGGAGGTGATATTAATGATAATTTATTTTGCGGACTTAGATATTTTTAGTTAATTAAACTTCTTTTTTTGATATTGCTGCTACTCTTTAATTATGTTGCTAATGTCTTTTCGTGTTACCATTTTGACCATCACTTAGTTTTTGTTAGTTCGAAGTCCTATATATATTTTAAGTACTAAGGAACAAGCTTGCATATTTGGTTGTATCTTAATGTTGCATGCATCAAGTTTATAGTGTTTGGTCATTAGAAAAGGTTCTTTAAAACTTTGCTTGAAGATATATAGTTGGCGACTTTCTTCCGACACTAGGTTTGGCTAAGATATTTATAGTTCTGATTAATTGTGTCTCTTATAAGGATGTTTAACGTTGAGATACAATGTTATATTTATGTAATTCTCTTTGACTGTCATTGAAGATGGTATAGTCATAATAAATCCTCTAGATTTTTTATGCTTCTGGTTGAATTCAAGTTGTTTGCATATAGACAAATTCAAATGTTTTAGCCAAGGGTGTTCCTAGTTTGAGTTTGGTTAGTAAAAGGTCATGAAAAGCATTATCACGACCATTGTATGATGGGCTTCATTACATTTTTACAATGGTTAATATAATCATATTCTAATATTTTAAAGACGCACGAATTGCAGAATCTTAGAATAAGTCTAATTTATATTGACATTAACCTGAGTTAACATGTTACGTATTAAAAGTTGTTTTTTTTTCTTCTTTTCTCATCAAATTTCTAGAAGACTTTTTGCATGACATAGCTTTTCTATACATTGTTTTCTGCTTTTGGTAGGTGTATTAACGAGCATGCATGACTCTTTAAAAATGTTGGGCTTGACATTGAAGTAACTTGCCTGATGCTATTTGGAAAAGTTAGGACTTATATTTAACTTATTTAGTAAAGTTAGGATTTATATATGATATTTACTATGTACCGGAAACAGTCTCTCTACTATATAGGGGTAAGACTGCGTATTATCAGACCTCTCCAGACCTCGCTTCATTGCGAAATTTTGGACTGGATGATAATGCTGATGATGATCTTAGTTAAGTTAAGATTTATATTCATCACATAACAAAGATGATCTTATATTTAGCATTGATATTGTCTTTGTAGGAAAATTTACATTGTGATTTTCTTTAGTTTGTAAATGTAATCATCATCATCGACTAATAAAACAGTAAGTTCAAATTTAGGAAATGATATTTACTATTGTGGGATGAAGGCCCCATTAAGGACCTTAAAGAGTGATCATAATCTTGGTCGGAGATTTTACTGATGCCTCAATTATTCGGTGAGAATTTATTTTTATTTGATTAAAAACTTAAATTTAAGGTTTCTTTAATGAAATGAAATTGAATGTTTCAGGTTGGCATATACAAATTTTTCAAATATTACGATGAAAAGTTTATCAAGAGAGTTGTTGAAGTGATTCAAAAATTAAGGAAAGAATTATCAATGTTAAAGCAGGAGGTTAGAACAAGAACAATTAAGGAATTTGAAGAAAAATAAAGCTTATAAAGGAGGACATAAATTTATCGAGAAAAAGAGAAAAAAGAAATAAAGCTTATGTTAATGAACATTGTAATAGGATTTATTATGGTTCCGGTACTTATGTTATGGGGATATTGTATTGAATTTTAACAATGTAATCGTTAATATAAATTTCAATTATATTATGAAAAAATTGGTATTTAAATTTATATATGAATTATTTAATAAAGCAAAAAAGAACTCTACTATATAAAACTAATTGACAATGAATAACTCAGTCCATATAAATTGAAGGAAAAGTTTGCCACACTCCTCGCATTTCTTGTCAAATGTTGAAGTGAGTATGTAGCAGCTCGTATTGGCCAAGCCAAAAAATAGAATATTTACCTTGTTTTTATACAACACAAGCATTTGTATTCATTATTAATAACACATACATCTAAAAGTAATGGGGAAAATATCAAAAAAGTTAGATTACATTGTGTTAATATATTGTAAACATTTGTCACCATATTAGTAGCACACATATGTAAAAGCCAATGTGACAAATATTAAAATATCAAAAAATTAAAGGCATTGCTAATCGATGTTGGCCTCATTTCAATTTGACTACAAAAGTTCAAGTTGTAATGATTGTGCCTTTTGATTGCTTTAGCTTGTAATTATTGTGAAGTAATAATACAATGTCCTTTAAATTGTAAACTCCTTGGTTCAAATGATAATTGGAATGTGTGTGGGTCAACCTCTCCAAACTTTTTTTATTGGCATGTCTAAATGTACCAACCTAGAAAATTAAAGATAAAATATTTATAAAAAAACTTGGTAATTATTTAAACTAACACAAATTGATTAGAAAAAACATATTCCTTACAATATTGCTTTGTTGACTTTGTATAGCATTATCATCAAAACAACTTTGTTGGTCATTAAGCTAATAATAATTAATATAAAACTAAAAAGTTGTATGCGTGTGAAGTTGCCTCTATTTTAACCTTACTAAGATGATGATAAACATTAATTACTATATATTTATAACAGTGAATTCATATGATTGAAGTAAGGTGAATACACTTGTGAAGAAGCCTCAACATGTTGAGTTGAGTTGTCCTTATTGCAATTTTTGGAGTTATGGAATTTTTGCACTTGTCTTTTTTTAGATAATTTGTTGAATTTTTTTATTTTCTTTGGCTCATTTTGTTGTGTCCTTCTTGCAATTTTGGGTCTATTGGGCATAACTCTTTTAAGGAGAGGATGTATGACCTCTACATCACTTGAAGGCCAGAAAATTTCACCTCTAATTGGTTGTAATGTGTTTTCATACAAACTCATGAAGTGACCCTTCTTATAGCATGAATCTAGAAATATCTTAACCCTTTCTTTTGAGTGATGGATTGCACTAATTGCATGTTTGCATGGGTATCCATATAAGTCTCATACTCGACAACTACATGTTTGTTGTCTACCAATCCTCACAGTATGCAACTTCATAAGCACCATCTCTGTCTCATATGATTTCCACTATTCTTTTTTGTTCTTCTCCAACTTCTTCATTATAGTTGGTGTAATATCTAACTTTTACTCAACTACAAAAAACTTATTTTTATGTCTCTTTATTACCATTATTCTAATTGTCTTAAGCATGCTAATCATTGATCTATCACTTGCTGATAGGATCCACCCTTTAATGGTTTCATTCATATTGTGGTCAAATATTGGACATCTAGTTTTAAAGGATTGGTAATGTCTTACTGATCTCTCTTTAGGATATTCAAGCAATGTTGAAGCATATACAAGGCTTATTTTGCCAAACCTCTTCAATTGCTTGTTGAAATCTTCAACATAAGTTAAGCATGCATAATTCCAAAACTACTTTCTGAGGTCCTTTCTCTTCCAGTTGTTATTCCAATTATGATATATATGCTTGGTACACATTCATCAATATGCATTTGACAAACTCTCCTCTATAGCCCTGACTAATCTTTAAATCAAATTAAAAAGATGTTAGTTAATATCTCATATAATGATTTCAATTGTAAGTATATTAACATACCTTTTGCATATCAGGTATGATAGCAAGTCCTTCACAATCTTCCAATTCCAAATCAGATGCTAACAAATTCATGAACCAAGTATATGAATCTATGTTTTCTACCTCTATAACTACCTAAGCTAATGGATTCATTCCTCCATCACCATCTTTGTTAGACCCTGAATTTTTTTTATGATATGATTAAGCATGGGTTGCGCTAATTATGTGTTTAAGGTTTAGTTTAATTTATTTTGGGAGTATTAATGGATAAATGAGTTTAAGATATGATTAAATAGGGTTTAAATAAGGACCTAAAGGGTTAAATGGTGTAAGGGTCTTAGGGCTTGATTTGTCATGGGCTTGGGCCCTTAGGGTTTAAAGAAGATAATTAGAAAAGAAAGGAGAATGAGAATAGAAAAGGAAAAATAGAAGAAGAGGAGA
>JANJEY010000005.1:3035901-3050814 GCA_024703695.1 Erythroxylum cataractarum | reverse complement strand
AGAAATCTAGAGGAATGGAGTATTCCTTAAAACCAAGGAATGAAAATCATACCTATGTAATGATATATCCATACCAACTATTAGTTTTAATTCCATTCCCATATCTTTTTTCTTAAACCCTCCAAACAAGCACCCCTTAAAATACTTTACCAATTTTGGGCAAGTAATGTCCAGTACTCATTATCTTAGCACATGAAGCATTATTGATTTAACATACTGTTCTTACCATAACCTTAAATCAAATTAGATAATCAGTCAACAGCAAATAACTTTTACATATTCAAACGAGTTTGGTGTACAATCAACTTGAAGAACAGGGCTTATTAAAAATGGGCTTATTAAAAATAGGATTCTCTGTTTAATTTTATAGTGTCTTATTATGTTCCATGAGTTTCAATATTCATTTATACAGGACTCATATTTATTTTTATAAAATTTACGCGAGACTCGTATAAATAAATGGTTGAAATTTATAGAATATAATAAACATCATAAAATTAGACAGAAATCTTAACTCAGACTTGTTGAGATCGAGGAATCCAAATGTCATCCCTGCGTACTCGTATCAAAAGAAAAGCACAAACATCCAAGAGCAGGGACTATGCACCCTGCAAGTTGGAGGCCCTACTTGAAGGACAACTTGATCCAATTTGCACACCGGCACACTGGTCTTGTCTTCCATGATAATTTTGTTTAATGGGTTAATAATGTAACCTTAGTTGTTTGAAAGCTACACTTGTTTGTATTATTATTTTAAAATTAAAAAATACCAAATTTTAGTTTAAATTTTGATAAACTCAAATTGAATATATTAACTTTTTTTTTGTCCATGAGATATTTTAGAAAGATCTCAATTATAAAAAAATACCATTAAGTCATCCATCTCTAAACTAATCTTCATTCAAGTCAAGTAAGTGTAGGAAACAAAACTCTAGCTTCAAATTTTAAACATCTATATACATAAGGTAAAATTAAACCTGTAATCTCACTTAAGTAAAAAAAAAAAAAAAAAAACTCTTACCAACTCACCATTCTCTTGGTTTGAAATTGCGAACTATACACCCTACAAGTTGGGGGACAACTTGATCCAATTTGCACGTCAAACACAGGCTTGGATGATAATTTAGTTTAATGGGTTAATAATGTATGATTAGTTGTTTAAAAGCTTCCTTAGTTTGGATTATTAATATAGCCGCCATTGTTGCCCTTTAGCTTTTAATGCATGCACCTGCACAACAAAGGAATCACCTACCAAATGAGACTTTGCAAGTACAAAAGGAATACAACAACTTGTCATTCATTTGATCAACTCAACCTGGACTAGACTAACAGATTTGGTCGTCCCAAATTTTTAATGGGTCGGATCAGATTTTGAAGCCGGACTTGATTATGGGCTTAAGTTTTGTGTTCGGGTTTGAATGACATCGTCGGTAAGAAAAATAACCCGTTGAATAATTTCGAACAAATTACAACATTAAAAATGAAAAAAAAAAACTTTCCATATTCATCTTATTCTTTTTAATGCTGAGAATGTGTTTTCGGTATAAATTTTGACCAAGTCAAACTCCAAAAGAAAAGAACATTGGATCACTCAATCCTCAACTTCAATAACCTTATTGGACCCGTACCTCTCAACCCTTTCATCAATCCAATCCCTCATATCCTTCAACACAACATTGGCACAATCATCAGGTTCACCTTGTATCAGCGAATGGTACAAGCCCTCGTAAATTTTCAAGCTCTTGTCTTCGCTAGACGCCTTGTCGTACAACAATTGCGACGACGTCGGGCACGTCACCCCGTCCGCGGTGCCGTGAACCGTCAAAAACGGCACCGTGACCCGGTGGAAATTGCTCTGCACATGTTGGCACATCCTAGCGAGCTCTCTCATGGTGCCAACCCTCGGCTTGCCAGCGTACCTCCTGGGATTCGAAGCGATGATCTTGAGCTTCTCGGGGTCTTTGATGGCTTTGCCCACCATTTTGTTGTCGGGCATTGCGGCCCATGTGTCGGCAAGCCCAAACAACATGCCGTACATGAAGAGGTGTAGCTTGCTGGGCTTCATGGGCTCTGGAATCACGAAAAGCGGGGCCGAGAACATCAGGCCTGTCCACGTGTTGGGTTCTGATTGGAAGTACATGAGCAGGGTTGCTAAACCCCCCATTGACTCACCGAATAAGACGGCCGGCAAGTCCTTGTACGGTTCACTGTAGCGCACGTGCTTGAAGAATGATAATGACGTGGCAGCTATCTTCTCCATGTCACCTGCCATTCAGATACGTTTTCAGATGAGTTGGCAACACGGACATAAATTTAAAGTCAACGTTAGTAGATTACCCAAGTAGCAACGTAGACCGTCTGATCTGCCATGTCCGAGAAGATCGGCGGCGAAGACAGCGTAACCCCAAGTGGTAAAGCTGATGCAAATCTTCTGAAACAGCCAACCGGTGTCCGATCCATATCCGTGGGTCATGTAAACCGAGGCTTTGACTTTTCGATCCAAGGGTAAGAACCTCTGCGTGAAGATCTTCCCGTTGGGCGTTTCGAAGTAGGACTTGGTATTCGTCACACCTTCAGAAGCGTAGTATTCCTCCTCCGGCATGTAGCCCCAGAAGTTGGGTGGAGTTTCGGGCTGCACCGTCTCGGTCGACATGGTGGTCACCGTTTCGGTTCTACTACCGAGTTGAGAGAACAAGGGACGGCTTTGGGTTTGGTTGTTGGGTTTTAAGGTGGTCGCGTTTCGATGGTGGGTGGTTGCGTTTGGGTGAGGTGATATGTGTTTGAAGGGAAAAGGATAGGCGGAGGAAGGGAGTGTGAGCTTTAAAGGTGGTGGTGGGGAGAGCATGAGATGGAGTGGACAAAATGGGCTTGGGTAGAGAAAGAAAACAGGGGTTTTAGAGAGAGAAAAGAGGGTTTCACCAACTCTTTGCTTTAGGTGTTGTGCGGGCCCCTGGTAGTTGGTGAGAGTTGGTGGGGACGCTTTACTTGTGAGTGGGAACCACCACTACAGAAAGTAGGTGATCCTTCAAATTTGCTAGCGAATGTTGTTAGGCATTAGCCTCCTTTTGACTATGACCTTCGTATCAGCCGATGGGTATCGAGGATTTTTTTTTCTTTTAAGCTTAGGTGTTCGGGAGGAACTCACGAGAAGATGCTTTTAAGTAAGTTATTTTCAGATTAATTCTCGCTTGCAGTAGGTCAATCTGTAAAAGATAAAGTATTGATTAAATAGATTTTTTCATTTCTAAAATTCGAATTCGAGACCTCTAATTAAAAGATCAAAGTACTGAACTACTCATATCAACCTATTTAGTTATCGAAGATTTTCTTACATACCTGGACATGAGAGTATATGAGCATTTCTTATCATCCAGTGGATCTAACGTGTCGCTTACCTAACCCTCGTTGACCCACAACAAGTGCTTACCAAACGTGACGTTAAATGGCTGGATGGACGTGATTGTAAAGACAAAATGCCTATGAGGACCAAATAATAAGCTTGGCAATAGGACCTGAGCTCAGTCCTGGTCGATCGGGCCTTTGACCTAATTTTTTTGGGTCCAATTAGAGACGACATTATTTTAATTTTTTAAAATAATAATAAGTTAAGCCTTTATATTTTTAAAATTAACGATAAAATATATATTTTAATATAAAATTTTAAGAACATCTTTGTGTATAAACCATCTTCAATCATTGCTTATAATCTAGTCCTATTTAATTTTCATGATTAAAATTGGATTAAATCACCTCCAAATAGATTTTGAATAAAACTGACTTAATCAAATTTAAGATTAAATTAATTAATCTAAACTAATTGAAGCAAAAACAATCAGACTCACACTTCAATGAAACTTAAACTGAGTGTTATGACTATGATAATGATGATGATAATTTAAGCAAAAATGAGGTTATTTTGATATAAAATTTTTTGGGTTTGGTCAAGGTGATAAATCTAATATAATACAATGTTTTAATTAATAATGTTTTAATTTCTATGTCTAATAATTGGATTAAACCATCAAACTGTTTAAAACAATATAATATTATGTTAGGTTAATTATAAAAAAAATCAAACTTTTGCCCAATTTTGTAATTATAATTTGAACTTTAAAAAGTGACAATAAAATTTTTAAATTTTTAAATTTTTAAATTTTTTTCAATTCTAGCTCAAAATTTACAAAATGACAATAAAATGTTTAAATTTTGAAAATTTTCAATTTTAGCACAATGTTAGTGTCTATATTAAGTTTACTAACATGACTTATCGCGTATTCTAAAAATCTTAAATATTAATACACATCAACTAAAATTAACACGTCAAATGAAGATTAATAAAATGGCATTGTTATTAAAAATAGGATCTCTAATTCAATTTATGCAGCCTCAACCTTTCGTTATCTATTTATTCTCCTAACGTTTTCAGTCTTTTGTTGTATGTTTGTTCTTTCATCACCACAAACTACTATTGCATTACAGCGTCCTATATTAGTAAGATTTTTATTTTTAGTTCGTTCTCTCAATATTCTCATCATAAAAGCGTCGGAACGACAAAATCTGAAAAACAAAGAATAAGAATGTCCAGAGAATAAACTGAAACACTAATGTCGAGCAAGAATAAAAAAAATTGAAAATTTAAAAATGTTAACGTCATTTTTTGAAGTCCAAATTATAATTATAAATTTGAGTAAATTTTGATATTTTTTAATAATTAACCTTATTATTTTAATTAATTAATCTGAAATTATACAACATTATTTTAATATAAAATCATTTGATTTAGGACAAATCGACCTTTTCCAATTTGTAACGTGACTCGATCGAAATGAATCATTGATTTTAGGTTAGCATGAAATGTCTTTGCTATCTCTTTTAAGAATAAGTGTGTGTACTTAAGTTTGACAATTAAATTCCAACTTAGCCTAATTTAATCGGACTTCGAGTTAATTCTCGACTCTGAACAATGCTTTCTGGTGTAATATTTCACTGTGTCTCCATCTCTCACCGCCTCTTGATGTGTGAACTTTCGGAATCTTTAATCGAATTTCATTGTTGAAAATGAAATAATTTGCTTTTATCTGTAGAAATATTATAATTTTGAGTACATATTCCTAACTTGGTAGGTAATGATAATTACAGGTTCTTGTATTTTTCTGACCTTTTCTGTGAGTTGAAACTTGAAAGTCTATAATTGGAATGTACCAAAAACAAAAACAAAAAAAGTCTATAATTGGCCATTATAATATTGAACCTTAAAGAAATTATGCATAAGTCTAATTTTTAAATATTTTTTGATAATAACAAATTCAATCAATTTGGCCAATTCAACCGTAAAAATATTGAACTTTTCAACTTTCAGTTCGGTCTTGTTTAATTTACTTTAATAACTATTTTGGTTAAAATTTGATTAGATTTATTATAATTAAAATAAATCAATTATTTTTATTTAATATTTTTGTAATTAAACTTTAACTTTTAAGATAAATAAGGACAATTTATGATAACAATGTTTTGAAATTTTTAATTTTTATTCAATATTTAATAGTTTTTTTTATGGCTTAATATCAGTTGAACCTTTTAAATTTTAAATTTCTTATTTCACTAATTTAACTTATGTTCAAGGTTTTAAAACATTGATTTTCTTTTATCTTTTTCTTATACTAGAAAGTCTATATTTGGGGAATATATTTTAAAACCTTAGAATAAAAAGAAATTCATGCATCATTTTTTGTTAAGTTTAATATTTTATACAAATAATTCAAAATTAGCAGTTTATAGTCTTTTGACAATTCTTAATTCTTAAATTTTTTTATTAAATTACTAGTTCAAACTTGATTTTACTTTAAGTTAAACCAATAATTTTTAAAATTTTATTATAATGAGAAGATTAAAGTTGAAATCAAATTCTATGGCCTAATTGGAGCAGTCGAATGATGAAAGTATATTTTTAAGTGTATTATATTTTTCTAAATTTAAGAGGTTAAGCTTTGATAAAAATTATAGCTCACACTAATTTTAAAAAAGAATAAACATTAAATTGTAAGTATCATTTAAATCCAATCCATCTCTTAATTAATAGTTATTAACAAAATATTAATGCACCTAATTATGAGGAAAATTATCCTTGCAATTCTTGTAAACACTTGGATTAACTTTACATCACCAAACATCACTCCAAAGACTTAATGGCCACATAGAATAGTCGCAAGGTCATCATCATCCTCGTCACCAATCATTACTCAATTTAAAATTTCGCAATAAAACGAGATTTATAAAAAATTGATAGTCTGTAATTTTACCCCTATATAATAGAGAGGTTGTTTTCGATAAATTCACATGAAAATAAGACAACATAAGAATAATGCAAGTTACAGAAAAAAGTTAAAATTAGTACAAAAAATTTATATGTAATTAAAATTACAATAAATACACTAATAAATGAAATATAATTAATAATAATAATAAATACCATCAATACTAAATAAAATTAATAATAAAAATAACAAAATATATATGTAACTGGTACATTTATGTGATCAGCTAAAAGTGATTGCATTGATATTGCTCTTAACTTGTGTCTATTTATGCATCTGCAGCAATAAGCTCTTATACTAGTCATTGTGAAAAATTGCATAAAAGTGGTATATGGATGTTATAGTTTAGTTAGATGGTGTTTTTTATTGGCCTATTATAACGAGTTGTCATCATCATCATCATATTCAATCTAAAGTTTCGTAATAAAGTAAGTTTTAAAAAAATTTAATGGTACGTAGCCTTATCATTACATAAAGAAACTGATTTTGATAAACCGAGACGTAAATAAAATAATATAAAAATAATACAAACTACAGAAAAAATAGATAAAACTAGTCCTAAAGTGCTTGAAAAAAATTGCACAATAATCGTACATGGATATCATATTTTAGTTACATGATGTCTTTTATTGGTCCGTCACGGAGAGGTAATGAATTGTTTATATTTCATATTCCAAAGTCTCAATCATCATAGCAGCCTTTTTTACTTGAAAGTAAGACTTTTGAACCACCAATATAAATGTTCAAATCATACCTAATTATTTGACTTTCTTTCTATTTGTCATTGCTCCAACTTTACTATTTGCTTTCAATAATGCAAAATCTTAAAATAAGAATCTACCATCATTTTAGTACAAATTTGCTCCAATCATATTTACTTTAATGATAAGACATGAATCTTCTTTATTTTTTAAGAAACTTTTTAAACTTTATTTAATATTATAAATTCTTAAAAAAAGCTTGTAATTTTCAGTGTTTCAGAAAAATATATTATTTTAGACTTAAATTAAAAAATAATGACGAAATATAAATATCACATTTATACTAATCAAATATTGTTTAACTAGTTATTCAACCTACCTTTTAAGCTTGAAATAACTAAATTAAATCATTACTAAAATAATTCATTTAAATTATTAATTTAAGCTAAATTTAATATTTTGGGTATAGTTTAACAACCAAGATGTATTACTATATTAGTGACATTTAATTAGTTCATATTTGATATTTATACAACACATATTTCTTCGTTTATTTTAAATTAGAGTGTAAGAGGGAGAACTTTTCTACTAAACATTAAATTAGAAGGAATTTTTTATAAATTAAAAAAATATATATAAAAGAGGTCTTAATCTTTTATTATATTTACTTTTTTCCTATAAAAGTTCTAATTAAAATATAACACATTATATCCAAAATATTGATGAAATTAAAATCTTCTTCAAATTATTACTGAATTGAAGAGGCTAATAAGTTATACAACTGAACAGCCACCCAAATAGTGTAAGTAAGCTAAGTGATCTTAGGCATTATTAGGAGGCTACATGACTGGTTAATTATGAATTGAAATGATTTAACGGTCCACAAAACAAATAATGGAACCAAAGAATCAAATAACACATTATTAAAGTTGTTAGTGTCACAATCAAAATCTACCCCCATTTTGGTCACATTAGTATTGACTTAGCAAGTTTTAATAGTTGTGTTTTTTAAGTTACAATGGATGTGTTATTGACTTTTGATTCAAAACTGAAGCTTTAAGGTGTGAGGCGTTGGATTTGTTGGACTGCACCGCCAGCTGGTTAGGTGAAGTTGAATTTTGACGACAATTCTATTGTTAATCCTGGACTGACTAGTAGTGAAGGGTTGTTGTGTGAGTCATTTGATATTTAGCTAGGGGTATTCGTTTCGAATTGGTGTTTCAACTATCTTAGTGGGGGGAGTTATGATCCATTCGGGATGGTTTGATTTTTATATGAGATTACGGTTTTCGGTAGATCGTGGTAGAATCTGATAACATGGAGGTGGTGCGGATGGTGACTTGTGGTGTTATCTTTTCACATCCCTTGTTTGTTTTGGTTGTGGATATTGAAGCTTTACTCGTTATGAATTCAAGTTGTTCTATTAGGTATGTGCTTTGTGTGCCCGCACGGGTAGCTTGGTTGGCAAACTAACAGGGTCAGTTGGAACAAGGTCCTAGGTTCGACTCCTGGCAACATCAGAGAGGTAGTGGCCGCTCTGTTAGGCTGTTGACCAAGATTAAACCGTGATTCAACCCTCCAGTGGTAGTCGGGCCTGCGACTGGGGGCCCTTAGAGTTGGGAATCAACCTTTTGGAACAAGGTATGTGCTTTGTGAAGGTAATTTTGCAACAGATCGTCCGACTAAATTGGATAATGACATTTCTTCAAAATCTCAAGTTTGGGATGATATTCTTGAAACCCTCTCCTTGATTATATGGGCTGATGCTTGTGGTATTTCTTTTATGAGGTAGTTTTAGTTTTCTCTTCGCTGTAACCAAAAAAAAGAGCTTAACAAATTGAGTTATTATTCACTTTAAACATGAATTGTAACAAAAAAAAAAAAAAATCAGCTCAACAAATTGAGTTATTATTCACTATAAACATGAATTGCATGCAATCCTATAACAACAATAATAATTTAGTAAAAATTTCACTTATACGAAAGTTTGGAAAGATCTAATATTATGCAATCTTATTTCTAGTAGAGAGGTTGTTTTATAAATTTTTTTTGCAATTGTATTAATACTTAAATTAAAAATTCATAATTAACCTCTTGGATATAATAAACTAAACTCAAATGAATTTTAAATAGTTGGATATTTTCTTATTTTATGTGCGATCTATCAAAATTTTTTAAAAAATTAAAATATTTGAAAACAAAATAAAAGGATCTACGAACTTCAAATCAAATATCTATTTTTGACACCTATAATTTGCATTTCCTTTTGACTATATTTATCCTAAATAAAGTAAACATAATCACAAGCCAAAAAACCAAAACAATCTCTCACAAGAGTCAAGTCAATAATAAAATTTAAAGAATATAATATAGAATAAAATTTATTATTGAAAATTTATTATTGAAAAATAAAATAAATGGATTATGAAATTGTAATAAAAAATTATTATTGTATAATTGCAAATTAAAAAATAAATGTTTTGTTTTGTTTTTTTTTTTTGCTCAATATTATAAAAATTGAAAACCAGAGACATTCAAGGAAAAGAAAGGAAGAGGAAGAAGAACAGAAAAGGAAAGACAGAAAACCAGAAAAAAGAAAAAAATAATTTAAAAATTCTCTTTTACGTTTGTATTGTTTTTGAAAAAAAGTTCAATTCTTTTTCTTTTCTCCCTTCTTTCCCTCCCTCTTCTCTTTGTTCTGCACCAGATTTGAAACCCTAGCGAGAAATCGGGGATTTTTATTGGCCATTTCATGGATCGTCGCCGTTGAATTTGACCGCCGGCTAGTCTGGCAGATTAGTAAATGGCAGACGAACAACCGCCATGAGACCGATTTCGAAGCTTGAATCGATCTTCGGGCTCAGCTAGGGTTTCAATTGCTAAGGATTTTGGTTTAGAATTGATTGGTTTTTGGAGTTGTTGTTAACTATGGCGCCGGCGGGGAGGGGAGGAGTTGCGGCGGCAGCGTTGGTGGTGGAGAAGGCGAGAAGGGGTGTGCGGATTGTGATATTCATTGTGGCAATGGTGGCGTCGCTGCTGGTGTCGTCGATGCCGGTGTTTGTGGCGATTGGGGACGTGTTAGTGCCGTTGATGTTGTTGTCGAACTTCACGTGCTTGAGGTGTTATGGATTTAAGGAGCATTTGCGTAGATACGCTTTTAAGAGCTCTTTGATCGATGTTCCTCTTGTTTCTGTTATTAGGTCTTTTTTCATTATCTGTACGTCTCTCGCTTTTCATTTCCTCATTGGCTTTTGTGTATCTTTGCTAAGATCTTTTAATATTCGATTGAAGGATGAGTTTTTCTTCTTCAATCATTCTCTGATAATTGCTTTTCTTTACTGTTTTCACCTCCAAGACGGGTTTTTTGATATGTTACATTTTCAAAAAGTGAAAAAGTTGAATGCTTTGTTATCCAACACAAACTGCCCCTTTTACTCACACCCTTTTTAGGTGCCACCTGAAGCAAATAATTGAAATACATGGGATCTCTTTACATGGAAATTTTATAAATATGATATGAAGTTTTCGTGCTTTACTATCTGATTCTACGTTCCTTCCTTTGTTAAAATTTTTACAGGTGTTTATTCAATGTGTGATGCCCCGGCTCTCTCCCATGGTCCTTACCTGGGAACTGTAACGTTATGTTCTATTACTTCGATTGTTGTTCTATCAGTAAAGGCATGTGTTTTCACTGTGAATTCTCAATTTGAGGCTGAAGCTTCGACTTCCCTCGCAAGGAAAAAGCTCCACTTGAAGAAGTCATGGGGAATGCCTATTTTGTTCCTCTCTTCTGTAGTTTTTGCCCTTGGTCACACTGTTGTTGCATATAGAACGAGTTGCAGAAGCCGCAGGAAGCTTATGTTCCACAGAGTTGACCCGGAAGCAGTAAGCTTTGTGTAACATTCTTAATTTGTTTCTTTTGTACATTTATTTCTTCCGACCTATGATCCCCTCTTAGTAGATGAGGTTCTTGCATAAATTTTACAAGCCACCTCACGGTGTCTCACAGGTAACATGCATACAGGAGTATTTCTTTCAGGATCAAGGTTCATCCTTAGTTGCTCAGAATTGAGGAAACCTTCTCATTGGTTTCTTTAATTTCGTTACCTTCGTGTTAAATTGTGGAAAGTTTCCCTCCATGTTCTATCTATTGCATTAGTTAATGCTTCGTCTATTGAATTTCAAATTTAAATTTCAGGTGCTTGCATGCAAAAATGTTTTCTGCGGATATCAGAAGATTCCACGATCTCCCATTCCTGCCGGAGGGAAGCCTCCAAAAATTGATAATGAAATGAGGCGAAAGCCTTCTGGAGTGGTACTTGATGAAGGGAAAATCCCGGTCAGATTGCTTGCTGATTTCGACAGCTTGTTTGTTACATGCCAAGGCCTTACCATCCACTACAAGCTAAGCTTGCCCCATTATCCAGCTGCTTCTTTATCATCCGCCACATTTCTTGAACCTAACTCTGATTGTAGTTCTCCAAAGATGACGTTGAGTAGGCTAAAGTGTGAAAGACAACCATTGAGTTTGTTATCCAAAACTCAGTATAATATTCATAGGAGCTATAGTAATCAATTTCACAGCTCACCTTTATATGCTCCGCTGTTGGACGGTTCTCCAACTTCTCCAGTTCTTTCTGAAGATATTCCTGTTATGAATCTAGAGGATGCTGTTCAGGAAAATGAAATAAGTAGATTAAACTTTGCAACTGATGAGGTAGGCGTGGAAGAAAATGACGATTTTGGTATTGTTTTAGTTCATGGTTTTGGGGGAGGAGTCTTTTCATGGAGGCATGTGATGGGTGTACTGGCTCGGCAGGTTGGCTGTAAGGTTGCTGCTTTTGATAGGCCAGGATGGGGATTGACTTCTCGGCCACGTAGGAAGGATTGGGAAGATAAAGAATTGCCCAATCCTTACAAACTTGACACCCAGGTGAATTTCATTGTTAATGAAGAAGTGTTGACACTCTTAAGTTCTAAAGGCATCTTCTTTAATCATCTGCTCGAGTACTGTAAAGCTGTCTTGGAACCAAATATGTTAGTTACAATATTCTATGCAGCAGCATTTTTTTTGTACCAGTTGCACAGTCAACTTTTTAACGTGTCAAGGTTCTAGAAGTTATGATGTGTTTTGCAACTTTAAGCTGTATGTCATACTACAGGAATATTTTTTTGTTTACTAGATTTGCAAACATGTCGTCTCTGCTTACTTGTTCTCCATCACTAAATTTCTGTTATCAAGTGTTGTGCTTTCTGTTCAGACACTCATCATTATTTTGAAGTTTGATCATATTATTCTTCTTTTCAGGTTGACTTACTTCTTTCTTTCTGCTCTGAGATGGGGTTCTCTTCAGTGGTGTTGGTTGGTCATGATGATGGAGGCTTGCTTGCTTTAAAGGCTGCACAGAGAGTTCAAGCATCGTTGACTTCTTTCAATGTGAGTACATTTGCGTGTTATTTTACTGCAAAGGAGATATTACTGTAAATCCGAATATGATTATTACAGCCTTGAATGATGATTTGTTGTTCTATGTTTGGATATTATCCAGGTTGCAATTAAGGGAGTTGTACTAGCAAATGTTAGTTTGTCAAGGGAACTGGTTCCTGCCTTTGCCAGGATACTTTTGCGAACAACACTTGGAAAGAAACACTTGGTTCGTCCTTTACTACGAACAGAAATCATTCAAGTGGTGAATAGACGAGCATGGTTTGATGATTCCAAGCTAACAACAGAGATCTTAAATCTATACAAGGTATGTTGTATGCACCTGAATATTAGGTTGAATGTTTATGTTCTTTTCATAGTAAACACTTAAGCTACATTTGCCACTGCAACGATTGCATTCAATTATAGCAGAAGCACTCTGTTCCTTGGCATAATGTCATTATGGGATTCTGAGGTACTTTTCTTTGTTGGCTTTGTGTCCTCATTCGACGACAGGCGCCGTTGTGCATTGAAGGTTGGGATGAAGCACTCCATGAAATTGGTAAACTTTCATCTGAGACAATCCTGTCACCACAGGTTTCAGCTTCATTAATGAAGGTAGCAGAAAAAATGCCAGTTTTAGTCATTGCTGGCGCCGAAGACGCCCTTGTCCCTCTTAAATCTTCGCAAGCCATGGCTTCAAAACTTCTAAATTCTGTAAGTATACTCTGCAACATTTTGAACCTCATTCAAAATGTCGATCAAATGAAATATTAGTAAATTCTGGGACCATTTAAACCGGGGTTTTATACTGTTTCTTGTCTCCATTCTTTGAACTTGGGAGTCGATATTCAAACTCGAAAGCTCTGTAATTGCTCTGTTTTCTGAAATTAGCTATGGGAACGAATGCTGCTGAATGAAACTTAAATTACATTGCACACGACGAACTTAAAAAGAAAATTTACATTTCAAAAAGCAATAAGCCAATTTATAAGCTAATGTTGCATTGCTGAATGTTAAACTTGCAGAGACTGGTTGCTATATCTGGATGTGGTCATCTTCCCCACGAGGAGTGTCCGGTGACATTACTCGCTGCCATGTCACCCTTTATAAGCAGATTGTTACCAAAGTCGGATTCGCAGAGCCAATAGTATACATTTAACTTTATCAATAGCTTGTACCTGTCATAGGAGACTCCATTTTTCATTTCCTTTTCGTTCTTGCTCTTTTTTTTTCCCCTCCAAATCATCCTATAAAGTGAACGGATATCCTCTGCTTGCGATGCATTTGATGTTCTTTTCCAAGCCTTCTTCACACCCTGATTTCGTAGGAGTAGAGCCCTTTGTCCCTGTAATGTTTTCTTTCCATCTGTAAGTTTTTCCTCTTTTTTATTTTCTGTTCCCCAGTTTTCTAGGGCCAGGTCCAAGTTAACAAGTTTGTACGAACAGTTCTTTTATGATTCCCAATTTCTGGGAAGTGGAAAAAACGTAACATATTTGTAAATGTAAACATCATGGAATGAATGCAATGGAGCGTGGCATTTGTCAGTAGTCAGTTGAGGTTTTGTTGTCTACATGATTCAATCAGGTTTAGATTGCTGCCTTTAGTTGAGGTACGTGAGCCAAATAGAATGATAAAATTCTCACAAAATAATAAAAAATAATAGATTTAGTTTAGAGTCGTAATCATACCAAAGACCTGTAATAAAGCAGATACTAGAAAATCTGATAGTACTTAATTTTATCCTTATATAATAGAGAGTATTTTTGGCATATTCACATTTAGATATGACATGATAATAGTAACGTAGATTAGAAGAGTAAATACGTAATGTAGGTTAAAAAAGTAAATATATAAAAAATGACAGTATATATGTATATATATATAGACACTTGATGGAAATCATAATCTACTATTATCTTACACCCTGTAAAAATAGGCTTTTTTCGTTGCTAGTTGCGCGATGAGTTTTCACTGAACAGTCTTGAGAATACGACGATTATATAATTTCATACATGTTGAATATTGTCTCAAATTCAAGTCAAAAATGAAAGCTTGCTTACCTTCTCAAATGTCATAAATCTCAGCCTACTTTCGGTGATAAAAAATGGTGGCTCAACAATGGTGGCTTGTGTTTTTTTCATAGATCTGGTGGTGCAGCTGGAGGCTTTCACACCCATGAAGATCTCTATAAAAGGGAATCAATTGAAGGAGAAAGAAAGCACAAGGAGAAAAATTCTCCATAAGAGAGGAGAGAGAAGAAGAGTGAGATAAACAATTTCGGGAGAAGAAGAAGAGAGAATAGTGAAAGGGAGAGAGAAAAGAAAAAAAAAAGAAAAAGAAAAAGTTATTTTTTATTTTCTCTTTTCTAGTAAGAGTTTGAGTTATTTTGAGTATCTTGAAAATTGAGTGATAAAACACTATTGTATGCTCTCATTGTTATAGTGAAATACTCAGTCGTCTCCAAACTGGA
>JANJEY010000005.1:3014900-3035801 GCA_024703695.1 Erythroxylum cataractarum | reverse complement strand
TAAGGTCTTAAAAGAAAAAATAAATGTAACAGAGATTGTGGGGCTCTCAAATTTTGGCCTCGTGTTATGTTTTGAAACTCGGATCGGTCATAAAATTGGTGGTTTTATTGATTACCGGTTTGATCGGTTTGATCGATTCAATTATCGATCGAACCGGTGTGATGTAATAATTATGCAATAATTATATTTAATATTAAAAATATTTAAAAAAATTCAAAAAATAATTATCGGACCGGTCGGACTCGTCAGTTGACCGATTTTGACCAGTTCAGACTGAGTTAATTTGTGACCGATTTTGAAGCATCAACCGAATCGGACCACCGACCGGTCGGACCGGTTGGGTCGGGCCGGGTCTTAAAACAATGATTGTATGCTCTCATTGTTATATTGAAATATTCAGTCGTCTCTAAACTAGACGTAAGCATTGCCGAACCAGTATAAAAATTTTTAGTGTTCTCTTGTTGTTATTTTATTTGCACTCCGAATTTATTAACGTTTCCGCACAACAATATATTCATTGCGAGAATCTTTTCTCCTGTAAACATGGATTTTTCTACTCAATTTAATTTATGATTATCCCAAAATAAATAGGTGAAGAGTTTCCAAAACGCCTTCAAATATAAAGTTTTAAATATGAATATTTATAATAGTTAAAATTTTTTAATTTAACTATTAATAATATGCATTTAAAAATTTATTTAATATATATAAAAACTTGACGAGAGAGTGTAAGCACGCTCCTACAATCGCGGGTAGAGTGTCTGAATACGGCTACTCTGAAGAATATGCACCCATGCAACAGAAGCGCAAGTCACTCACGTAAAGAACGATGCAAGCGCCAGACCGTACAGTACGCACCTAAGCGCATGTTAGTACTAATCGCTCATCTCCAAAAAGCACTGCTTTCTATAGTTCAAACGTTCGGTGTCTATATAAATGGTTAGGGAACTTACAAATTCTCGACGGTTACTCTTCTTCTTCTCTCCAAAAATGTTAATGTGATATTCTGCGAGGGGCTTCGAATTCTTGGCCAAAAGGTGTGATTTTGGTTGTCTTTTCGCTCTCTCCATTTATGTTCTCTTTGGTTTGAGAAATCTTTTGACAAAAAGTTCAAGGTTGTGACTTTAATGACGACCCATTAGTCTCTTCTCCTCTCTTCTCTGCGAGAGGAATGGTGCCGGATTTTTAATGAGAACTCATGGCCAAAGGCGTAATTTTGATGTTCTTAAAATTTCAATTAGGTTCTTTTCGGTTTGAGAAATCTTTAGACATAGTGGCGACCCGTTAGTCTGTTCTCTTCTATTGTCTGAGAGAATTGGTGTGGGTTTTTTATGAGAAGGAACTCATGGCTTCAGTGAACCTAACTTCTTTAAGCATTTTATTAGCTTTGCTGACTACGATCGGTTACTGTTATTTAACACTGTTCCCGTGAACTTGCACCATCTGTTCGTTTTCTGTTGTGTTTCCTTTTTGGAGTCTTGTTATTGTTGTGCATTTCAGGAACTTTAGTTCATCAATTTGGATTTCTCCTTAACAGTAAAATGTAAAATTATTCACTAAATATGTTCATTGCAGTAGTTTCTACGAGATGATGACCAAAATTTACGTTGGAAAATAGTTTCATGTGTTTTGTGATCACTGCTTGAAGAGCTAATAATCCATGATCTGTCGCGGTCGTGATACATTCAAGTGGGGCCTTAAGAAGCGTGTTGGAGTGAACAAAGACGTGCAGTTCTACCATTCATTCACATTGGAAGGTGTTGAGTACTTTCTCTATGATTGTGTGTATTTGTTAAATCAGCCAGAGAACTACATTGGTAAACTTGTAAAGATGTACGAGACTCCAACTGGTGAAAAGAAGGTCAAAGTGGTATGGTATTTTCGTCCTATGGAAATTCGAGAATTTTTGGGGGCTTATGAACCACGATGGAACGAGCTGTTTTTGGCCTCTGGTGAGGGTGATGGAGTTACCAATATCAACCTTGTGGTAATTTGCTACTTATTCATAGTTGCGTTGAACTTTTGTCTTTCTCCTAATTAGCTATTCATGATCTTACTTGACCATGGTTTTATTTTATTTCAATTGGATGGTACAAACATTTTACAAATTCCTCACCCCGTGCACCTCTAGGTTGTGGATTTTGCCACATAGGGAGGTACGCCAACCTCCTTGATCATCAGGGTAAACCCATGATGTCTTGAGTATTGGTTACTTCAGTGTACCATAGTAAACTGGAATGTAGTAAAAATTTCGTCTGTATTCTTGGCAATCGCCTCAGTGGCTTCTCCTAAGCTCGTACAACAAATAATGATTCAGTTTTATACTGCAAGGGTCTTAGGTTCACAGGTATGCTGGTTGCGCCAAACTTGTTAGGTAATTTGAATTAAATGAGATATTAAAGAAATGTGCAAGAAGAATGATGGTGTTGGAAGTTAGCAAGTGTAACTTTGTAGTTTATGAAATAATACATATTCAAGATTGCTACAGCTTCTATATAAAGGACAACACTATGCAATGGTTGCTTGACTGAAAGTAGCAAGAGATTTTCTATTGCCATTTTCTTGTTGTAAATTCTGGTGTAGTTTTTGATATCCTCACTCAAGCCCTTCTTCTTTCTTGTGCATTATTGGAGCGATTGGGATGGATAAAACTCATTGACAATTAGAATCATGCAATTTGACTTTAATGTTTTTGGGGTAGCCTATCTCATGTTGATCAGTTGATGTTGTAAATGCTCTATAGAGTGCCAAAATGTAGAGAGTTATCGTGGATTAGTTCCCAAAATCAATGTTCAAATTTACAAATGTAATTTCTCATCTGTTTCAGGATGCAATTGTTCAGAAATGTAGTGTTATATGCACATCAAATGACAAGAGAAATCCTCAGCCATCTGAAGAAGAATTGAGAATGGCCGACTACATCTTCTCCTGTACTTTTGATGTTGAAAAGATGACAATATCAAAGAACTTTACAGATCAAATAGCTGGAATTAGAGGTTGGTCTAGTATAAGCTTTTCTTTCTGCTTGGTGCTGTGACAGAACAATATGGGCTTTGTTTGGTATGCTTATACATTTGCTTCTTGACTGCTAAATGTCCTTATCAACATCTTGAATAATTTTCTTAAAAAACATTTTCATCTACCTGTTATCAAGTCATTTGTTTTTGATTCCATTGTATATAATTGCTGAGGGTAAGATAGTTATGTGCTTGCATTTCTATATTAATTAGAATCCTAATGTCAGTTGTATGCATGTCTGATGAGGGAAAATGTCCCAACTGAAAATATGAAAGTACTAGTTTGATAATGTTTCAAGCATCTTCATTTCTGTCTATGCTCATTGAGAAATGGAGAGTACACATAGTTTCTTGTGTCTCAAAACTACTTTGCAACTGTAAGCCTGCTTTATTATACAACTATTGCACTTTACTTTGTCTACTAAGATTATTGATGCATCCAAGATTTCATGGTTTGTTAAGTAGAACAAATGGCTCAAAATAAAAACCTAGCAGTCCTCAACCTAATGATGAATATCTATCTCTTCAAGTTAGGATTGTATGCTTGCAAGAGATAGAAGAAGCGTTCCTTAAATAGGTAATCACTTAGAGCTTCAAAACGCTTCAAACCAAGAAGAATTAGGGCCTTCCATGATCTATTCATGAATATGTAAGTACTCATTCCATAGCTGTATTAAAAACTGGAATAATTATTCATGACCTTTGTTGCATGCTTAACGATTGTTTATACAGGTGAATTCTAATGGCATCTTTATTTATTGTCTTTGCAAACGAATAATCGATTGCTTATGTAGTCGAATGTTATTTTAACAAAACAAAGGATCAAAGGCCTAGACATTCTCAAACCATTAAACAACATATAAAGGAGTCCATTAGAAAACCTGAATTGTCCAGCAAAGTGGATGGACTGGCAGTAAAAGGAAGCAAGTTCAACAGAAACATTCAAGTTGTTAAGTGTGAAGGAAGCAAGTTCTACAGAAGCATCCAAGTTGCTAAAGGTGATTGCTTGTAGGCTTTTCACTTTTACTTCCCATAAAATAAAACCATTAGGTCAAACTTGCTTCTTCTAGTGCTTGCAGAATCTAAGAAGGCTATAGCTGGTACCCATCAGCAAGGATTCATTTCTAATGGAAATACAAGACTAAACCCCAAAACTGGCAATGATACGAGTGCACAGGTTGATCATAAGACTAAAAAATTACGGCTTTCTGGTGATTACTTGGCTCAGAACGCATCAAATCTTCAGTCTCATTTGAAGAAAAAGGTTCTTTGTCGTAACAAGGAAGATAAGATTACTGAAGAACTAAGCCATCAGCTTGAACAGCAAAAGGATGTTAGAACTGTCAGTAAGACTACAAAGGTTCAGAGAAGACCAGATGCGGTAAGTGCAAAAGGGCTTTCCTCATTTTGCTATCACCATCTCAGAGAGATTAATTTTGTCAATGAGGCTCTTATGAATAAATTTGTTTTCCCTTCCTAAAGTGAACATTTCTTGTTTTTACATTATGTTCCTTTGCAGAATGCATACATTTATATTTATTCTTTTCTGTGCAGGATAAAAGAAGATGGTTCAAGTGGCTAGTGAGTTATCATTTGCTCATTGCCATCTCTGTTTCTTATCATTGTTATCTGGTGAAACTAAAACAATTCTGTTCTTATTGAAAATTCCCTTAATGATTTGGACTGCTAAATACTGTCTGAAAGGAATCGGTTGAAGTTTAGTGTTTTGGAGTAAATATACCATCTCATAATTTATGTGAGCTTCTCATATAGCTTCGAATTTCCTATCAATTGAGACCTTCAATTAAAGATTTTATGCTGCAACATGGGATATTACAGGTCTCTTAACATGAAACAATCACATTGATACAGGATTAAGAAGTGAGCTTCTTCCGGCCAATTGATCATCAGAACATTATGATTAAGATGTATTGATCTCCTAGCATTCTTAAAACCTTATGTTTACGACCCATAAGGGTTTCCTTCACTCATATGTTGTTGCCCCTTTTCATTTTTCTTTTTGAGTGGCTTAATGTTGAGAACCAGCTGAAGTATTGTTATGCATTTAGAAGGCTGTACAACTTGTAGATACAGGGAAACATTGTGTCCACATTTAAAAAATTTGGTGTCATAGTCTTATTGCGATTTTCTGCATGTTTTCTGAAGCCATAATCTCATATAAACATTCTGTTGATTAAACTTCTTATTCAAGCTTCTTTTCAAGTGCTAACTTTATCATGGTTTTATAACTTTACAATGATGAATGAAAGCGGTGAAACTTGTAAATGGAAAGCATGAAACCAAGATTCAGCTACTCTTGCCCACAATACATTGAGGCCCACGAGAGTATGGGGAATCAACAGTTGCTCTCTTATCTAGTCTATAGATAAATGCTTACGGTGGAGAGCTTGAGCATTATGGCTTTTACCCTGGAAAAGATTGGAGCTTATATTTCCAATGAAATTAATATCATGCCTCATCTCTCTCTCTCTCTCTCTCTCTCTGAAGTTTGTTTATCCTTACTTTGACTTCCCTCAAATGTAGCCTTGGGAAGAAATTATACAAGCTAATAAAGAAGAGCGCCTGATCTTGCTAGAAAATTTGGATCCATCCTTCACATCATCTGAAGTAGAGGTATATTTTCATGTTGATAACTCTTAGGGGATCTGTTTTTGAAACACAAGTTATTTGCTATAACTATTTGCCAGTTGCCCTGTGCATTTAGCTCTTGATTATGTGGATTCTGAAATCTTGAGTTGCAAAGTTGAATCTACTAGTTGAAATAGATTCAAGTTATCTATCAAATATGTATAAGCTAACTCTGAGCTTGAAGTGATTTTTGGTGATACGGGAAGGGATAGTTCTCTCCCTTGAATCTTGGAAGCAGGTTTGCCTTAATACTGACAATACGTTGGCTAGACGAGGTCAGCCAGAAACTATGCTACATACTTCTTAATTCCTTCCACTTTCTTACTTCCGTTAGGATCTGGTTTGGCATGCACTTAATGCAAAGATTAAGGCAAGGATGATAGAACAGAGTACTTTCTCCAGCCCACAATATGGTAAAGCATATTAATGAATGATTAAATGCATCACTGGCTAAATTTCGGATTCATATGCTGTAAATTAAAACGAATGTAATTAACAGGGTTGTTTTATGTCATCAGGTAAAGCTTTGGTTGCATTCAGGGTAAAAGATGCAGCTGACTCCGCACTCAATGAGTTACGGTGCAGATGCCTAATGCTAGCAGATGGAAGGTGACTATTTCACTGTCTCTTATTTCCACATAGTGATCCATGCTCCAATAAGTTGAAACAATATATGTTTTTTCAGTTCAGTCTTAATAAAGCAAGTGGGTAGGAATACAAGTGCAGTTACAATGTCAGGGTAAATTTTAGTTGTACAGTTATCAAAATATTTAGGTTGGATACCTTTTTCCTTTTGATGTTTTGCCATAAAATGCCTCCTAAATTTTGCATCAGTTCACTGCCTTACTGTAAACATTGTTTCAATATGAGTTGATCTACAAGATTAACGTCCTCCTTGTATTGAGCCTTGTAATACTGAATCAAGCCATGTGGGAACAATCAAATTTCTCTGATCTATCAGGAGCTTCCTCTGTTGACTCTGAAATTGGATTCTTTACAGCTTCTTTCTCCCTCTCTCTCTCTTTTTTTTTGTGAATGGAGGTAATATGTTAATAACCTGTAGAGATAACCATTTTTTCTCAGAAAACTAACCCGGACCAAGTCATTGAGCATAACAGGGCAGGAGAGGTAGAGTGAAAGCAGCTTCCTGAAAGATGTGTACTCTTTACAGTGGAACACCATATTTGATTACAAAAGTCAATCAAAACAGTTAGATCAATGATGACCCAAACCTCAAGTCAGCTCTGTAAAACCTAAAAATTAAAATCTCTATTGAAGATGCATGCCATGAATTTTCCAGTTTCCTTCACTTACATTATCTTTTAACGGCTTTCCTCCGTTAAGGGTATCAATTCTCTGACAGAAGATAACAATCCTTGTTGATTTTTTTGCAGGTGTATAGTTGGTAAGAGGGCAAGTCTAAGAAATCCAGGAAAAACTGCTACTTTCAATGGTCATCTGGTTTTGAACAACAAGCATAGAAGAATATCTGAAGACATGGTAGTCAATATCACTTATCTTCATGTTCATAATTTTGTTGAATAATTTTACTGCCTAGTGTCCCTGGAGCCTCTCGACTGAAACGAAGACTGATTTCCATTTATCGTTTTTTCTCTCAGAGAAAAGCGGTATCAACTTCACATTTTTCCCAAGCCAATAATCTTGAATTTGAGCTGGCAATTGAGTGGCGTCTTCTACAAGAGAAGTCCAACATGTGGTGGAAGGAATTGCACAAGGTTTGTCAGTACACCCTGTCCTTATGTTCTGTTTGTCTGTTTGTATGTGTTTATGTTTGCTTCGATCAATGTATAAAACATGCTTGATGCATACATATTTCCGTTACGTGCACTTGGTACCCCTTCATGTCATCCAGATGGACATATAATTTGGACAAAAAAAATCGTGAAGGTGTAAGTAAGGGATTCCTGAAACTTGTGCGGTTGTGACATGCCATATGCTTTCTGAAACAATCTCCAGAATGTGGACTCAATGTTCATGGCCACAGTAATGCCAAAGGAGCCTCTAATTTAATAGCGTTAGGAAATGTTTGCCCTGAGGTGCTGATCTGAGCAAACATGTGCATTGCTTACTTCATGATGGGGAAAAATAGTAGAGTTCAAGCAGAAATCCGAGAGATGCATATTACTCTTGCACTTTTTCTAACCATAACTTTTGAGAGTCAGAACATTTCATGACAATTTAGTTTTTTTTTTTTTTTTGTATGTATCAGCATTTAACTGTTCGTCTTTGAGAACTTAGCTTTCCTTTCGTATAATTATGTCTTATGCAGCAACAATTAAAAGAAATAAACGAAGTCAGGAGGCAGCTGCAGTCAAGTTTTTTCACGTGAAAATGAGATGCTGGTAATCTTCTGCTTATTTTGCTACGCAGTTCAATGATCAAGCATATGTCTCATACAACATTTCTGAACTTGCAGGAACTCCATTCTTCTTGACATCAAGTTTTATACACAGGGATACATTACTGTACCTATTTTTCTTCTGTTTTTTAAATCGAAGTTACAGGAGCTTCCCTTTACGAGCTTCCTCTACACAAAAGACCTTTGAAACAAAAGAAATTCTTTAGAAAGTTTCTGCACTGAACTCCAAGTATCCCTTGTCAGCCTTCCACCCACTCTGTTTTCTGTTGTTAATTGAACAGAATGATATGCAAGTCTGTTTTTGAGTTCAGAAAATGGTCCTTAGGATCTCAAAATTGCTATAATAAAAAACAATGCCTTCATTAATGAGCTACATTACCTTGTTACGGTTTCAAATGTTGGGCAAGTTTTTCACCTTAATACTCGTTTTTGTTGCTCTTATGAAAGTTAATGGTACTGGTTGAATACTGATTCCTGCCCTTCTGGGGCAGAGTTTCTTCCAATCAACAACCATAAACATCTTTAATGCAAGTCATAGTAGTTAATGAGGATCTCAGGGGACGGAATACATGACTTCACTGCCTGAAAATAGATAGTCAAAATATGATGGGTTCAAGCATGCCAAGTTCTTTCTCACAAATTTCTCGAAAAGTACAATACAACAAACGGATAAATTAACATCTAAAACACTACTACTCTTTGGAGGATTTGTTGATGAGCGACTTGTGAATGTGTGGGATAACCCCACCACCTGCAATGGTTCCTTTGATCAGGGTGTCAAGTTCTTCATCCCCTCGGATTGCAAGCTGCAAATGCCTAGGTGTTATACGTTTAACTTTCAAATCCTTGCTTGCATTTCCTGCCAACTCCAACACTTCTGCAGTCAGATACTCAAGGATAGCTGCTGTATAGACAGCGGCTGTTGCCCCAACCCTTCCATTTGCAGAAACCCTGGTTTTCAATAGTCGGTGTACACGTCCCACAGGGAACTGCAGGAAAAGTTCAAAAAGACATTTATAAATGAACATATAAAGCTGCTGCACTAGAAATGTCAACTGATGCTTTGTGCATTTTCCAGAATTCAAAAAAACCCAGAACACATCTCCAAATAGATGAAAACATCATAACGATTGAAGTCACAGGGTAACTTAAGCCAATAAATACAAATCCAATCATCATGGCGTTGCAAGCATGAGTTGCTTCAAAATGTAATTACCCCTTAAATACAATAGTACTGTATCTTTCTTCTTGTGTCTCAACTATCAAATGAGCCTACCTACTATTTCTGTTTCACCATATAAGTGCAAATTTGAGAGTCCTGAATCGTTAACAATAGGAACTATCAATAAAGAGACGCTACAATAAAAGTTTCTGTAACATATCTACAGATTACATGCTAGAGACATCATTCAACAATGAACTCGTAACACCAAGTCAAACTGGATAACACCAACTAGGTGTTCTTATCAGGTGAAGTAAAGGCCTGGAGGAATAGAGTTCTATGAATTAAAACTCTCCATCTTATTTTTGCCAACTCACTCTTGCGAAAAATGAGGCCACTAGCATAGTCCACCCATAACCAATAACTTAACATTTGTTTTCTTCTTCCTAAAACTCTTTTTATTTCTCTTATTGAATAGAGTCTTCATGATGAAATTGTCAAGTCAGATTGATAGGGGTTTTAGGATCAAGACCAAGATCAATCTTCCGACATGGAGGATCATAAAGTCACTTATGTCTCAATTCACCCATAGAGTCTTGATTGTATGATCTTACGAGCTGGATCCTGACTTTAGTGATCATGCCAATTATACTGGACAGATTCAAACTCCAACAGTTCACCACATGGCCGAACAAAAACTTGATCTTCTCTCAAATCACAGAAACTATAACTATGAAATGTAAGTATTAAGTCATCAATATGCGCCTGCACTTCTTTTACCCACCACCATGTAATATGAAACCAAAAGAGTACGAAAGCAGATGTCTCACGCAAGTCCATCCATCCAACTTTTGCAAACTAGATACTAGTTGAAAGAGACTTGATCCAAATTAAGATTCATATCAAGAAGGAAAAATACTTTGCAGCTCATCCTTTTGGCACCCTCCTTTAAGCAAACTATCATAACCAGATTGTTATTTCATTGCTTTCTTCATTATTCCAACACCTCAACCCCCTCAAAGAACCAAAACAAGAATGAGAGAAAAGAAAAACTCAAAGTAGTCAGAAACAACAAGGAAAACACATGCAAAACAAACACAAGGATTAAACAACCCAACTTTACTTCACACAAACACCAAAAGACTTCATATCCCTCATTATACACAACAAAAACAAACAAAAAATCAAACAACAAAATGACAAACTCGAACAGAACTCTACCAAAAATAAGAACTGAATCTGCCCAACAAAAAAGATTCGATCTTTTTCTAAGGGTTCAAGCAGTTACGGAGCTGGTCAGTTTAAACTAACCACCATTGGGAAAAACCGCAAACTTTACATTCGCTTGCAGGGAAATCCCAACGGATTTATCAATCAAAAACCCCAAAACAAAAAAAAAAAAAAGAGGGAAGCGAGAGAACCTGGAGACCAGCACGAGAAGAGCGAGAAACGGGCTTCTTCTTGTCCTTGTCCTTGGCGTTAACGGTGGATTTGCCAGTGATCAATCCCTTTGCTCCTTTTCCCGACATTTTCCCGCCAAAATGCAACCGCAACTAGTTCCTAGGGTTTCGATTCCAATCTCACTAGTTACCACAGAAACACACACAAAAAAAAGACCCAATACGCGAGAGAGACGGAGAGAGAGAGAAGAATGGTTTTTCTGATACGACTCGCAAGGGACCTTTTGGTTTGGTTTTGGGTTCGAGAGCAGAAAGATAGACGAAGAGATTCGTGATCTGAAAGTATGGCTGTGGCTTGTTGTGTATTTGTTTCTTCGGTCTTTACCAAACTACCCTCAGTGTTTGGTCTTAATTACTACTGATTTATATTTGTGACAATTGGAGCTTGCGAACACGAGCATTGTTTGTTCTTTCAAAGTCTTGGAAGATCAAATTCTTCTTGTGGATTGAATCAAATTCACGCACGAAAAGAGAATAGAAAACTTGGCTGCATCAGCTTCCCTATAATATGTAGAAAGTTACTAACTTTTTCTGAAAATTAAAAAAAATCATAACGTAACAATAAGAGCATGTAGTTTGGTGTTAGTAATCCCCAAAATTGAAGAAAGATCAAAACTTGTGTGTGGAAAAGCTGACACGATTCAACTCAAGACTTCTGATTTATCCATATGATAAGCTTGATGGTAGAAGTTTGGAAGAACAAACTACACAAAAGAAACAAGAGTTCCCATTTTATTGGACAGAAGGGCGAATCACTAGAAAAACTAAAATACTTTGACAATCTACGCATGGCCAATATAGGAACACTGAAGAATGTTGCAGCTGCTTAATCCTTCTCTGCAGTTTTTCCGTCTTTGCTGATATGAAATCCCTCGATCTTATGGGTAACATCATCAGCTGAGACCTTCAATTTCCCAGTTGGTCCATTTCCAGACACTGAATCATTCTCATTGTGATTTGCAGGACCTGTCTGCCAAATTCTGATGGTTCCATCTTCAGATCCTGAAGCATAGGATTCCCCTCCAGGTGAGAATCGCACGCAATGAACAGGACCATGATGACCCTTGTTGCAACCTGCACAATAGAGCAATTTTAGGTCACTGAATATACTAAGCAGATACAATTTCACATTAATGTCTTGTTGAGAAAAATAAAAGCTGCTCTGAGAACCATTACAAAAGATTTTGGTTATGCAGTTAGGTCTTCATTTATGATTATGTGTGTACTGGTAGTTCAGATGCACATACCAATCTCTTCCCCTGTGTGGAAATCGAATACATGGATCCACATATCTTCTCCTCCAGCAACAAACTTGTTGCCAAATTTCGGTTCCAGGGAAGCAGACTCCACATTGCACGGCATGTTATAGCTCTTCACCAACCCAAAGCTATGTAACGAGTAAGAGATCGTCAGTCCACCCCAATATTACCAAAAGGATAAGGAAACAACCTGAATCTCCTTTTTTGGATATTTATATGAAAAATGAAATCAAATGCAAACAATTGCTACAAATCGGTTCCAAATTAAGGATACGTACTGATTTGCATCCCAAAACTTGACCGTAGACCCATCAGCAGTTGTTATATAGCGACCATCCTGACTCACCTCAGCACTGGTTACAGATGACTTTGTATCTAGTGTTTGAACAATTTTACCACTTCTGATGTCCCATAACCTAAGAAGTCATGAATAAAAGGCTTTTTATATTTAAATTTCAGCCCTAAGAATGAAATAAAGAAATGTTAATGAATCAAGTAATCTAGGTCAATACAAATAAAGTAAAAGGTGAATAGACACCACCTATTGCTACAATCTGCAATAAGGATGCAAATATAGGCTAAGTAGGAATTAGAAAGTACGTTACGTAGTAGG
This sequence comes from Erythroxylum cataractarum, assembly GCA_024703695.1. NCBI lineage: Eukaryota > Viridiplantae > Streptophyta > Magnoliopsida > Malpighiales > Erythroxylaceae > Erythroxylum > Erythroxylum cataractarum. The sequence continues at coordinate 3,023,261 of JANJEY010000005.1, read as the reverse complement.
GGTTAATGTATTTTTCCAAAGAAACTATATTGCAAAATCTGAAAATGTCAGTGATTAATGATTTAAGATACAGAAGGGATTCTGGTTAAGAAATGATGAGTGTGTTATGATAGAAGTTCTGCACTAGCCGGGTCTTTAAGAACACAGATATGGAAATCCATATGCAATTTACAGAACATTAGCAACCTTTTAATTGACAAATTAACCAAATTTGAGTGCTTATCTTCATATCTTTCTCCTTACTGTTAAATAGATCTAACAATACAATTCCAGATAGAGCTAAGTGGTGAACCTGCAGACGAGAGAGGAAAGTTACACAAAGGAAAGGTCTCCTTACAGAAAGTTATAAGTTATTCTCTAACAGTATACTTTACAGCACTCTAGCAAAATGATCATGCAACATAGCGTTGATCCTATCCATATTCAGACTTTGTTGACGATAAAAATACACACACACAGACAAGCACCTTAAACATATAGATTATGAAGATGTCAAAATTATCCATCAAGAAAATGTATCAGTATTCTTAATACTTGGATGTCCTAGAAATAATTAGCAAAAAACTGGTTAAATGATGAAATAAGATGTTTGTATCTGCTAACACAATATGAACACATTATAGGTCCAAAAACTTAATATTTCCATTACACTTCATACCTCACACCACCAATATCAGTACAAGAACTTAAGATGGTTTGGTCGCTGTGAAGCCAAGCAACAGTTCTAATTGATCCTGGTGAATTGTCAACTTCTCTTGGGGGTGCATCTGGACGATTCAAGTCAAATATACGGAGAATTTTCTCAACTCCACCTGTAAGTAGAAGATGAGTATCCTGCAGAAGGAACAATTTAGGCACTGGATACAAGGCCAGCATGAGACTATGATAACATAAATCCAAAGTTTGAATTAAAGATTTAACGGTGCTTCTGTTCTTTCAGATTAGGATTTCATGTATCATCTATATGAGGTAGTGAAACATTGAGGAGGATTAAACAATAATAACTAACAGTTCTTATCGATATAACAGAATCATCACTTCATTTTCTTTCTGAACCACGATACTAAACTATTAGGCATATAACAAAATAGCTCCAGCACCCATTTTGTTCCCCATGTTTTCCTTGTTCTTGGAAAAATAAAGCATAAGACATAAAAGAGAACAATATTGAACCTTACCTCTGAAAAAGCACATGCTCTAACAATATGCTTATGCTCAAAAGAGTGCAACACATCCCCAGTCAACGCATCCCACAATTTCCTGCAAGTAGTGGCATGATAAAATTGTACAGCTCCATGAACACTACTGCCTTTCTTTATATCAGATAATATCTTTACAATTTGCACAATGATAACAAATTGTGTATACATGTGCATCTTAGAGATAAAAAGAGGAAAGAAGGTGGTGAAGAGGTCAAGCATGTTCCTGATATAAATTAAACTTGAACAGGCAATAAAATACAAATTATAACAATAAAAGGAAATCTTCATAATACATACGCGGTAAAATCGGCAGAGGCAGATGCTGCACGTAAGGCATTAGTGTCTAGGCAGCAGCTCCACACTGCACCCTTATGCCCTTCAAATGTTCCAATCCAGTCTCCAGTCTCGCCATTTCTCAACATTGGATTGGAATCTGCACCATCAAAAAGGTGTATCGAGGTAAGCGGTTAGAGGGTGTCATCAAGGAAAATGATGAATCAGAACTGTTAGGAAGCCTAGTATGGAAAATAGCAAGTATCACCAAATGAAACCATGGGAATCACCAAATATTAGTGTCAAACTGTTCCATAAAAAGAGCCCAAGATTCTTTGTTTGCCAACATTGAGCTTCGAGAACTTTTATTTTTTTTCAAGTTTAATCTTTTGGCCATGAAGTTTAAAAGTAGAACCCCAAAATTATGCCACTGCTTCCTTAGGGGCCAAACAAACTAACGCGAACAAATTCACAATTAAGAGAAAGGAAAATGGATTATTTAAACCAAGCACAAGTCTAATAATATTCCACTAACAGAAAATGGTAGATGATTCCAACACCAAGTCCATACGGATATCAAAATGTCAGTCATAAATGGAATAATGTTTATAAATTATAATATTTCCTTTTTCTTCTTCCTTGAAACAAGAGTAGCAAGGACGAAAAGTATGCATATGCAACCAGTCCTCAATATAAACTCCAGGCAGATCAGAGCTAGCACCTCCAATCCAAATGGCCCGATAAAGCCCTTAAATAAAGAATCATAAATGTCTACTTAAACAAGTCAAATTACAGAATCAACCAAAGGATACAACATCCATTAACAAAACAATGACTTTATCCCAAGATATACCAAATTACCCGTGATAAATAAGGAGTATCGATATTATACCCCGAACAAAGTGATCATTGTAGGACTTTCAAATGATACCCTATTCAAGAAATATGTATTTGACGCTAAACACACCATTAAACGAGAGAGAGCAATTATATAGAGGTAGTGCAGGAAAACGCATTACCTTTGCTGGCACTGATAAGAAAGAATCCATCGGGAGTGACAGGGCTGTAAAACAAATCGACAACAGGACGAGAATGTCCATGACACACTAAAGGCACTGCCACCTTCTTCTTGTCCATTCCCCCTCTCACGAAACAACAACAACAACAACAACAGATTAAATAGAAAGAAAGCCCCCTCACCAAAAGCAAAAACCCTAGTGGATCAAAACTTGCAAACAAGCAAATTCGCTTCTCTTATGTGTTTGGTTAACCTCTATAAACAAAACCCATATACAAAAATCCAATCTGAATTAAATCGAGATCAAGTCCTAACAAAGATTGAAACTTTTTTTCCAGAATCTTCTACAAATACAAATAGAAAACACTCATAACATTTCTTCTTCTTTTACAAACTATGTTGCAACAAATTACCGGCTGAGAGAGCTAAGATGTTTCACTCTTAAATCTCAACAAGAAAGAAAAAAGAAGCTGTAAACAGATTATATTTGTCTGTGAGAAAATGGGAATTTATTAGTAGTCGAAAAGGGGGAAATAACAAAAGGGCAAGGGGCTCCTAAGTGCAGGGACGAAGATGGAGTGATGGCCTGCCTTTATAGTTGTTCAATTTAAAGCGTCCTTTCTATTTTGCATTTCCTTTTTCTTTTTTGTTTAAACTCGTATTTTCATTGGCGTTGGATCTTGCTTCTTGCTTTGCAACTAGGGGATTGGTGCATTGACATCATCTAATTGAACCCTAAAATTTCTCCAAATGATGTCATAATAGTTCAAATAGTGGAAATCAAGATTATTTAATTTAAATGAAGAAGTTTTTATAATTAGCCTGGAGGATTTTGAATCTTAGAAAATTGCAAATTCAATTTCTTAATTCGAATTAATGCTAACATGATAAATATTACTTTAGGTTATTTCTGAAAATAAATTTGACATTTAAGTCATACTTTTGAAGTTGACTCTTAGAGCTTTCTGTCAATGATCTTTGGTTACTTGTCTATTTGTTTATGCTAATGTTATCAAAAGCCCTAGAATGCAGAACAATATCTATCTTTCAAGCTTAGCAGTTAAGGGTATTAAGAAAGTTATTCCTTTATCAGAAAGAAAGAAACAAGTCAGCCATTTGTTTCATGGAAAGGACCTTTAGATGTTACTACAGTAGTTAATGAGAAGTAAGAACTCGAGAAAGGTAAAGCTTCTTTCTCCATTAGGGTTAACCTTGTTGGTACTTTCAAAGCATTTGATTCTTAACATGATGTAGTTGTATGTCCCTGATTGTATGATCCATGGAGATGTTTGTGACAAACTTGAGTCGAAGCAGAGCGACTCGAGTTCTATGGATATCTTTCCATGACATAAACATGACTGTACAACATTGAGGTTCTGCAAATTTCAGCACATCAGATAATCAGAACAAGTTGAATCTCTATACTAAGTAGTGTTGCTTCAAAGAAATTGTTCACATGTTTCAGCTCATGCATATCAGCTTGAATACAGAGATCTCTGTCACAATATACCACCAGGTTTTTCAAGCTAAAGCTTAACATGTAAACAGGAAATTAAAACAGGACTGTAGCCTTTTGCTGTAAAAACATTTGAAGGTTTGCAGTAACTTAAGTATCGACCATAACTTGCAAGGCCAACAGCCAAAATAGCAAGAATTCCGAGACAAATAAGCACTGAAGGGGTTACGTGAAAAGGACTTCTGTATCAGTCTGTCAGAAGTTACAAAAGGCAAACTGTTTAATTTCCAAACAACAACCATTCTAAGATTGCGAAAGAATTTAAGTGGAAAGTCCTTAATAGTGCTTTTAGATATATTCCTTTGTTGTTCTGTCTCTTCTATACTCACCATTTCATCTTTAGAGCATTTATGGTCATACACCGGACAATCTGGCATCATAGTATCTGCAAAGACAACATAACAATCCACATCCGATTACCAAATTCCTCCAACTGAAAGCATTAGCTACATAATAGCAAATTGTATGGAATAGAAATGGAAAATACGTATTTTAATTTATTCAGGCAAGTATGCTACAATCTAAGTAGAGCAAAGACTTACCAGAAGTCCTGTGCTACAACCTTGTCTGGAAAAATACAATGAACCTCAACGCCTCAGTCATAACGTGGCTAGCCATCAAAAATAGGCTCCGCACAAAATGTTGCTGGTCTAACACAAATGATACATGTTGTGTCCTCTGCCAAAATGCTGATGAAAACAGGAATCAACCGTTCTTTCAGTGTGCTTATTCAATAGCCATATGGAGTTGGATCCACTACATGGTCGGTGCTGTGAACAACATTTATGAGTGGGAACTTACGTTGCGCTGGTTTATCAAAACATTGTTGAAGATAAGTATCGCTTAGCGAACAAGATCCTGAACTGGATCCAAGCGATTCTTCTGACCAGGGGTGTTGACAATCTGATCTCCCCGTCTATGAAAACACAATGGAACCTTTACGGATAGTATTTTAAAGCTCCCCTTGTAATTCTAAGCTAGTCCACTACTATTAGTCTTTGTATTGCCCTTAGCGCTTAGATAGGCAAGCCCTCTGTAACTTGATAATTGGTGTACCCTTGTAATTTTTTTGCAATTGCGTGGCTATTGATAATCAAATTTCATATTCATTTTTCAAAAAAAAGTTATCTTTTGTCTTTCTAACAACCAGCTTTCTCTGCTACCAAAGAGCAGGCCAATTCACTGTAACAAGGTCCACTAGCCTATATTAAGATCTTTACCCATTTGACTTGGATACGACATTAAACACTTTAAACAACAATTGCAGTATGCTAACTTGTTAGTCTATACCCAAGAGAGTAGCTGACTTCACATGCAGCAGATGAAATGTGTGTAGCAAGGGGGAGAGGACATGGGGGATATTCTGGCAGATATACCGCTCACAATCGTTTAAAAACTTGCACCCTTTTCCACAATCTCTCATATATCTGTTTTGATGGGACAAGTCCCATAAGCAGCCTAAGATAGCGCGCAATAAAGAGATAAGCTAGTTATAATAAAGGGAGAGATTTAGATTTAAACGGCTGTTCATAAATATAAAAGAGAATGAAAGACTAACAAATAAACACAGCCAACTATAAAAATGATTGTCAGACAACACATTGATTGAATATGATTCCATGATGTCATCTCAAAGAACTGCCTTCCTCATGACATAAACATACGATCTGAAGATTGTATGAATGTATTCCTGAGTTCTTCATGAACATATTATACTGAGTCAATATAAACTTCACCCATTTCATATTTGCTTTTTACCAAATACTTGTTCAAGTATAGTGGAGATTATCATGGTCCGTTACTCTAATTTTTGTGAGTTATCTTTTCCTGCAGATTATAGCTATGGCCGTATTAATAAAACAAGCAAGTAGGTACCTGTGAGAATTTCCTTTATCAGGAAAAGGGAAGTTACAGAAATTACATAATCAAAGGGGAATTGCTCGTAAGAACTATAAATATATTTGAAAGCATCCACGTAAGAAAGTGGACTATAAGTGTCGTGTTTTCAATATTTTCTTTAACTTTATTTCTCAAGTACCTAGGTTAGATCCATGTTAGTAATTGAGCAATTCAATAAATGGGATAATCTCAAACAATACCAAGCAAGAAGTATGATGATTTCAGAAAATACAAAAGTAATAGATGAAAAATTTAAGGGGTTATGAGGCTGAATTTGCTCTTAACCAATTGGTTTCCAACTGAAATCAAGCAATCAGATCGTGACCTTTACTGAAATCTGCAGTTATCCTTCATTGTCACTGCATAAGGGATTCCCATTTACTCACACTAAACCTAATGTAGGTAAGTGAACCAACAACTTCGGAATTATAACCAAGCATACATGAAGAAGGAAAGCCAAAAGATCCAAAATTCCACCTACAAAGGTAATCAATCACTACCCACAAACCAAAATCAATTCCAGAGGCTAGGAAAAAGAAAAGAAACCACATTTGCCATATAATTAGGATCATGAAATAATCTTACGTGGCCTTTTGGGTTTTCTCTTCGCATATAAATCCGGAAGAACGAAAACCTCACGAGTTATCACCTGACTATAATTTTTCAACTTTCTTATGAAATCATGCAGATCATAATTCAGTTACTACAGCCACTTAATACCAATAAAGCTCAAAACTTCATGGCATTTTCCGAGAAACCAAACTAACAATGAGAGTATCGAAGGCTTACGACGAGAAGGAACATCAAAGTTGAAGGAGACAACACATGGGATAGTAGACAAAATGTTGAGAACAGACACACTCAAAATGCAGCTCCACAGCCTCCATTGGCTCCTTCCACCAAAAGGGCTTCCCGGGAAAGAGCCATAAACTATGATCAGATCACGGGTTTCACATCCACAGTTTACATTCTGGCAAAGAAGAGCTCTGTGGTTTGATTAGAGTTAAGGGACTTAAATTGCCTCTTTTTTTTTTTTTCACAGGGGGGCGATTTTAAAAATTAAATTTATTTGATCAATTTAAGGGTAAAATTTTTTTAATCAGTTAATTTTTTAGTCTAATTTTTATTAAAATTAATATTTTATTAATTAATCGATCAATTTTATAAATTAATTAATTTTTAATAAGTACAATTTTTTAATCATTTTTTAACTTTTTTTAATTTTATTCAATTTTTAACCGATTTTATGACAGTGTAATGTCAGTTGAACCTTTTAAGTATTAAACTACTTATCTTACCGGTTCATTTAACTTTTTGAGAAAAAGAAAATTATTTATTGAAATTTATAATTCATTAAATTGAATCAATTTTAGTATAGCATAATGCACTTTATATTCACTAATGAAAAAGAAAAAGAAAATTTTAATATTAAATAAACTTAAACAAAATCATATATAAATTAATTAAAGAAAATTAAACTTGATTTAAAAGAATTTATACAAATTTTTAATCTAAAGCATCGATTATAACGTCTTTTAACTTGCATCATTTTTTAAATAATGACATTTTTTTATATAAACTGGATCTTGCATTAATCAAAGGTAAGGTGGTAATCTCAAACCTTAACAAGGGCATACAAGTAAGAGTGTCAAGTTAACTTATGCGCTTCGACATTGTAGTGCCTACTTACTCAGTGCATTGAAATATCAATTTTACGTTTGAGAATACCTAAACAATCCTCTATAATTATACCAAAAACGGAGGAGTCATCCAAAGATGATTGAAGGGAGTAAAATACTTCCTGAGCATCCACTGCAATAGAGCATGGTCCTTGAAGGTACTGATCAGCCACTGCGATACCTTCTGCTATCTTAGGCTCAAAGGCTCTATGGTGCAACCTGAGATAGCAAACTTAATGTTTCCGACTCTGCTTTTGACTACTGCTCCATACCCGCTTTGGTTCAGGCGGGGGAAAGTTGTTGCATCTGCAAAACAACTCCACTGCCATGAAGCTTCAGCAGGTGAATTGGCGTTAGTGGCAGCCTATGTTTTAAAATTTGGACTAGTAATCGAACTGGTGGCTTTACTGGTCACTGGTTTGATCAATTCAACAGATTCAATCACCGGTCGAACCGATGTGATGTAATAATTATGCAATAATTATATTTGATTATATATAATATAAAAAATATAAAAAAAAATATTTAAAAAAAATAATTGTCGGACCGGTCGGATTGTTTATAGCCTGTTTTGAAGGATCAACCGAACCGGATCACCGACCGGTCACCGGCCGGTCCGATCCGAGCTTTAAAACATAGGTGGTGGCCGACGGGGGAGAGTGGCGAGACCTGCATGAGACAACAAAAATCAGCAGCTTGTGAGACGACACCTTACCGCTGATGGTACATGCCTTTATTGCTCCCAAGACGAAACCGCTCTTCATGTGGTTCGGG
>JANJEY010000005.1:2920995-2946001 GCA_024703695.1 Erythroxylum cataractarum | reverse complement strand
TATATATATATATATATATATATATATATATAATGTAGATACTTTAGAATTAACCGAACCTTATTGGAACTTTCCATATTAGTACATTATTATCACAAAAAACAAAGCAAAACACAATTAAATATAAAAGATGGACGAGATATCACACACCATCCATTTAAATTTTTAATTATAGAAAAACATCATTTATGATGGAAAATTATACATTAAACACCTATAAAAATAGATCAATGTAATGAACATATTCGAATAAGTTTAGTAGACCAAGAACAAATTTATAAAAGTTACAAAAAATCCTTAAAGAAAGGAGATATAAAATTTGATGTATACATCTTTCTACAATCCAAATTTTGTTAAAATCCACCTTTGAAGAAGGAATAGATTCTCCTATAAGATTGACTATAATTGATGAAAGAATTACTAACTTAAAAGATAAAGTGATTGAAATCATGAATGAAAATTTGGCTTATGAAAAAATCAAATTTAATACTCGCCTTAACTTGTGAATTCCTTTACCATAACAAAATTTAGATGAAACAATTACTATAGTCTATAAATTTTATCAAGAAAATTTAATGACAATGGGACAATATCCTTTTTCAATTACTTATCAAATAAGTTATGCTTTAACTAATTCACATCATAATATTGAATTTTAAAATATATATCGCATTTATATTGACCAATTAGTTAATGATGTAGCAAAAGTTGGAATAAATTTAAGAACTAACTTAGGAGAATTATCAAATATTAATTATCCTATAAAATTACAAAACATAACAAGTTTAAATGATATTCCTCACTTATCGTTATGTGAAAATAAAATAATTAAACAAGAACCTAGTCTTTTACGATCACAATCTGTATGATTAGAAAAACCTATTAGGTAAACTGAACTTAGAACATCAAATGAAAAAAATGAATACAAAATAATTAGTTAATATTAAAAGACAACTTCAAGATTTATCAAGTCTTTTTAAGAATACATTATGAGTGTTACTAAGCAATTATCTGAATTATTAGATAAACAAATTAATATTGAAAGTCAATTAAAGGAATTAATTAATGTAATACAACCATTACTAAGTAAATATCAAAATTATTAATCACAAAAATTTAATGAATTTTGCAAAATGTTAGAATCTTTACTTACTAAAATTAATAATAGAATAATAAATATTGACTATAAATGTTATAAAAATTACTTAAAAAATAGATCAAATAGATGCAAAACTAAAAAAACTAGAAAAATCAAAAGTTGTATCAGAGCCAACACGCTCATCAAACCCAAACATAACTCTAGTAAAACCATGGAAGATATAAAAATTCAATTAGATGAAATTACCCAATTAGTTAATAAACTAACATTAGAGAAAGAAAATAGTTCTTTAAAATATGAACTTATAAAACCTATCATTGATCAAGACGAAATAATTTATGGATATGAATCGGATCAAGAAGTATATATAGAACAACCAAAACCTATTGAACAAACTGAAACTAGCCAAAATGTAGAAAAAAGAAAAAGAGAAAATCAATCAAAATATGATTGGAATTATAGACCGGTTGAACAAAAAGAATTAAATCATTTTGGATACTATAGAAAAGATGATAAAATAAAAAAATTTCTTACAAAATATACACCAAAGCGTGTAACATTAGGATCAAATAGAATTTTTAATTTAGACTGTGTTATATCTCTAGAAAATTATTATTTGAATGGTCTAGTAGATTAGCATTAGTACCCGACTCGAAAAACCTTTTGAAGGAATAACTAATACAAGTACTTTATGGAATTTTATCACCTATAAAACAACAAGTATAGTATTAAATTTTTTATTATATAATAAAATTGAATAAAAAATGCCAATGAAAGTTTTTCAAGTTGTAACCAATGAAATTTATAAAAAAAATTTATAGGAGAAGATATAGCTTCATATAAATAAAAAATTGAAAACGAAGAAAGAAAAATGCATCATGACACCTAAATAATATAAGAATATGTGATGTTTGTTTTGTTATTAGAAGAATATATTTGTGAATATAAAAAAATATTATTATAAGTTGAAACATTCCGAACAAGGAATTTATATACAAATCTTTATACAATAATTACCTTATCCTATAAATAAAACAGCAGAAGAATTATTTTCAACAAAATAATAAGATGATTTAGTAGCTTATAATTTAGGAGGAGTTATTTCAATAGTGAAAGAGGTATTATTACAAAAATGTTTAGAAGCTAAACTAAAGAAAAAATTAAGACATATCGATATTCAATTATGTTTTTCAAAATATTTAACAATATCTCAATATTATAGATGTGATTCTTTTCATTCAAAACAAAGAAAACCTAAAAATAAACATAAGTGGCCAAAAATCCTAAACTCAGTTATAAAAAGTCCCCATTTAAACCTTATAAAAAGCTTTTTAAAAGAAAAATTATAAACAATTTAAACTAAAGAAAAATATATTATCTTTAAAATAAGAAAACAGGTAAATGTTGATTATATAAAGAAGAGGCTCACTAAACAAATACAAGTCTAAAGCAAAATCAAAATAAAGATAAAGAAAAACTTAGTATTCTAAATTCAGCAATTAAGTATATGTTTTCCAAAATGTAGCTAAAGAAATTTTGCTACACTTACATAACTGTGGTCAATAATCTTTGACTTCGCTTCGCTTTCCTCGCTAAAAATAATGAGCTAAGTTACAGATAACGTCACTAAACATTTTTAGTTACTGTAACGTGAGTAATAACCTTTTGCTACAAAAATTTAAGTATACCAATCTCAAGGTGCAGGTGAGTTGGTAAAGGGCTCTCCTGACTTAAATAAAGTCGGAGGTTCAAATCATCTTCATGTATGCAGTCATTTAAAACTTGAGGTCGAAATTTTGCAATCGTTTAAAATTTGGAATTAGAATTTTGCCTCCGCAAAGGACCTACCTAAATCAAGTGAGGATTAGTCTAAAAGTGGATAACTTAAATGTGCTTTTCTATAATTGGAACCCTCCTAAAATATCTCGTAAATAATTAAAAAATTTAAATATACCAAAAAAAATTATTGGCCATGATTTAATAATATCGTCTCCTATGACTCTTCGCTGCGAACCGTACGCAACTCGTAGCAAAAAAAATATTTGTGATGAGTTAACGGAAACGTTATCTATAGTTTTTTTTCTACGAAGATTTTTGAGACATTTCGTCACTAATAATACTAACGAGGATTTATGGGGTTTTTTTTTTTTTTTGAAAAAAAACTGAAATAACCCTTTAATCTTCAATAAATCTAACTTTTGACCCCGAAATCGAAACTTCACAAACTTAGTGTCATTAGAAAGATAAAAGGGAGTTCTACAACTTTCTAGAAGGATTTAAAAACTAATTAAGCCATTAAGAGGGTCAAAATCTGTTTCAAAGTTTCAGCCCAAACCTTAATTTTTCCTACAAAAAGCCAGAACTTTGAAAATTCATATCTTTTAGTACACATGTCTAGAAATGACACATTATACCTCGTTGAAAAGATAAAAAGGTGCTTTACAAGTTTCATGAAGGGTGCAAAAATTAATTCAATCATTAAAGAGTGTAAAAACCTATGCGAAGTTTCAGCCTAAGTGAAAATCAATGGAACAGTAAATATACCTAATGAACAGTAACTGTCAAATTCCAAAGCTCATAACTTTTTATTCCCAACTCCAATAATTGCAAATCATACCTCATTTTAAAGATAAGAGAACAATCTACATTTCCTATGAAGAAAATAAAACCTGAAACTGTCTCTAAAAAGGTGAAAAAGCCCTCCAAAGGTTCTGCAAAATTGCAATACCTATCCACAGCAGCTGAAACCTTTCACCTCTCATAACTTTTTCATTTTAACTCCGAATGTGACAAAATTTATGTCATTGGAAAGCTATAATCATGCTCTACATTCTTCAAGAAGGCCATCCAAACCCATTTCAGCTCTAAGCCATTCTAAAACTGAATGGAAGTTGCTGCCCAATTTCTGGAAAAATTGGACAGCACCTCCCCTAATTTACATCTAACCCAAAATTTTCAATTCAACACACAACCTGCATAAAACTCATTCATTCTAACTTCCATAACACCAATTATAACCAATATACTTCAACCCAAGGCAGTATACGCACTCCTAAACATCTATTCAATTCCAAGCAATAAAGAAATACAACCTCATCTTTACTTTTATCAACTTCAACCTTACATCCATACATTCTTAGAAAACATATACAGGATACATGTAAACTTCGAAACCCTTATATATATATCAAACAAGTCAATAATAAACTTCAGAGGGCATTAAGCCCGTTTACATCCCAAAACAACCAAAGTGAAATTCACAAAGAACAAACTAATGCTTGACTTCTCAAAACATGACTTCAAAAGCAAAGCGCATCGGAGTTTTGTCCCAATCCCGATGCGGTGACTCGGTATCTCGCTCGACACCTGTGGAGGGGAAATGGGGTGTGAGCTCGACGGCTCAGTGGGTAACAACTTAATAATTAAGGAATAAGCAAAAATCATCATTCTTTCCTTCATTTTCAAAACAATGTCACATTTATAAAAATATTCTTACTTTTCCAATCTTTTCACAAAACCTATCCCATCAAACAATTCACACACTTAACACATCACAAAACAAACAAACATTTCACAAAAACATATACAAAGTGGTTCGGGTGGATCCGAAACAGAACGTACTACACAATTCCGCGAAGCGGTCATGTGTAGCCGTAACGAATAGGAGTCCTTAAGAGAAACTCCACGGCCACTAGCGGGCAGGCGGGAGAAGCCTATGGGTAGACAGGTGCACCTGACTCAGAAGGGACCACCACAAACCCAAAGAAAGCACATAATTACATAATTCGAAAACATTAGCCGAACTGGCCTTTACAAATTTACGTTCGCATAACTGAGCCAAACTGGCAAATCTTTTTCCCAATCTTAAATTCTCATCTTTTTCACATAACAAAGCAGTATTCAAATCATTTCAACATGACTTCACAATCAAAGCATCTCACATACAAGTTAAACATATCGCAAAGAGTAATTTATACACAAAATCGAAGTCATTGGAAAGCAAAGTTCATTAAGCTTATAACTCAATTATTAAGGAATCACCCACCTTAAATTCCTTTAGCTTGATGGATGGTCAAATGGCCTTTCCTCTTCCTCCAAAAGCCTCCCTTCACCATAATCAAACACAAAATCTCTCTTTAACATAGGATATCCAAAATCTAACATTTCTAAGGAAAGGAAAACTTGAATTAACACTTACCCAACTTAACCCATAACTTAACTAAGCTGTTTAAACTCAAAACCCATCAAGAAACTTCAAAAATTTCGAAATTTCCCTTACCTATATAAAACCCACGAAAATTGCTTCTTGCTTCTCTTGGAAGATTCATCCTTCCTTTCCACTTTCTTCTTGAATAGAACTCTTAAACTCTCCTTTCTAAGCATAGAAACCTAAGCTCCATACTTCTCTTCCTCTTCTTCTTCTTCTTCTTCTTCAACCGAAAGTCTCCCTCTCTATTCTCTTATTCTCTTCTCCAATTTCGTAATTCTCTTTTGGTGAGTGTCGTGTGTTTCTTTCCAAAGCCTTACCTAACTCTTGTCTTTAAACTTAAAAACCTAAGCTCAAAGCTACGTAGTTTTAGGATCCTTCATACATAAAATTTACTCTCCCTTCTTTTATTCTTGTAAAATCCGTAAGCCTACTTCCTTAATCCATTTATTTTCTCTTTTATTCTCTTTTTTTTTCATTTAACTTAAACTAAAAGACAATTTAAACCCTCTTCCTTAGCCTTTAACCTTAAAAACATAAGTAAACTTCCCAATTTACCCTCAATTCGTCTTATTCTTTTCGACTTCTTGAAACTTATCAAAATGCTAATTTTAACTAAATCCTTTCAATTAATTTCTATTAATCTCAAATGAATCTCACTAAAAGGAATTATCGATCTAAACCTCAAAATAAAAATAAATCATGCTTAATGTGAATCGGGGCCCAACAGATTAGATGGTCTTCCTCTGCTCCAGTAATGAGGATATCATCCACGTAGATGATGATGGCAATGAAACTAGAACCTAGGCCTTTGGTGTATAGGCAGTAATCTGCCTCTGACTTTTCAAACCCCAATTGTTTGAGCTTTATTGTCAATTCCTTGTGCCACTGTCTGCCTGCTTGTTTAAGCCCGTAAATTGACTTGTTTAGTCTGCAAACTTCTCCCTCCTTGGCCTTCTTGTAACCTTATGGTGGTAGCATGTATAGTTCTTCCTCTATGGGTCCATGTAAGTATGCATCATTTATGTCACATTGCAGTATAGGTCATTTCTTCATTGTAGTTATAGCTAGGAATATCCTTATTGTCACAACCCGTGCTACAGGTGCAAAAACCTCTGAATAATCCACTCATTCTCTTTGATTGAACCCCTTTTCCACCAACCTTGATTTCAGTTTGTCCACCGTACCACCTGGATTATATTTGACCTTGTAGACCCATTTTGATGCTATTGCTCTCTTCCCCTTAGGCAGCTGTGTGAGAACCCAAGTTTAGTTGTCCGCTAGAGCCTTTAACTGTGCATTCATGGAGTCCACCCAATCTCTTGACTTGCTAGCAGTTTCATAGGACATGGGTTCAAAAACAACAGATACATTCCCCATGAATTCTTTGTATTTTGGGTTGTGTGTAACATGAAATTTTGACTCTTTGTCTTCTGGTGTTTCTGCAGAACCAAAAAAACCAAAAATGTTGTTAGCATTATCGAGGGCAGAAGTGGAGTGATGAGCTGAAGCTTAATGGATGTAATCTTCAAGGTATTTTGGTGAAGTATGGATTCTTTGGCTTCTCCTCACATGGTTGTCTATAGTTGTGCTGTGACTGATAGGTATGTTTGGTTGAGATTGAGGGACTGTTAATTCTGATGCAGGTTCAATGCTTTGTGAGGTAGGCAACTTTGGCATGCCTTCTTGTGCTACTGTCTGCATATCATCATTGCCCACTGTGTTGTGGGGAAAAAGGGGTAAAGGGTTAGGTTCAGTGGCTGTAGGTGTATTTGCAAAAGAAAAGGTATTTTCATGGAATATAACATCTCTTGAGCTGAAAATGGTTTTTGTGTTGATATCCATGACTCGATAAGCATTGTAATCCGGCATATATCCTAGGAAAATGCATCTAAAGGATCTAGGATCTAGCTTTGTCTTGTTGGTTGTTTTATCTAAGGCGAAGCATAGGCATCCGAACACTCTCAAGTGTGCATAGGTAGGTTTTCTTTGATGTAGCTTCTCATATGGGTTTTTCCATTGTAGGACTTTGGTGGGAATTTTGTTTAAGAGATAGGTAGCAGTGAGAAGGGCCTCTCCCCAATAAATTTTGGTAAGTTTGTTGTAAACAATAGGGCTCTTGTAAGTTGTAATAAGTGCTTGTATTTGATTTCCACCACTCCATTCTGCTGTAGAGTGTATGGACAACTTTTCTGATGCATTATTCGTTTGTCTGCAAAGAGCTTTCTGCACTCATGATTTAAAAATTCTTTCCAATTGTCTGTTTAAACTCTAAGTACTTTTGCATCATGCTGTTTTTCTATGGATTGGATAAAATGGGTTATGGTAGGATATGTGTTGTCTTTGTGTTTGAGTAAGAAGGTCCAGGTGGCTCTAGTGTAATCATCAACAATGGTTAGGAAAAATTGAGATCCATCTAGGCTAGGTACTCTATATGGCCCCTATAGATCCATGTGTAAAACCTCAAAGGGTTTAGTGGTTTGTATTTTGTGTTTAGGGAAAGGTTTTTGGTGTTGTTTTATCATAGGACAAATCTGACAATTGGATAAATCGGATTTAAACCCTTTGATTTCATTGATGTGCTGCAATTTTTCCATAGAAACATGTCCTAGTCTATTATGCTAGGTATTAACAAAAGCAGTAGCACTAAACACAAATTTTTGATTTTGGTAGAAGTCTAGGGGGTCCTCTCAAGGTCCCTGGAGGTATCAAAAGGTCTTCTGTCAGCTCATACAGTCCACTTCTGGCCTTGATAACAGCTATAACATTGTTAGTTTGAAGGTCCTGCAAAAACAATTCATTAGACATGAAGATAGCTGCAAGGTCATTTTATGTTGTGAGTTTGTGCACAAAGAGTAGATTCATTTAGGGTAATTTGGTTTCCAATGGAGGCTTCACATACATGTGTCACATGCTTCTTTGTGCCATTTGGTAAAGTTACTGGTTCATACAATTTGTTTGGTTTATGCTTATTGTAAAAAGTAAGATCTATGATCATATGAGATGAAACACCTGAATCAACCAACTACATGCATTTATTTTCTGTATTGTGACTCACGCTATTACCTTCAAAGTTTGCAAGCCCTCCAAACTTTACCTCACCTGTGGTCTTTCCTTTAATATCCTTAGATATCTCCTGTTGAATGAAGGCTGCCAAACCTTGTGAAATCTGTCCATTTTTCCCATTCTACTCGTTAATTTCATGTGGAGTATCTGCAGGAGTGTCAGCAGTAGCTACAAGATTAGCTTTGTTCTTCTGGTTGGTCAGTTCTTTGTACCAGTCGGGCACTCCATAGATCTTGAAGCAAGTTTCAATGGTATGCCCTGATTTCTCACATTTTTCACAGTATTTGTCTTCCTTCTTGTTGAATGTCTTCCTGGTGTTTCTTCCACCTTTCTTGGGGTTGAATTTGGTTTGTCGTGCCATCATAACTATATTTAGATTGCTATCATGGTTGGATTTTACTGTCTTTTGCCTCTCTATTGTTTGCATCAATGCAAATGCTTTATTGACCATCGGTAATGGTTCCATCAGCAAGACTTGGTTGACCACATGTTCATAGTCCTCACTTAGTCCCATGAGAAATTGAACCAGTCTATGTGTGTTGTCCTTCATAGAAATGGATTTGGCCGCTTCATAGGTGCATGTGGGTATAGGGTTTAAGCTGGCCAAATCATCCCAAAGCTTCTTTAGTTTAGTGTAATAAGATGAAATAGTAAGATTACCTTGTTTAAAAAGATGATCTCTCTTTCTATTTGATAAAGCAGTGGCCCATTGGCCTCCCCGAATCTCTCTCTCAATTCTTCCCAGAGATCTTTGGCTGTGGAGAATGACAAGAAGACATCACTTAGCTCCTTAATCATGGAGTTGAGAATCCATGACTTGACCATAGAGTCTGCACGTTTCTACCTGGCCTGGAGTGCTCTATCTTCCATGGGTTGTGCATAGGTTCCATCCATGAAGTACAACTTGTCTTTGGCACATAGGGCTATCATCATGGACTTACTCAATGTCAGGTAATTATTACCATTGAACAGGGCAGTAACTAGGACTGCCCCAGGGTTTTCTGTGTTTGTAATGGAGTATGTTTCTAGGTCAAGATTGTGTGTAGGGTTATTGGCTTCACTGTCATCGACCATGTTAGACATTCTGGGTATAGGTTAGCTTGGATCAAGGCTTAGTCTCTGATACCATGAAAAGATGTATAGGAAGATGATGAAACAAATATATTTCATTCATATTTTTCGGTGTGTACAGGAAGGGACTTTTATACTAATATAGACTTTTATACTAATATTATTCACTCTATTTGGCTAGGTCACTTTCTATTGTAACAGAAAAAGGACATTGTACAACTAAGGAAAAAGATAGCTAAGGAAAATTGTACAAAAAGGATGAAAGGGAGAATAAAAGGAGGATGTGCGATGCTTTAGTCCTTGCAGGGATATTTGCTAATGTGGCCCACGCATGAAGACTCCAAGCATTATGGCTCGTGGCCCGAAGATGAAAAACAATTTGGGCAAGATTATCCATGTCATTTAACAATATGAAATATACGACTTAGGTGCTAGAAAATTTGCCTTCATCAGCCTGCCACTAATTGGTTGTCTTCCTAAATGAGGATATATAAGACAAAAACTAATGGTGGCTGCTACCAAGACATAGCATACGAAGCAAGAATCCATAAAAAAGGCCTTCTCCAAGATCATATTCAAGTTCAGCAAGAACTTGAATGGCTTCTACTATTCACTTTTTGATATGAGTGGTGCAATGAAAAGAATATTGAAAAATCCTAAAAAATATGGTAAGCGAAAAACAAAAATTACAACTTTCTTCTTCTTCTTCATATTTTCAGTGTTCCAGGTCCATAAGGATTATTGCATGTGTTAAAAAAACAACACAGATGTATTCATCTACATCATACAACCAAGATCAACATTTTATTTAGGGTATAAGAACACAATGAGAATGACATACTTCCAAGTCTTGGTGGTTCCTCTCCATCTTTCACAACCTATAAAAAACAAGAACATTTTGTGCAAGAGAGAGCCAGGAGTAAAAGACTCAATATTCTTTTTCACACTCCCACATCATATATATACAAAATCCTACCATATGTTATATCTTATAACATCTTTTACCTTAAGTGGTAGAATAGGATAATTGTATCATTTTTAAGGATGTTATGAACTATTATTTAATGGGCCAACATATAATTATTAGGGTACTATCATGTGCCTTAAATACAATTATTTTTTACTTAAGTTCTACGAATTTTAACAAATTAGTTATTAAATTGAAAATTTTAGAAAATGTAATAATAAATTGTTAAAGATTATTAATTGTTGATTATAAAAAAATAAAAAAAATAAAATTTTTAATATTATTTATTTATAATTATTAAACAAATGTGATTTCTTCAATATTCATTTTCTTTCATTTTACTTCTTCACTTTTCATACATGTCATCTTCAGTACATAAGAAATCACGTTTCAGTGAAAAAGAGATGTAAACATTGCCAATATACACTAAAAAAACACTATGAAACTTGAAGCTAGTTTAAGCAATTGAGTTCTTAAATCAAAAAGTTATTGGTGAATTTGTGTACAGCTAGATTTCCTCATACTCTATGTATTAACCAGATTTTTTCTAAGTTTTTGTTATTGTTAAACAAAAAACTTGGATACGTTTTGCAGATATCAAACCTCAATTTCTAAAAAGAGACCAAAAAAAAAACGTACGAGACTCTTCGCATCATTAAAAAAAAAAGTCTATAAGATGCTTGATATAATACTTGAAATGTATCTGATTTGAATGTGCATTTAGATAACGACGTGTACTATGGTCTGCCTAGTAATAAATGGGAGCAGCTTTTTCATAAATAACGGACTAACAAGGGATAGAATTTGAGTGGCTTTAATTCCTTTAAGAATTGTGATCATATCCTCTTACTTTATAATTATGCATCTTATCCCATTATTGATTTTGTAAATTGGTTGAAACAACAAAGTTATTTTGTCAATAAATGAAAAAAAAAAACTACATTATCCTAAAAGCATATGTTAAACAAGTTCTTTTTTTTTTTTTTTAATCACAGATTGTAAATTACGAATATAATTTTAAACAAGGAACCATGGCCAGGCTCAGCAATATCATCTACTTTGGTTTCTTAGTTTGCATATCTCTGGTTTCATCACCAATTTGCTGCATAGAGAGATTGATTTGATTCATCAGCCAAATTGCGAACCAAGCACTAGTACCAAGCATGTCCCTTTATTTGTTTCCGGGGACTCGCTCTTAAATTCAGGCAACACTAACTATGTCGATTCACTTGAAAAGGTGAATTTCTTGCCTTATGGTAAATCCTACTCCGACCAACGCACCGGACGTTTCAGCGATGGCCGTACCATGGCAGACTTCATTGGTATGTTTTGGATATACTCAGACTCAAGTCAAAACATTGTTTGGAACTAACTACTTGTGTATATTAATTGTTTCATCTTCTTTGTAACAGCTGATTATGCAAATCTTCCATTGTTACCACCTTACCTGCAGCCTGGATTAGACGATTATCCTCCCAACGTGTATTTGCCTTTCTAAATATCTTTTATATATGTAATATAATATTTTGTATAGGTGTATTATTTCTTTTTTTATAAAATCCACCCCGTTAAAAATATCTTATAATATAATAGTAAACTTTTAGTTAGTTGTGATTTATTTAAATTTTTATTATTTTAGTGATCTGTGATTTATCTAAAATATTGAGTTGTGTATATTTATAATGAACATAGACAAAAAGATGTGAGCTTTATCAATGATTTAAAAAACTTAATTACCAGTCTTAAATCGGTCAATTTTTTAGTTTGGTTTATTTTAATAATTTTTATTATTAAAAAATGATCGATCTATTAATTAAGAAGTCAATTTTGATAAATTAATCAATTTTTATAAACTATAATAAATTAATTTTTTTATTTGATAGTCTTCTTTTTCAATTAAATATTAACTTTTTCAATGAGCATAGGTTGTTTTCTTCTTTAATAATAATTTGTCATTTAATTTTATTTACATAACAATTTTATAAAAGCTTAATATCAATTGAACTTTTAAACATTAAATCTCTTGTCTTGGTTTAGTATCTGATTAGATTTTTTAAACCGTGAATTTTAATATTTTATAATCAAAACGTCAAATCTTTTAGTTAGTTGTGATTTATTTAATTTATCATGTATTCTTTTAGTTATCTAATCTAAATTCTTGTGTATTTAGATTTGTGTCTCATTCTTATATAAGAAAACATAGACAAATCTAATGAGTTAGTTGTTCTAAATTTATGTTCTTTTACTTGTAATTTATTCTTGATTTGTCTATAGTTGGACTTTTGTCTCGTTCTGGTATAAACATCAAAAGCAAAGTGAGAAAGATGAGAGTTTTATAATCACAAGATCAAATCTTTAGTTAGTTGTGATTTCTCTAAATTGTTTATTGGTATATAGTATACTTTTGTTTATATTTAGGAATGATTTATTAGTTAGGTAAGATTTATTTAAGTTTATATATTTTTTAGTTAGTTAGGTATGATTTATTTAAATTTATGTTTTGTTAGTTAGATATGATTTGTCAAATTTGTATTTTTTTTCATTTATCTAAATTCTTGATTTGAATATATCTAATTTTTTATTATAAACATGTATGATTTATTTAAATTTATATTATTTTAATTAGGTATACAAGGATGAATTTCACTGGTTTGTAAGTCTAAAAAAGTCCAATAATACATAGTCTTACCTCTAACTTTAGAGGTCGTTTCCAAATTAGGTATGATTATCTAAATTATTATTATTTTTAACGTATGTATATATAAACTTGATTTATGTAGATAGAATTTTTAAGTTGAAATGTGGAGTAAAGATATATAAATTTTTTTTATTAGCGTAAAAAAAAAAAACACACGTAAGTGGTGATTCGTTTCCACTCATACTTATTATCTACGGGATTTGAGTTGTTTGCAAGTTATATCTGAAATAAGTGCTCTACTGTGTATGGTCCAACCATGGAAATGAAACTCCTACTACTACTTCCATTCCACATTATGTCTGCAAAAACTTGGTGTGCATGTTGAGTAGGATGACTAGAGTCCCAGAACATATGATCTTCAGGACTTTGGCATAACTCAAAGTTCCGGTCCAGTCCACAGGTGTAATTTCCTCTGAATCTTCCTTCTCCACAACATGCTGACTTGCCATCTTTAAACCCTGATCACGAATTGAAACAAACTGAAAAACCCAATTCTTCTTGTTAAGAGTGGACCTCCATGCAACAGTTCATTATACATACCTCAAATCCTTGTGGACCTGGAACATTGAAAAAACGAAGAAAAACAAGGTTCTAATTTTGTTCTTTTTCTTTTTCTTTTTTTTTTTTTTTTGCTTACCATATTTCCTGGGATGATTCATTATTTTTTTCATGGTTCCAGCCAGATTGAAAAGTGAATAATGGAATCCAGTCAAGTTGTTGCTGAGCTCAAATAGGATCCTGGAGAGGCCTTGGTTGTGAGTTTTTGCTTTGGATGACATCTCTTCATAGCGGCTACCATTAGTTTCTGGTTTATATATCCTCATAGCAGGAAGACAATCCATTATTGGCAGGTTCATGAAGGCAAATTTCCTAGCTCCAAGGTCGTATATTTCCTGTTAACAACGAAATAATTACTTACATCAATATTATTTCCAAACATATTAATATGGCCAGCTTTATATTAACTAGATTTACCTTAATATGCTGTGTCAAGTTTCCAAAGACCAGCTCTTGATATTCTGAATCCGAGTAGGGTAAATGTTTTTGGAAAGGTGAGAATATCGGACTAACATAATCATTGCCTCCACAACTAAACAAGTAGACTGCGTTTGATATTGCTTTTTTGCCTTCATCGTTTCCTAACTTGTTTATAAACCACCGAACTACTTTTCTAAAGTGGCCAATCTGTGTTTTGAAAGAGAGAACCTGTAATTTTGAATCAAAGGTCATAAAGTATCAGAACATGTCCGTGTTTGAAAGGGCTTGCGTAGATATACAGATAATAACCGAAAGAGATCATCAGAAGACAAGTTCATCATCATACTCACATGGTATTCTTGAAATGTTTCTTCTAAATTTCCTGCTCCACCAGAAGCAAAGTTCACTCCGTCGTAATAATCATCTAAACCAGGTTGCAGGTAAGGTGGGAGCAACGGAAGATTTGCATGCTCAGCTGTAACAAAGAAGATATAACAATTATTATGCACAAGAAATTACTGCAAGCATCCTCGAGCCTGAATATGGCCAAAGCATACCAACGAAGTCTGCCATGGTACGGCCATCGCTGAAACGTCCGGTGGGTTTTTCGAAGTAGGATTCACCGTAAGGAAAGTAATTTGCCCTATTAATTGCTGGGGTATTGATGTAGTTATTGTTGCCTGCATCTACATACGAGTCCCCAAAAACAAATAGAGGAACATGCTT
The DNA here is from genome assembly GCA_024703695.1 of Erythroxylum cataractarum. NCBI lineage: Eukaryota > Viridiplantae > Streptophyta > Magnoliopsida > Malpighiales > Erythroxylaceae > Erythroxylum > Erythroxylum cataractarum. The sequence goes on along the minus strand of JANJEY010000005.1, from coordinate 2,931,189 downwards.
ACTACCACTTGCTTTATAATTTAGCTGATGAACCAATCTAGCTATGCAACAAGCTGGTGATGAAACAACAGATACATAAAGTAAGAAAGCAAAGAAGATGTCGAGTTTTAGTCCAGCCATGGCTTTAGTTCTCAAATGAGAGACTCCTTTAATTAGCATGCCAGACTGGTTCGGTTTTGACATTTCTATATATAAGCTCTTGATCATTTGCGGACACAAAAAAGGATAATATAATAAGAGAACTTCCATTATTGTATATTACTTGTTCTTGTTGAGTTCGTATCGTACGGTTTAGATTGAAGAACTTTCACCAAACTTATGAGTTTCAACCCAATTGAGGGGACAAAGAGTTGAAGCCACTCAAATTTCTATAATATTTACGTGTTACATCATAGAACTTAAACATCCATTCACGTAAGTTCTGAGATAATGAGTTTTCATCGTCGAGACAACCTATAATAGTGTGTAGTAGTGCTTGTTGGATGGTAGATATTGAATGGTAGTTGAGTTTGCCTACTGAGCCTCTGGAGAAAAATAAAGTTGTATTACGATTAGGAGTTAATGTTTTACGTTATTCAGTTCAGGGAAAATATCTTTGTATTATAATTACGATCGAATTAGTGTTTTATTGTATTTAATTAAGATAATGTTACATACATACATACATACATATATATAATTTTACAAACATACATACATACAAGTTCCATACTGGAGAACCGAATGAGCTCCAAACTCGCAACCAAAGTTTGAGCCTAATTGGGATTGAACTAAATTCAATTTTTTTCTTTTTACATTTAATTTAATTTAATTTTAAAAATAATATCGTTTTGTTTAAAACGAAATCATTTTCACTTGACATTTTAGTGTTTAGATCATATTAGACCTTAAAATCCTCCGATCTTAAACATGATTTGAAACTCAAAATAAAAAAATATGAACCTAGCCTAAAGTTTTGTAAATTCAGGCTAAGTCATTTATTTTTGGGGCAGATTAATTTTATTTTTGTACTTAAATTAGAAATGAAATAATTAAAATCCCATTTTTATTTGTATTTAAAACAGAGAATCTCATGTCGTATTTTGTATAATTTACACAAAAACATCTATTGAGGTGTTTTGAGATATTTATAAATTTTTAAAAATAATTATATAAATCAAATTAATTAAACATAAAGACAAAATTAAGTAAATAAATAATCAAATAAGAAAAGATATAAATAAATTAATATAATATAATTAATCGCATATATTTGAAATTATTAAGATGGTGTTTTTTGACATGGCCATCATCAGAATTCTAAGTAGGTATTAAGCCAAATGAAAGTTGTAGAGACAATTTAGGAAGTTTTTTTGGAAGTAAAGATAAAAACGTAAGCAAAAGATACAAAAGTTAGTCTTCATCACTATTTATAATATGAGTTGCACTTTGTTTTTTAAAAAATTGTATCATATATTGTACTTTAATGTAATGTTTTTAAAATAGTACTCATACCAGCTTAAATTTTAACTTAGTTGACTTTTGTTTTTTTACACCTTTTAATACATGAATCATAAATTTAGTCATTGTCATGTCACAACGAGATAATGTAGATATGATAAGAGCTAATATAATCTTTGAAATGATTTATTCAAATACTGTCTAAAAGTTCCGATAAACTTCTATTGATATCTTTATTACCGTTTTTACACTCTAGTCGGAGTACTATTTCAACAAGGTTATGGTACAAAATAATACTGGAGATAATGATAAGAATTTAGATTTTTTGCAAACTTATTAAATTCTTTTAAAGTATGCGTCTTCTTTAAGGTTGCTAGCTTAGGTTTCACCGTCCTACACAGATCATGTAGGCCATATGATAGAAATACTCGTAAACGAAGGAGGGTCTGATTATCAATGGCTTCCAACCACTGCAACTGTTGTCATTTCTGTCATTTCCCACATAACCTTTCAGATCTAAGAGGCACACACCACACACCACACCAATCAAAAGGTAATCAAGTGCGTACACGACAGCATCACTCACTAATCAGAGTTCCATCTTGTCATTAATCAAATTATATGCCACTGCAGTTAGTATCTTCTGCACGAGACCATCCTCCAGAAAGGGACTTACTACTGTTGGATCATAACTCTGAATTGCAATAGTCGTCTGAGGCTTCCAGTGTTTCATTGAAACTTGTGATGTTCACAGTTTCTGGCTTGTTAGGCCACCAAAGGGTTTCAACTATATCGATCGTCATAAGATGCCCTTCAGTGGATTTCAGTTTCTCCAAAAACCTTCAGAAGCTCGTGATTCGGGAATGAATAAATCTCTATACACAATTTCTTAGGGTTAGGTGAATTCCCATTGACGGCAAGGAAAATCCCTATTACCAACGCGTCACCAACTTTAACGCTGTAAATGATTCAAAGAAGCCAATTTGGACTCTCCTGATCAAACGCACGTTTTTACTCTTTAGTCAACGGTAGCAGAGATATTGTTGAAGAACAACACAACCCTACATTTTCTCTTTCTGGATTTGAAACCTAACCCAAATGCTTATAAGCAAGTTAGGCTCTAACGTCAAACAGGAAGATTTCAATTGAATATATACTTTTGAAGTTAGAGGCCAACCTTGACCTGAAGTTTCACGAAAGTTTATAAGAGTAGGACCGACCAAAAGTTGAATAATAGGTCATAAATTTTCACTACATATCTAGACCAAGAATGACATCAGAAGGCATCTTCCCTGAAGCAACTTTTAGAATCTAGGAAAGGAAGATTGAAGAAGCAACATATATTTGCTCTCAGAATTGGTTTCTACAAGATCTGTATAGACCTGCAGAGTCATGGTCCCTTGTAAAAACCAAAGACCAAAGCAGAAATTGGAAGTTATCTTGGTTTTTCTCGGTTTCCAATACAAATCACACAACATTGTCAATTACATCCATAAAATTTTAGCATATCAAGTCCAATCTCAAGTCTCAACTGGTTAAAAGCATATCTAACAACATATTTAGATGCAGTAGAGTCTTAAAACCAAAAGCTGGCAATAACACTTGTTCACATGAAGGCTCAACCATGTTCAGCTGTTTGTTTGTTCCATCTGCCAGCTAGTCAGATCGACACAACCATCCCTGAGAAGCAACAAAATAGACAGAAACTAAATCACAATGGATCAAAACCTCGAATAAATGCTTCACACTTGAACCAGACTTGAGGAAATAAGAAGATAGCAAAGAAAGACAAAACTCACTAACATGTAGCCTTATTTACAGAAACTAGCAAGCAATGAGAAGTTCAATCAATAAACTCCGTCAACCATAGCAGGGAACTCATCAAAGCTCCAGAAGTCCACAGGGTTAACACCATCCTGAGTTGAGTCACCATTAAGAAAGCTATCAAGTGAAGCTTCCCAGCTACCCTCAAGATAAGGTGTCTGATAGTTCATCTGGTTATCAAATGCCAACAGCTCCTCTGACAGAGATTTTCCAATATTGTTTTCAGCAGGCAACACATTTTCAGAGCTAGACTTAAGCTTCTTACTTGGATTTGCATCCTCCATGAACAGACTTTCATCAACTTCCTGAGTTGGAGCAAGCACAGATGATATTTCAGGAGTTTTTGAGGTCTGATCTCCCCATGCAAAGTCCGAGCAGTCAAACGAGTTACTCCCCTGATCTGAATTGAATATTATGGGGGCGGTATCGTTTCCATTAAAGGACGTGACATCCACATTTCCACCGGTAGTGAAAGAGTCCATTACTCCAAATTGGTTCATCAGTGGTTTTTCTTCCACAAATCCCAGGTTGTTCAAGTAATCCTCTTCCAGGTTGTTCATGTAACTGAAACTCTTATTCAGATTTCCCTTGGGGAGTGTTTTTTGAGGGTTGTCCTTAACTGTGCGCTTTGTTGAGGCCCGTGTACTTTCATCAGGAAAGTTCACCTTAGCTTTCTTGCCACGAATTCTGCGTGCTTCAGCATCATATGCTCTTGCAGCTTCTTCAGCAGTGTTGAATGTTCCAAGCCAAACTCGTACACCCTTCCTGGGGTCACGAATCTCAGCAGCCCATTTCCCCCATGGGCGTTGTCGGATCCCTCTGAACTGGTTCTTCCTCTTCCTCTTTGCAGATTTTTCAGCTTGTCCACTGAATTCCACAGATTTTATACTTGAAGCACCTTCATAATTGAAGAAGAGGTATTAGTTAAACAATACATACATCTATATCTTTGTGCAACACAATTCATAATCAACCAAATAAAGTTTGAAACCCCGCCATATGGCTTTTAGCCCAATATCCAGAATGAAATTTAAATAAAAGGCATCTACCTTTTGTCTGCCAAGAATCCTAGAGGAACTCGAAATAGTTTCAATCAAAAGTGTATTCATTTGTACATAGAAACTTAGAAGGATACTGTCACCTGTAAAATTTCACGCTTGTTCTTAAAGAAAAAAATCAAAATTTAGAGCAAACAAAGATGAAATGCTACTTGCTGAAAGTTTTTCTCATTACATAGGATCTTATGAAATGATAAAACATCTGCCATTTTTTGATAAATCAAATATATCAATTAATTTACCATAACAAAGACAAATCTATCATTCATAAATTGGATAGCAATTAATACCATTTATCTTACAATATGATCAACATGGAAAAATGATTTTAGATCAATCAACACGGAAAAAAGCCCCATCAGAAACAAATACAACATTAGATATATGCAAACATACACACACGGAAACAATCAACAACCAAAAGGTTAAAATAAATAAATGGTGGAAAATCTTAAATTTAAAAAAATTTAAGGCCTCTTGTTTGCTTTTAAGTTATTTCTATTCCACTACTAAGACAAAAAAGGAAGAGCTCTTAAAGGAAAAAGGTAAAGTAAAAGCCGATGAAGAAATTAAGGAAAAAGGTAAAGTAAAAGCCGGTGAAGAAATTATTAGATATCAGGACAACAGATTCATCAGGGAAGAAGTAACCAGAATCTGTTCCTCCACAAAAACACTTTATTTGTCTAGAAAACCCAAAATCCCAATATTTCTGCCATCAAAGATCTTAAAAAAGTCATCTACCAACAACCAGAACAAAAAGATCTCACAAAACCTCAAACAGACAATCCAATACTAACAGTAAGCAATAGATATTAGACAAATGAATTCATCAATTCCAAAAAAAAAAAGCCATGAAAGTTAAGTTTTGGAGGCAAATCCAATTCTACACGATGATCAACACGAGTCCACAATGAATTAATCATTAAAAAAACATATTTCCATCACAAAAAAGCACCCTAACTTCAACCAGAAAAAAAAGATAAACATTTGCATAAAACATAAACAACCATTAAAGCTTGACTATTCAAGGGTACATTCCAACACAAGGAGGGGCCAAAAATTAAAACCCATCTCAAGCTTAGCCCCATCTAAAGCACAGAAAGAAAGAAACTTCAAATAAGAAATGAAAACCCAACAAAACAAGAACCTTTACCTCGGGACTGACCGCGGTTGCGCGCCACGGTAGGATTAGGAGCAGAGGCAGCAGCAGAGAAAGCAAAAGGCTTGACATCGATCAAGGCATCATCGTCGTCCTCCTCGACATCTGACTCCTCCTTAAAGCCCTGAAAATCAGCTTCAAAGTCATCATCAACTAGATCCACAAAAGCTGGCTTGGAGTATTGTTTGCTGACATGTTTCTTCAGATCAGGCCACAGCAACTCAGTCGTCAGGCGCTTGGATGATCGGAGGTTCGTGTTGGTCGTCGGATCGATAAAGTCGGAGATGATAGCACCGCCACACATGGTGGTTGATAATGATGATAATGATTACGGTGGTGGGTTATCTTCAAGGGACGAGTGGCGAAATGGTAAATGTGTGAGAGTAACAGAGGTTTTTAGAAAGTGAGTTGCAGGTGTCTTGGTGAAAGCTTTTGTCTTAGAAATCTCAGGAAGTAAGTTGTCATAAAAGACATGTATATATAATACTCGATAATAAAGACAAAAGACTGTCTGAATTTCCCTCGCTGCCCTTTTCATATATTTTTCAATCTCTTAATATTATTATTTAAATAATAAATAATCTCTTAATCATAATTTAAGATTTATTAAGTTAGTAAAAATAATATTTACACTAAATTCTAATGACTAAAAAAATCTTCATGTCACAAAATTTTTGACCCAATTGATTTTTCATTTTTTCAGATTCGATTTTATCTAATAATCTTATTTTTTAATTAAATCTCAAATTTTTCAAAAAAAAAGAACAATCTTTTTTAATTATATTTTATTTTTTTAATTTTATTAAATCTTTAACAATTTTTATGATAATATAATACCGATTGAATCTTTTAAAAAAAATTTTGAATACGAAGGAAAGATTACAAAACAATCTAGCTCATATGACGGGAGTATAAAACCCTGCGCGCGTCTTGGTGACGATGCTAGGATGAGGAAAGAATGTTAATGACCTCTAACGAATCGACATTAACAACTAGGCGACGATATCCCAGATCTCAAGCCAAAGAGAGACCGGATAGGACCCCTTGAAGTTCTGCAGTTAGGAAGTTACTCTGCCTTAGACGTTGTTGGAACCCTCCGCATCATTGCCCATGATGATCTCGAATTAAGCCACCAGCCGAAGCCTGATCGAACCTGGGATTGACTGCGCGTTCCGAATTCAATTTCACCGAACCCTCCATAAGCTTAATCCAGCCCACAGGACTCCCCACAGGCAGGTTGAGGTATGAGAAAATACAATTTTTCATTATTCGAGCTCTAGAAATCTACTCAATATAGTCCATAACTACTCGGGTACCAACATCCGGCCAAACAAAACTTTGCTCAAACAGGCTTTTGTTCCGCCAGTTCCATAAGAACCAACAGGCTACCCCAAAGATAATAGACCATTCAACCTATTGAATGGGCAACATGTTGAGGAGATTGGACAGAATCTTTTAAACTTTAAACATTTTATCTTACAAGTTTAATTTATAGTTCAATTATTAGAACATTACTTAAATTTTTCTAAATAAAGATTAGAAAATTTTAGCAATTTAAAATTTATAAATAAATTCTGGAAAATTGGAAATTTTACTTTGTACTAAATTTTATTATTGATTAACTTTAAGAATTGAAGATAAACAGAATTTTTGGAAGGTGTTGTTACTGTTTAAAAATTAAAAATTTTACTGTCTGTTAATTAATTAGTTGAATTTCTCTTGTGAATTGAAATTAAATTTATTTTAAAAATTAATGTAAATTGAAAAACAATAATCTTGTTTGACAAACAATGGATTACATCAGCTGGTAGCTGATTTTATCAACAGTTAACTGATAACTTATTATATCAATTAATTTGACTAGTAGATAATATTAGTTGTTTATTAAAAATATTTGGTAAAATTAGTTGTTTAATATTAGTTATTGATGTGTAAAATGACTTATAAGACGTAACTTTCGAAAAAATTAATATTTCGTTAAATATGTTTATAAGAATTTAAATTTTATATTTTTAAGTTTAAAGAAATTAAGTTTATAATTTTGATATAAAAAATAAAACTAATAATAATAAAAAATAAATTGAGATTAAAATTATAATTTTTTAACTCCAAATAGAAAAGTTCTTAAATAGTTTTATTTGTCGTTTTCTTGTTGTGTGTTTTTTAAATAATTGAATAATGAATGATCAATACTAAAAAGTAAGTGTTCATGTATGCCGACGCCAAGTTTATGAAGGAAAGGATCATAAATGTCCAAGAGCAGTAAAACGCTACTCTTCTTGAGTTTTTTTAAAAATTAGTTGATTGAATTCAATCAGCTAACTTAACTAACTTATTACTAAACAGTTAATCAACGAAGTCAATCAGTTAAATTTATTCAACCAGTTATCTTTTAGCCGATCGACTAATAACTGAACGGGACTAATGGGATTTGTATTACTGGCATTTTTTAAAAAATTATTAAACATAATTAAATTGAATCGAATTTGGTGTTTTTTGACCCATAAAATTATAAATAGGGTCCTCCATGGCAGAGTTTCTTACCTAACCTAATCGGTGTGGACAGGTAAGAATATTGAGGAACTGATGAACGTAATCTAATGAAGGCGCATCTCGGCCGTGAATGCCATTCTTTTTTTCTTTTTTTTTTTTTGGTTACGAATAAGACAAAATTAAAAGGAACTAACTAAACTACGGCACGATAGTTCGTTGTTCCCAATTGGTCTCTGTACATCAGTGTCAAAGAAAGAATCGAAGGGTCCCGAAATAGGTGAGTGCCTGAGCTCGCCATCCTTATAAGGTATGTCAGATGATCCACACATTAGTTCCCTTCACGAAGCACGTGCGTGAATGTCATCCTTAGTAACGGAGGAAAAGGTTCCTCGAACTCACAAATTTAGCCACTGTCACGTTTATTTGACCAGATAAAATGTGTTTTTGAATCACCTAACATCCCTAGACTCAAGAAAGCTCTATTTTTCTTACATACTTCAACTATCTACCGCTCACTTTGTTGAATATAGACTTCGATTTATTCAATTTTCATGGTCAATTTGGCATGCACTATACGTTCTAGGTTTCCATCTCTAGGTTGGTACCTTTCTTTTTGTTTCAGAATTATCATACATTTAATTACAAAAATCGATTTAGGCAAAAGATGATATGTCACATTACTGTTCCAACCTGCACAATACGACATCGTTTTATAGTTAACATTACGTCGTATTATACGCAGAATATAATTGGAACAGAGTTATTAGAACAAAGGACCTTTTTTATGCTAAAGTGATGTGTTTCCAACTATATTAAATGTTCTTAATTATATTTGGTCAAAGCTACTAAATATATTGGCAAACATTTGGTAAACAAGATTTTGAGTTATTAGGGTATAATTTGATGGTTTTAGTAATTAATATCAACTTGTAATACCATAATATAATTCTCTTCTAATGAATAATATATACAAGTTGCATAGTTTACATTACTATAATGTATAATGCATATGTGAAGACAATGTAGGTTTTATTTGTTTTCTAGCCTCTTGGCCATTATTAATAACAACTTAGATTAGTTTAAATATTTTAATTTTTCAGTTTAATTTTAAAAATATTTTAAAATATAAATTTTAATATATCTGAATTTAAATGTCTACCTTTAATCTTGTCTTAAAATTGAATTTAATTAATTTATAGTAATTTTCAAATAATAAATTTTATCATATTTAAATTCAAACCAAATTGAGTCAAATTTGTCTCCTTGACATTGGTTAGGATAGGACTCAGATTAATTTACCACCATTGCTCTTGGACTATGATTTAGTTAATATTATTATTATATTGATTAATTTATGTATTTAGTGCATAAACTTCAGGGCAGAAGGGGAGTTCATAAGGGAGGGTTCTCTTGACTTAAGTGAGGTCGTGAATTCGAACCCTTTTTATATATGCAGTCGTTTAAAATTTGGGGTTAGAACTTACCCTCCAACAAAAGACTTACCCAGCTTGAGCGAAAATTAGTCTATGTATCGATGACTTAAAGGTATCTTCCTATAATTAGGACCCTCCTAAGACACCTCGTGGGCAACAAAAAAAATGTCTTTAGTGCATACTTTAAAAAGTAATTGTTGGCCATTTTTTGTCAATAAAAAAGGATTATTATATTTGAAAAGTATTGAAAATATATAAAAAAGGATATTATAATTTTTTGATTTATGAATATCATTTATCTTAGTTCTTTTTTCCAATATCAACATCTTCTTTTTCTTTCCAATTATCTGTAATTTATTGATAAGGTTATAACTAATTTTGATTTGTATTAATAGACAAGTAAGAAAACGTAACCTTTCATCAAATGTTATTTTTGTTGTTGTATTAAGATTAGTCTTTTCTGCTTTCACCTTGACCTCATAAAAAAGAAATTAAGTTTATGTCATGCATGACATGTCTTTTAAACCCTTGTGTTTCTCTGCACTTCTCTAATTATTCTTTTGTAAGGTAAACACGAAACTACATTTTTCTAGAATGAATAATCCCGAAGACATGTTGGAGGAAGCAGAGACAAAGACTTAAAAAATATAATACTGAAAATTTTAAAAATCTAAGAAATAGTACTTTACGTTTTGTTAATCTTATCTGTAAATTGTTAGGAATTTAGACCTTCCAAACCCACACCCAAGGATATATAATAGACAAAAATATCAGAAAATAACAACAC
>JANJEY010000005.1:2904304-2920870 GCA_024703695.1 Erythroxylum cataractarum | reverse complement strand
CAAATTTGTACTACAAATCTTTGTCTTTGTTTGGTGCACTAAACAAGGAGGTAGCCACCTCCTTTTATAAGTAAAAGCCTTGCTTCAATTGTTGTCCCCAACCAATATGGGACAACAAAGGAGCCAAATCTCAACATAAATGTGGCAAGTTGGTAGTAACCATTGAACGGAGAGGGTTAAGCTATGAAGAGAAACACGAACGGAGTGAGTTGTTGAACGTGGACTTTGGAGTATTCTTCCGAGTGAATTGCGTGTGGAAGTGAAAAATACTAAAGAAAGAAGAAGACGGCCATAAGGTTTGGTGAATGGTGACGTTGAAAGGGAAGGTTCATGCACTAGAAACTCTTGAAAGCGCTATAATGGAGGACAAACAGTGGTTACCCTTTTTGGTATTAGTGCAAAGAAAGTGATGTTTAAGGGTATCTATATCTACTTATTTTTAGTTAAATAAATTATTTAATAGAAAATTTTTGAAATTAAATAATAAATTTTATTTAACATACGTTATTTTAAAACTAAAATAACAAAGAATATCAATTGATTTAATAATTTAGAAAACAAGTTTCATGGAATTCCAATAAATTTGAGGACTTAATTTAAAACATGAAAATTTGAAAAAATAAGAATCAATATATAAATTACTATCAGAAAATTTGATAATTAATTTTTTAAATATTAAAGCCTGTAAGAATTTATCAAGTAAGTTATAATTTTAAAATATATTTTAAACAAGTTATCTAATAAATTTTAAAATCAAACAATTAGTTTAATCTAATTAATATCGCGCATCTTTAGTATTAATAAATTTAGAAATAAAAATACCAATTAAATCAATAGTTTATAGAATTAATTTTAAAGAATATTAATAAACTTGATATTTTAAAAAATTAAAAATGATAATAAAGTCAAGAAAATTGGAGAAATTTGTGAAAGAATGCTAATAAACTTGAGAATTTAGAGAGAGATTAGCACAAAGCATAGAATAGTACTAAGCGTGTGGTTAGTCAAGGGTGCCAACTTGCACCATTTCGACAATACTAGTAGTCCACGAGTGTCTCTCACACCAGCTGTGATACATACCATAATCATGAAAGGTCATGTTACGTCGGTTAAAGGACATATTATTGTTTCACAAAAATACCCTTTTCAAAACCTTAAAATACATTGTGTTATAAAAAAAAATACACTAACAAGTAATGAGAATATTCAAATTATACAACTCTATATTCGTATAACCTCATTAGTTTAATAGTCAAAAAGAGCTTGGAAGATGGTGAATACTGTTAAAATTCACAATTAAGCTTACCATGATAGATTACTCCTTCAAGGGTTATCTACTATATTTTAAAGCAATTAGTTGAACAATAAGATTATTAATCCACTTGCCACTTAATTATGATGTTTGATACGTTCTTATCTACAAGTTTTGAATCTGCACATGTTATTCTTAACTAAGCATCGAGTTTAGTATATTTAATCTCCAATTAAAGAGGCAATCATGAAGTCTTGATTCCCAATTGAGCAATTTGCCAATGCTAGGAATAATAAGTATAAGAGCCTTTAAATGTTATCTTTTTGCCTTGAGCCATGAAATTGAAGTTATGTGAAGTTAAATATTAGGTTCTTTAAGTATAAACGAGACTATAGAGACTTCATTTATTTATATCTTTAATTTAGGTTGATCTTACTCAAAGGAGGCTTATGTCAAAATAGTGAAAATACTTATTTGAAAAACTTTGGTAACTAATAAATCAAAGCACATGAAATCATCTTCTGATCTTTTTGTCAAGAGAATTTTGATAGACTAATTAATAAAAAATCTTTTAATATGAGAGTTCAATGAAAAAAAATGTTGGATTTTTGTAATAGTTCGAATCATTTTGATAATAATAAATTTTATCTGTTTTATCGAAAAAAGTCTATGATTCGAGTTTGTATAGTCTTAAAAAATGAAACTAAAATTTAAACATCAAAATTGAATTGTTTTTATTTTTCTATTATTTTTTGTTTGTAGCTAACCCCTTACAATTGCTTGTAGCTAACCCCTTACAATTGCTTGGTTCATTAAAAAAAAAAATTATAATCGAAGTTCTTGTTTTTTAGAGAGAATCTAAGAAAAAGAATTTGTCCTTTTTTGGGTCTCAAATTATCGTGAAAACAGATAAGAACTCTTGAAGATTGCCCCTTTGAATCTTTAAGGATGGAGTACGGGCAATATAAAGTAGCAAGTTGTGTATTACTTTAAGAGGTGACACGACCGTTGTGCACGCAATGTGTGAAGTGTAAAGGCCAGTCTTGCATTAGGTTATGCTTTGATTAAAATAAATCAAGTTGTTTATTTAACACTATAATATAAGCCAGAGAAAATGAAGGCTTGTGGCTTACTCATCTCATTGACATTTCAACGAACCTTAAATTTCAGTTTCACTCCAATTTAGAGGCAAGTGGCCGACAAGAGGATTCGTGTCATTAGTCACCTCTGTGTCTGTTTTTGTCTGCTTCTCAGACACCCTCTTTGTTCGGATGTTCAAAGCCGGCAACTTTGTTTGTATATGCCCACTTTCTGTTTCGTAACCAAGATATAAGGCAGTAAGAATGGGATTTGTGCTAATTTTTTTAATTTTAAATAAAACGATATCGTTTATTAACATTTGAATAAGATCGGACTTGAACGATCGCGTTGGACCACCTTATGAATCCATCTTACCAACTTCATATTGGAGTCGGAATTTATTGCCTTAATAATTCTGTGTTATTCAAAAGTTACTAAAAAAATCTTGACATATAAAAATTAACAAAAAATACCCTGAGTTGAAAATTTATTAACTCACAGCTTCTTAAGCGTGGAGGAACAACACACGGCTAAGGGTTTTTTTTTTGCAGCAAAATTGAAAACATAAGGTTAATAGAGTAATATTTTATATCTCATAGTTTAATTAGCAACTTTCGTATAACACAGAGGTCGCTACAGTAATTTTGTCATTGGAGTCGTGTACAATTTATCCATGTGTCCTCTTGTGGTTAGAAAATGAGAGGAAGTTGCATGAAACACAAAGATTTTACCTTCTTGTCTTCTAATTCATGGTGTTTTGTGTTTTGTCTTCTAAAATTTTAAAAACGATTTCAATTTATTTTTCTTCAAATTTCAAAGTTTCGGAGTGGATCATATAGCTCGAGCCCAACTTGAAGCTCGAAATTAGAAAAAAAATCCTAACCTAATTAAAAACTTGGTCAAGCTCGTTTAGATCCATTGATTTTAGGTCAGGTTGGCTAGAATCTGGCATGTGCTTAATTATCAAGCATATCTAGGTCTCATAAAATGACTATTATACTTCTTTCTTATTTTGGGGTAACAATATGTCCACTAAGCTGACTGATTTTTTATATTTTTAGGGGTCATCTTCACTAATTTTTTTTAAATTAAAAGTGTAAAATAACATCTTTTTTTTAATAGAGTCTGAATTTAGTTATCCAGACTCAAACTTGCCTGAGACTTAACTCTTTTAAGCAAAATTAGAAAAATTGAGTTTCAGATTGAATTGAGCCTGACTTGGCCCATAAGTCAATCTATTAAAAATGCATAAATTTAAACTCCCGAATCAATGCATTGCCATTCTTACGAACTTATTATAATAATAAAAATAACAAAATAATATTATTATTATGAAAAAAAACTTATTATTATATATCAAATAAACGTTATTATACTTAATTCAATTATTTTTATTATAATTACTATTATCCTTATCATGATTAATGTGAGTATTATTGAAATCAACATAAGATGACTGGCTCTTCTTCTAGCTAAAAAACGACTCCTGTAAAAAAACGGTGGGACTCACGAACAGGTAAAAAAGCGTGCGCCTCTCCACTTTTCATAACAAATCGATGTCGTTTGAAAACTTGGACAGAATAACTAGGACAGGTGATCTGTACTCGTCAGATAGTGGTAAGACCTCCATGTCAATAGCCAGTCTGTGTTTTAGACAGAAATATTCTAACCATGACCACTTTGGCCCTGATAAAACCTCAGAGAAGTTTGAAGAATAAGTTAGCACATTATCAAGCACAAAGTTCAACGGTTGTCTCAACAGTATAGCAGACCAAAAAGAAACAAACCTCCGTAAGTAAGCAACAAGTTCAAGTTGGTAACAACTCGAGAGTACACTAGAGGAAAGGAAAGATACACATAATCAAAGAGAAAAGAGAAAACAACATTTCATTCAGTTATAACATACTGACATGGCCGTTGTAATTAAGCTTAAATACAACTAATATAATTAATTAATGAGTTAATTACAATAATTTAAATTAATTAAGATATTTTAACTAATTACAATAAATTAAATTAATTAAGTTAAAATCTAATTAATTAAAATAATTAATCAACATAAAATCTAATTACTTAATTCAAATAAATAATTAATTAAAGTATAATTAAAATTTAATTAGTTAATTAAAATATAATTAATTATCTAATTAATTAAAATGTAATTAATCAATTAGTTAATTATAATGTAATTAATTAAAATATTATTCATTAATTACTTAAAATATAACATCATTTGCATTATTAGACGAATGTAAATTGTATTAAACTATGTTATTTGATTTTACTGTAGTAATGAAATGGTGGATATTATGACTGCGTTGATAAATTGCACAATATTTTGAATGATTAAATTTATATTTTGAAGATATTATGTAACTAATGATATGTTGATACAAGAAAATATTAGAGTATTTTTTTCTTAAAGAGCTATTGGAAAGTAAAAATCGTAATATGCTTGATTTTTAATATTTTGTCATTATAATTAGAGTGTATAAATTAAAAATAATCATTTAAAATATATTTAAAAATTGCTATAAAATAAAATTTTAACGAATTTTTATTTTTTAACATTTTTAACAAACCAACTACCATCAATAGTAATAGTAATTATTCATTCATCTTAACCAACTATTATAATAATAATGATTATATCCATTCTCATTCTTTATTATATTCATTTTCATTCATCACTACTTTTTATGAACCAAACGCCTGTTAAGCTATAGATATTAGACAAATGAACTCATCAATTCCAAAAAAATTCATGAAAGTAAAGTTTTGGAGGCAAATCCAATTCTACACAACGAACTAATTACTGAAAAAAACATATTTCCGTCACAAAAAAGCACCCTAACTTCAACAAGAAAAAACAAGATAAACATTTGCATAAAACATAAACAACCATTAAAGCCGACTCTTCAACGGATTAGGAGCATAGGCAGCAGCAGAAAAAGCAAAAGGCTTGACATCGATTAAGGCATCATCATCGTCCTCCTCAACGTCTGACTCCTCCTTAAAGCCCTAAAATTCAGCTTCAAAGTCATCATCAACAAGATCCACAAAAGCTGACTTGGAGTATTGTTTGCTGACATGTTTCTTCAGATCACGCCACAGCAACTCAGTCGTCAGGCGCTTGGATGATCGGAGGTTCGTGTTGGTCGTCGGAGTGATAAATTAGGAGATGATAGCACCTCCACACATGGTGGGTTATCTTCAAGGGAGGAGTGGCGAAATGGTAAATATGTGAGAGTAACAGGGGCTTTTAGAAAGTGAGTTGCAGGTGTTTTGGTGAAAGCTTTGTCTTAGAAGTCTCAGGAAGTAAGCGGTCTAAATTTCCCTCGTTGCCCTTTTCAGACATTTTTCAATCTCTTAATATTATTATTAAAATAATAAATAGTCTCTTAATCATAATTTAAGATTTATTAAGTTATTAAAAATAATATTTACACTAAATTCTAATGACATAAAAATTTTGACCCAATTGATTTTTCATTTTTTTCAGATTCGATTTTATTTAGTAATATCTTTTTTTAATTAAATTTCAAAATTTTCGAGAATAAAGATAATCTTCTTTAATCATATTTTAAAATTTTTAATTTTATTCAATCTTTAACAATTTTTATGATAGCGTAATACCGATTGAATCTTATAAACTTTAAACATTTTATCTTACAGATTTAACTTATAGTTCGATTCTTATAACATTACTTAAAATTTTCTAAATAAAGATTAGAAAATTTTAGCTATTTAAAATTTAAATAAATTCTGAAAAATTGGAAATTTTACTTTATACTAAAATTTATTATCGATTAATTTTAAGAATTGAAAATAAACGGAATTTTTAGCGAGTGTTATTGTTGTTTAAGAATTAAAAATTTTACTGCCTGTTAATTAATTAGTTGAATTTTTGTTGTAAATTAAAATTAAATTTATTTTAAAAAATTAATGTAAACTAGAAAAACAATGGTTCTGTTTGAACAACGAATTACGTTAGTTGATAGCTGATTTTATCAGCGGTTCATTGATAGTTTATTTTATCAACTGATTTGACTAGCAGATAATATTAGCTGTTTATTAAAGATGTTTGGTAAAATTAACTGTTTAATATTAACTGTTGATGTGTGAAATAACTTATAAGGGCATAACTTTAAAAAATTAATAATTCATTAAATGTTCTTATAAGAATTTAGAATTTGTATTTTTAATTTTACACAAATTAAATATATAATTTTGATAAAAAACATAATAATAATAATAATAATAATAATAATAATAATAATAATAATAATAATTGAGATCGACATTATAATTTAACTCTAAGGAGAAAGGTTCTTAAATCGTTTTCTCTATCGTTTTGTTGTAGTGTGTTTTTTAACTAGCTTAATAATGAATAGTAAAAACTAAAAAGAAAGCATTCATGTATGCCAACACCAAGTTGAAGAAGAAAAAGGACGTAAGTGTTTCGGGGGCACAGTCTGTCGTTTACAATAAACTAAAGTAAAATGCTATTCTTCTTGATCTTTTTAAAAATTAACTAATTAGGTTCAATCAACTAATCTAATTAGCTGATTATCAAATATTAAAAACAATTAATTAACAAAGTCAATCAGTTAAATTTATTCAACCAGCTATTTTTTAGTTGATCAGTCAATAACTAAATAACGTGGATTGGATTTGAATTATTGAATTGAATTTGGTGTTTTTTGACCTGTAAAATAATAAATAGGGTCCTCATGGCAGAGTTTCTTACCTACAAACCTAATTGGTGTGGACAGGTAAGAATATTGAGGAACTGGTGAATGTATTCTAACGAAGGCCCATCTCGGCCGTGAACGCCATCCTTGGTAATGGAAGAAAAGGTTCCTCCTTGAACTCACAAATTTAGCCACTTTCACGTTTATTTGACCAGATAAAATGTGTTTTTGAATCATAATTTGGGTGGGTCTGCACTATTGAGGTTTTATCTCCTTTAGCTGCCTAGGTTGTCTACCTTCTATCCTCATTTTTTAGGGGATCTTGGGAGTCGAACTTGAGACCTCAGGGTTTTGTTAGGTGCATGACCCACGCCTCACACCACCGATAACCCAGTGATAAGAGGCGTGGGTCATGTACCCAACAAAACTCTGGGGTCACAAGTTCGACTCCCACAATCCCTCAAGAGGGGATAAGATTTCACTAAAGGACCTGGCGAATTAAAGGGAACAAAAACTTAATAGTACGGGCCCACCCAAACCAAATCACATAACATCCCTGGACTCAAGAAAGCTCTATTTTTCTTACACACTTTTAACTATCTACCGCTCACTTTGTTGAATATAGACTTCAACTTAATCAATTTTCGTGGTCAATTTGGCATGCAGTACGTTCTAGGTTTCCATCTCTAGGTTGTTACCTTTCTTTTTGTTTCAGAATTATCATACATTTAATTACAAAAATCGATTTAGGCAAAGGATGGTATGTCACATTAGTCTTGTGATTTACTGTTCCAATAACTCTGTTCCAACTCGTTCTACACAATATGACTTCGTTTTATAGTTAAAATTATGTCATATTATACGTAGAATATAATTGGAACATGGTTATTAGAACAGAGGATCTTTTATGGCACACTAGTGAAAATTATGTGCATCCACCTATATTAAATGCTCTTAAATATATTTGGTCAAAGCTATTAAATATATTACCAAATATTTGTTAAACAAGATTTGGAGTTATTAGGGTATAATTTGATGGTTTTAGTAATTAAATTGTGGTGTTTAAGTTATGATATCAACTTGTAATACCATAATATAATTCTCTTAAAATGAATAATATATACAAGTTGCATATTACTATAATGTATAATGCATATGTGAAGATAATGTAGCTTTTATTTGTTTTCTAGCCTCTTGGCCATTATTAATAACAACTCATATTAGTTTAAATATTTTAATTTTAAAAATATTTTAAAATATAAAATTTAACGTAACTGAATTTAAATGTCTACATTTAATCTTGTCTTTAAATTAAATTTAATTAATTAATCGTAGTTTTCAAATAATAAATTTTATCATATTTAAATTCAAACCGAATCGAATCAAATTTGTCTCCTTGACATTGGTTAGGATAAGACTCGGATTAATTTACCACCGTTACTCTTAGACTATGATTTAGTTAATACTATTATTATATTGATTAATTAATATATTTAGTGCATACTTTAAAAAGTAATTGTTGCCCATTTTTTGTTAATAAAAAAGCATTATTATATTTGAAAAGTATTGAAAAATATATAAAAAGGATATTATAATTATTTGATTTATGAATATCATTTATCTTAGTTCTTTTTTCCAATATCAACATCTTATTTTTCTTTCCAATTATCGGTAATTTGTGAATAAGGTTATAACTAATTCTGATTTGTATTAACAGAAGAGTTACTATTGGACCTTGTTGTATCAAGTTTTGTCTCTTCTGCTCTTGAGCTCACCAAAAAGATATTAAGTTTATGTCATGCATGACATGTCTTTTAAACCCTTGCAGCTGTTTCTCTACACTTCTCTAATTATTCTTTTGTAAGGTAAACATGAAACTACATTTTTCTAGAGTGAATAATCCCGAAGACATGTAGGAGGAAGCAGAGACAAAGACTTAAAAACTATAATACTGAAATAAATAAAAAAAATCCAGAAAATAGTGCTTTGGTTTTGTTATCCTTATCTGTAAATGTGGTAAGTTGGTAGTAACCATTGAACAGAAAGGGTTAAGCTAAGAAGAGAAACACGAATGGAGAGAGTTGTTGAACGTGGACTTTGGAGTATTCTTCCGGGTGAATTGCGTGTGGAAGTGAACGGCATGGTGAAAGGGAAGGTTCATGGACCCCAAATCTTCTGTCCCCTTTCCTGGTCCTATTATAGCTCTCTTTCGTCATTATAGCTCTCTTTCGTCTGAGTCATTTATTTATGTGAATTTTACGTAAATTGATAACTCATATGAGAGGGGGCTAGAGTAATTGACCCTATTCTAGCTCTCTCTTATCTGAGTCATCTATTTATGTGAATCTCTAGCTCTCCCTCATCGGAGTCATCTATTTATGTGAGTCTCACGTAAATAGATAACTCATATAAGAAGGGCTAGAGTAAGGTTAGGAGAAGGGACATAGATCTCCCAGATTCATGTACTAGAACTAGAAGCTCTTCAAAGCGCTATAATGGAGGACAAATTAATAGTGCTTACCCGTTTTGTTTTTAGTGCAAAGAAAGTGACGTTCCAGATTCATGTACTAGAACTAGAAGCTCTTCAAAGTGCTATAATGGAGGACAAATTAATAGTGCTTACCCGTTTTGTTTTTAGTGCAAAGAAAGTGACGTTTTAAGTGTATCCATATCTACTTATTTTTAGTTAAAAAAATTATGTAATAGAAATTTTTTGAAATAATATTAATAAGCTCACATATTTTATTTTTAAATTAAAATAACAAAGAATATCAATTGACTTGATAATTTAGAAAAAAAAGTTGTAGGGAATTCCAATAAATTTGAGAACTTAATTTTACAATGAAATTTTGAAAAAATAAGAATCAATATATATATTACTATCAAAAAATTCGATAATTAAATTTTTTTAATATTAAAGCCTGTAAAAATTTATCAAATAAGTTATAATTTTATAATATATTTTAAATAAGTCATCTGATAAATTTTAAAATCAAACAATTAGTTTTATCTAATTAATATCACACATTTTTAGTATTAAAAATTTAGAAATAAAAATATCAATTAAATCAATAATTTATAAAATTAATTTTAAAGAATATTAATAAACTTGAAATTTAAAAAATAAAAATGATAATAAAGTCAAGAAAATTAGAGAAATTTTTGAAAGAATGCTAATAAACTTGAGAAATTAGTTTTGGTATTTCTAGAAAGAGTACGAAGAATAGAATAGTAGTAAGCGTGTGGTTAGTCATGGGTGCCAACTTGCACCATTTCGACAATATTTTAGTAGTCCGCGAGTGTCTCTCACACCAGCTGTAATCATGACTCACGAGAGGTCATGTTATATTGGACAAAGGACATATTATTGTTTCACAAAAATACCCTTTTCAACATGCACATAGACCTTAAAATACATTGTGTTATAAGGAAAAAAAATACACTACCAAATATTGATACTATTCAAATTATACAACTATATTTTCGTATGACCTCATTATTTTAATAGTCAAAAAGAGCTTGGAAGATGGTGAATACTTTTATAAATCACAATTAAGCTAAACATGGTGGGCACTATTTTAAAACAATTAGTTGAAAAATAAGATTATTAATCCACACCTTTCTTATCTACAAGTTTGAATCTACACATGTTATTCTTAATTAAGCATCGAGTTTAGTATATTTAATCTCCAATTAAGGAGGCAATCATGATGTGTTGATTCCGAAGGAGCAATTTGCCAAGCATAATGAATATAAAAGCCTCAAAATGTTATCTTTTCGTCATAAACTATGAACTTTAAGGTATACAAAGTTTCATATTGGATTCTTTAAGCAAGGTATACAAAGTTTCATACTGGATTCTTTAAGCAGGCAACTGAGACTCCACTAATTTATAACTTTAACTTAGGTTGATCTAAGTCAAAGGTAGATCTACCTCAAAATACTCATTTTTTGAAAAACTTTGATAGTGCTCTTAGATCAAAATATAACTAATAAATCAAAGCACAAGAAGCTATCTTTTTATCTTGCTTTCAAGAGAATTTTGATAAACTGATTGATACAAAAAATCCGTTAATACAAGAGTCCAGTGTTAAAAAAAAAGAAAGTACGTTGAGTCTTTCAAACAATTCGAATCATTTTGATAATAATAAGTTTGATATGTTTTTTCGAGAAAATTGTTAAGTTATCATTTTGCGCCCATTTTTTATTTAATTCTCTTTAATGTGTAAAAATTATGATCCAAAATTAATAAAATTATCTTTTAATTATTTTCAGGTGATTTTCGATAATTTAGAGATGAAATTGAATCAAAAGATGAAAAAGAAACAAAGAAAATCTGAAAATTCCATATTGAGAGCAAAATTAAGTGACTAAGAGTAAGCATATGTAAGGATAGAAAAAAATATGCAGATTTATTTTTAAAATTCAAATCCAAGATTTTTTAAATATTTGAAGTCATATTGCTATCTTATTAATGGAGGTCAGCATCTTGAAGTAGAGATAAGGACTATCTGCTGAAGATCACGAAAGAGAGAAGAGAAGAGGGATAAGGAATGTATAAAAAGAGAAGAAAATTACTGTTCACATCAACCTTTGTTTTAAAATAGATTTTCATTTTCAGCAGATTTTCTCTTGGTTATTTTTATGTTTTCTGTGGTTTTTCTTCTATATTTTCATATTATTTAAGAAAAACTAAGGATGGAGACTTGTTATATTTTTTTTTTTAATTTCTAATTTCGTTTTTTTTAACCCACGAGGTGTCCTAGGAGGGTCTCAACTCATGAAAAGACGTCTTTAAGTCAACCACTTCCAGACTAATCATCGCTCGCACCGGGTCAGCTCGTAAGGGGTAAAGTGCTGACCAAACATATTTTTCCATTTCCAGGACTCGAACTCGAAACCTCTGTTGAGGGAAGCGATGTTATCCGTTATTACGTGTGAGATATTCCACTAAAGTTTTTTGTCAAAAATTTCATCATCAACGTAAACTTTATAAAAACTCATGAAGATTTGCCTCTTTGAATCTTAAGGATGGAGTGTCGGCAATATGAAGTAGCAAGTTGTGTGTTACTTTAAGAGGTGACACAACCGTTGTGCATGCAACGTGTGAAGTGTAAAGGCTAGTCTTGCATTAGGTTATGCTTTAATTAAAATAAATCAAGTTGTTTAACACTGTATTATATTTGAAGAGTGTATTGTTTTTACAAATGGATAAGAATTAGACATCAATAAAGAGTCCTTTTAATATTCCGTATTTTCGTTTAGCTGTTAAAAATTTCAATTTATTGTTTTAACCAAAATTCTCCATAATATTAATAAAATTAAACCGAATTATCACTAAAAATGCGTACGTGTGTAATTTAAATATGATTTAAAATTTTATTAGTGAACTATTAATAAAACCTTAAGATGATGTGATTAACTATAAAATTCAATAATTAAAATATAGAAACAAGAAGGATATTTTCTCCATCTAATTATGATTAGCCAGAGAAAATCAAGGCTTGTGGCTTACTCATTTCATCCAGTTTCGCTCCATTTTTTTTTTTGGTAAAGAAAAGGTGAGTTAAACTCACAAAACACAAACTAGCGTAAATATATAACACCAACTAAATCATGATGAATCCAAGAATTCATTCCATAAGGAATACTCGGAAGAGAATGAAATTCAGGAGCATGATCATGAGCCAAATGAGATAAGAAATCAGCCACAAAATTAACTTCTCTATTAATGTGAGCAAAAGAGAGAGCTGCAAACTCTCTGACAGCAGAACGGATCAACTGAATTAAAGAGGCGCATCAAGAATTGATCGCTCCAATTTAGTGGCAATGGCAGACAACACGATTAGCGTCATTAGTCATCTCTGTGTCTGCTTCTCAGACACCTGTAAGCATGGCCTCTTTGCTCGGATGTTCAATTTAAATATCAGATTTAAATATCAATAAATATGATATTTAAATTTGGAGTCAATTTAAATATCAGATTTATGGAAACAATTCACTTAGAAAAAAATATTACAAATTCATTATAATTAAATACTCAATTTTTAAAAGTTATCCTATATTTATTCTTGAAGTATCATGACAATTAAGGTATAGAGAGGAGGAGGCTTTTTCTTCTGCCGGGCCTCGTTTGTACCGAAGCTTTCAAGTAAGAGTACCAATGGATTGGGTCAGGTTGAATTCATCTAAGCCCGAGCTACACTCAGAGTGAGACCAGACCTAAGACACAAGGTCTAAGTATGAGTTTAACCATTTATTTTATTTTTAAATTTTAAAAATGATTTCAATTTATTTTTCTTCAAATTTCAAACTTCAAGGTAGATCATGCGGCTCGAGCCTAACTTGAAGCTCGAAATTAGAAAAAAATTCCTAATCTAATTGAAAGCTAGGTCAAACTAGATTAGATTCATTGATTTTAGGTCGGATCAGCTAAAACCTAGCCCGTGTTTAATTTTCTGGTTGAAGTTAGGGTGCTTAAAGGTTTGTATTGTTATTGTGACCTTAAAGATCGATTTGTGTACGCATAAGTTGACTGATGGTTATGTGTTTGTTAACGGAATCTGCTTTGAATTAATTACAACACACGTTCATAAATAA
The DNA here is from genome assembly GCA_024703695.1 of Erythroxylum cataractarum. NCBI lineage: Eukaryota > Viridiplantae > Streptophyta > Magnoliopsida > Malpighiales > Erythroxylaceae > Erythroxylum > Erythroxylum cataractarum. The sequence goes on along the minus strand of JANJEY010000005.1, from coordinate 2,907,244 downwards.
AAGAGTAAAGTTTTTAGTTCTGTTCATATGTTAACACACGTAGAAGCAATTAGCAAATGAGATAACTGGAGTGAGTGACCTTTTCAATTCCTGAACCACTTATGTGATCTTATTTTGTGCTTCTGCCGACATGCATGTGTAGGAATGGAACTAATATTTACGTTGAATAAGGGTTTGAAGTATGACATTTGCTGCTTTGGATGTGCCCGTAAAGATAGGTTAAATGGGTAAAACAGAATAGTTCAAATAAATTATTTTGAACGGAACGTAATAATTTATAGCTTATGTGTTTCAGTTGTCCTTTCAAATCCGGAAAATGTTTACTGATGACAGGGTAGGTCTGCACTTGTCCAATTTGAGGAAAAAGCTTTATAAAGATGATGAGTTCTTGACAATTATCAGTTGTTGATGCTTAAAAGTGAAACATATCCAAGTCTTGGCACATAGAAATCGTGTGTGCACAATGAATCATCAAGCTGTCTCCCACAAGACAAATCGCTGCTTGCCTTTACTCTTAAAATAGGAAAGGCTAATGACAGAGAGGACCTGCACATTTGGTTAAGCTTTACGTAACGTTCATAAGTTACAAGTTTAAAGTTCCCCGATTAATAACGGCAATTAAGGAGTCTGGATTTTTGCTAATGATAAGGACAAATAAGCTTATAATCTTGGAGCATTCTTTTGTTTTAAACAACTAAACCTAAGTCTTCCATTCTTAGTTGTTTGCGTAAAGATTAGTGTTAGGTTTTTGCTCGAGTATTCAATGAATTTTTGAATGTTTGTCATAATTTGATCATTCAAAAGATCCCAAAAAGTTCTAATACCTAAACATGTTAAGAGAATTCATATGATTCATATGAACTTTATTTTAATATGAACTTTAGACAACAAACCTAATTAATACACGATATCTCTGGATCTTTAGTTGGAATGCATGATATTTGAGGAGGAGTCTATCACAGCTATTGACCCAACTAATGCTTGGACAAATTGGAGAATTGGATTGGCACGTGAAATGTTCAATGAATGGTGAACATTTAGGCAAATTAAGAATTGACTTTTTTTAGGTTTTGTATTTTTTTTTTAGTGTTGAGATTTGATATTATTGTTTATGTAAGTTGTATTCTTTGTTGTTTATATTGTACATTGTTATTGTAAACTATATTGTTCTCTTTAGCTGTTAATGCTTAATGTTAATTGATATGAAAAATCATAAAGTTACATATATCCTAGTATGTAACTTTATGATTCTTGTTTTATTGATTTAACCAACGTAACATAAAAGGATTGTCTCGATTACCTAACCTTTTATTCTTGTCATTTATGTTAAGTATAAGTCTCCTGTAATCCAACACATATACAAACTATTTGCATAAAATTGGATCAGGCTTTGAACATTACAATAATGTTGAATCTAAATTCAGTATCAAATACTCATAAGCCTGAGTTAGAAATATATATGATCTCTATCATATCATATATAGGTAAGAAAAATCATGTAATTATTTTCTTCTAATGATAACTATTACCATTCTATAACAAAGCGTTTAATTGTAGTCCATGATTATGCTTTTAGGATGCTAAATTAAGTAGAACAATTTCAACAAGGTATTATACCTTTCAGCCCTATTCCATGCAACCCCTTGCATTTTTTTATCATAGTGTTGACATATATCTTACATGTCTTTATCAAAGTTTACGAGTCATTAGTCAACTCAAAATGTCAATACATTTTGTCATTTATATGATTTTGACATATCTCAACAACTTTGTCACCATATCCTCAGTGGGTATTATAGCAAAATTGCATAATGAACATACAATTTTCTATTTAACTTTTGAGAACTTTTTTCAAACATATCCTATGTCTAAGAATTTGGTTTCATTAACTTAGTATCAACTATACTAAATAAGGTAAATTCCACTAAGAACAAAATATAAGTGTAAGGAAAAACAAGTAATCAATTATATGCCATGACTACCAAATAAGATTAGGACTTTAATCATGCATTTGGTTATTCCCACTATTTTATTCAAAATAATAGGTCTCACTATTATTCGAAAAGATTACTCTAATCTCTCTAGTGGGCTAAGATCCCATTCAAATATAGTTGATCTTGAGTTTGTTCAATAAACCAGCTATACTTAAATTAGGTAGATAACAATTTTATCAATCACATCTCATGTGACTCCTAAATCCGTTAGGTGACAACTCTTGCCCAGACATATCTTATATGTCATTCCTAAACCTGTTTCTAAATTCATGTGATCATGAGTTTGCTCATCCAAATCACACAAGTTTAGTTAAGTAGAACCCACTATTATAAGATTAAACATATTCGGGTTAAAGAGGCATTGAGTTTACTCAACAAGACTTATAATAAACAGAACTTTGGTTTATTCTTATAACAATGGAAGGCAACAACCACGTTCTTAATGTGTACTTAATATTTTAACGAGGGATTTTAATTTCATTAATCTCATCAAATACAAATTCCATGTAAAATATCACACATATAAAACATACAATTTATTATGCATCCAATATATACATCAACCATCTAAATAAAGTATGCAACATATGCACTCATAATCAAATTATATGCATAAAATATGAAGCTTCATATGATTCTAATTATTGATCTTCATAATCTAAAATAACATTTCTAACTCGTTGGAAAAATTAAATTAGATTAAAACAATTGATTCCTAAATAAATTAAATTCATATTCCAAATAGAAATTTAATTTGATTTGAAAACAATTTTCAAATCCAATTGGAAACTATTTCCAACTTTTTTTTTTGACTCCTTTCATATTAATTTAATTGAAAACAATTTTCAATTAATTATTCTTCTCACTTGTTATAATTTAGAAAAACTTCTTTTTCAAAATTATATAAGTAACATATTCTAATCCAATTAGAAAACTATTTCTAATC
>JANJEY010000005.1:2888547-2902317 GCA_024703695.1 Erythroxylum cataractarum | reverse complement strand
TCAGAGATAGTGAAATCTCAGAAGGATATCTGAGGACTGGACGTAGCCCACGGTTTGGGGTGAACCAGGATAAATTGTTGTGTTTCTCTCTCTAACTCTTACGTACTTATATCGTAGTTCTCTTTATTATCAAAGTTTTTCAAACTAGTTAAGAATTGTTTTACGATAAGTTTTCTGAAAGAACAAGCAATTGTTATTGAAGGGATTAACGAAAAGTTTATCACAATTCAACCCCCTTCTTGTGTAACTTGATCATATTATTACTCAATATATTAACGTGTGAAGCTGACATCCTAATCCCAAGCCCTCCTGGCGGTTAGTACTTTGCATAAAGGTGTTCTACCGAGTGTTATGCATGAAGGTTCGCATCAGAAGCAGGCAAGATGCACGGTTAATGACATTAGCAACATAACCAAACCAACCCCACATGTCTTTTGTCTCTCAATGATTGACTTTATTGTCACGACTTTGTTCTCAATCTGCATATTTAACAATTGGACACACTTTTTGATTAACTTGGAAGTTAAAATCATAAGAATCTTCCTCACATGCACTCATACAACACCTGCAAATAGTTCCAGTTCCATACAAGAATTAGATGATGCTGATTCTACTTCTACTCCACATAACAGACTTTCTCTGCAAAGAAAAAAGCATCTGTTTCCATTATGTCTTTGCTTCTTAGTCAACAACAAGGCCATTTGTCTACAAACATAGCTTGGATTCTTCAATTACAATGCGAAGATAACACCTTTTTCTCACCTCTTCTGGGCATATTACACCTTCGCTTTTACACTGAAAAACTCAACTCCACTCCACTCTTGCTGCTTTCTGATATAGAAAACATCCACACAATATGAACATACATAAGGAGACTGAAATAAAATATGAGCTAGCTATATAGCAAATAGAGCAAAATTCCTAGAACCCAAAACTCCTTTAAAGAGGTTGCTGCATTGTCAGGACTATCGGACTAGTTACTGTGTGCTTCCCGTCCGACCAAACTATAGAACCACTCCTCATGCTGGTTCCTCCAGATGAGAGCTCCACTGGTCTAACTTCCACTCTAACAAGAAAGTTCAGTTTCTGTCCCGACCTCCTGAACACGAGTGTCTCTGGTTGCACAGTGACCGAAGCTCCTGTAGGCGGTTTAATGGATACTTTGTACTCAGCAGTTGCGTCCCCCACATTAGTCACCGTCCTGATGAAATGTGTGGACATCTTGTGCTTGCCATACTGTTGAAACACAACAGACAATGAAGGGTAATTCAAGTTCCCAGCATGACCAGCTCTTTTTGCTCCACTGCAATCTGCAGCCTTCCTAGTGATTACTTGAATGTTGTTGGTTGTGTAATTTGAGTTGCAGAGGAAATCAACATAATCATATGAAGTTAGGTCATAAATCAATCCAGGGTCCATTGCTTTTTGAGGGTGAACATGACCAGCACCAAAGTCCAACACAGTAGAAGTATTTCCAGTGGACTCATCGAGCATAGTCTCACCGCGGTTATCATCTGTGTATGCAGTTGTCATCAAAGCTGACCTTATTGCTGCAGGACTCCATTCGGGATGTGCCGCCTTTAACAAAGCAGCTAATCCAGAAACGTGTGGACAAGCCATGGAAGTACCTGAAAGAATGTTAAACTCAGTCCTACGTTTATCAGAAGGAATTCCAGAAGGTCCAACTTTATCTGGCCAAGCAGCAAGTATGTTCAAACCAGGAGCAATAACATCAGGCTTTAAAATATCAGGTGACTCGGGATTAGGCCCTCGGGCAGAGAAAGAAGCCACAACGGGCGCAGGCCTAATACCGAGTTTAGTCCCCCCAAAGACAATAGTAGCAGTAGGAGGTGACTTGGATTTTGTTGCCACAGATATGTACTTCCTGATCTCATCACCATTAGATGCACCAACAGAAGTAGCAGGCAATACATGGCAATCAGCAACTAAACCCTCACCGTCAAACACGCCGTTAGCCAAGATCATCCCTACCCCTCCAGCTTTCTTCACAACCTCACCTTTAGCTGCCCTTGAATTGATCCCTCTATCACAAAGCACAATCTTTCCTTTCACAAATTTAGGATCTAATGAACCCTCCAAACACAATGAACTAGAGTAACCATCTCCACCTTGATCAACATTACCAGCATAAACTAAAGGGTACAATTTACCTGGAGACAATCCAGGGCCACTGTAAACACTCACACCAGGAATCACCTTTCCACTTCCTAGCTTCACATTCGCAGGAAAATCTCGATCAAGAGTTCCAGCTCCAACAGTAGTAACCCAAGGAGCAACATTAGTGACTGTAAGGCCACCGGGACCACCATTACCAGCAGAAGCAGACACAAAAACACCACGATCTGAGGCACCAAAAGCTCCAATAGCAATAGAGTCCAAGTAAAAAGGAACAACAACTCCACCGACACTAAGCGATATTACATCAACGCCATCAGCAACAGCACTATCAAATGCAGCCAATATGTCTGAATCATAACAACCAGAGCTCCAACACACCTTGTACACAGCAAGTCTAGCTTTTGGTGCCATTCCCGCGGCAACACCACGAGCATAACCAAGAGTTGAGGCTGGGAACACGTACCGACCGGCGGATATCGACGCAGTGTGTGTCCCGTGCCCGTCGGAGTCTCTCGGTGACCGGTACTCCGACGACTCGTTCATTTTCCCGTTTGTAGCCTCATAACCCTTACAGAAATAGCGGGCTCCGATTAGTTTTCTGTTACAAGCAGACGTTGCGTCGAAATCTTTACCACTAACACAAACACCTTTCCACTTAGCTGGGATCGAACCCAAGTCTCTGTCGTGAAAGCTCGCTCTCTCCGGCCAAATTCCGGTGTCAATAACTCCGATGACAAGATCCGACCCAAAGTCGGATTCTTTGAGCAGACCCGCACTGTCAGTGGTTTTCAGGCCAAGGAATTCCGGTGAACGTGTGGTCTGAAGCTGACGAACACGTTCTGGTATGACAGCAATGATGTGGGGTAGTGTTTGGAGTTGCAGAGCTTCTAAAGGTGAGAGCTTTACAGAAAAACCATGGAAAACTGTGTCATAAGTGTGGATGACACGGGAATCCGAGCTTGAAGAGGTGTTGCGAGGTGAGATTGAGGCGAGTGAAGACTCATACCAGTGCTTTGGGGTTGGGAAAATGGAGGGTTTTGCATCATACTGAACCTTAACAATGAAAGTCCTAGGCTGGTCATTAATGGAGGAAGACGAAGCAAGAGAAAGTGCAGAGCATAGAAACAACAGCAAAAAGATAGCCATTCAAAATGAAGAGAAAATGGGAAGGTGTTGTTAACTGAGCTTTGGCACTGAGAGAAGCTTTTTAAAATGAGAAAGTGGAACAGAGAAAGGCAGTGACTACTGAGTAATTCAGTGAATAGTGTATGCAATAACAGTACGGAAGTAAAGGTTGGATCTTTTTCTACTTTATGATTTTTCTGTATAAAAGTAATGAGAAAGACACACACAGTGATGAGAAGAGTTTGAGCCTGATTGGAATAGGGTCAGGCTGGCTGATCATAGCCGATGTTATGGTGTTTTACAAGGTGGGGTTTGGGTCAGGCTGTTAGTTAATGACTTGAAGGAATAGTATTTTTAATGCAGAAGAAGACATTGGATTGTCTGTGTGAGGAGCTCAGCTGAGGAAGAAGCGAGTGGGGTTTAGTACTTTTTAACTTTTCTATGTTAACAATGTGAATTGGGGTGTGAGCAAAGCTTGTCAGCTAGCGAAATGTGATTTTGAATTGAATTTCACTCATCATGATTTTGGGGTTTAGGGTTTGGATTGTGAAACGGTGAGGAATTTGGCACGTACATCATCAGATTCTCTTGCTTTGCATGTTCAAATTTGAAAGATTGCAGCTTTAAGCCTTTAGAAGTATTTTTCCTTTTTAAGCTATAAAAATTCATGAATTAGTAACTTAAATAGTTAAAAATTAAATTAAAAACTTAAAAATAATTAAAAGCTCACAAATCTTTTTAATTATTTTAAGACTACTAATTTAACTTAAATAGTCAATAATTAATTTTCAATATAAAATATTTTTTTCTTTCTTAATTTAATTGTAAAAAGTTTATCAAATAAGGATATTGATTATGTAAACCATAATTTAGTAGTTTTTAATAATAATTGTTATTATTATTATAAATTACTATTTCACAATTTGTGAGATTATTAATAATTTATATTTATAATTTTTCTTAATATCAGATAATAAAAGCCATCATTTAAATGTTAAAATTTCTCTTTAATTTAATAATCAATAATAAAATTTCTAAATTTAAATTTTAGATGACTTAAATAAAAAATTTTAATATTATTTTTTTGCAAATTCTTTTTTTTTTATTTTAGATACTTCATATTCTATAAAATTGAGAGAAATAAACCTAATTCATATGAAAAAAATTGCTATAAGTCCAAAGGATGACTTGAAGAAAATTATGAGAAGAATATCATTTATAAATAAAATGCTTTAGAATCTCCCCAAAAATATGGAACTTATTCTGTGTACCATTACCATGTCTATGTCACTCACGCGTCAAGACAGTCCACACGTGACATTACCACATTTTATATATCGATTCTAAGTCCTTGTAAAATTCAATATCTACAAAGATTAGATATGTCAATTTTAATCCGATTCAGCCTAATTTTAGCCCAAATTAACTAGGCTATGAGCAGGTTAGGGATCAAAAGTGATATGTTTGATTAGCCCATGGGTCGAGATTGGGTTGAGCACAAGCCAACTCGGCTCAACTCGTGACTAACTATTACTTAAAAAAAACATCGTTTTTGATTTTTTTAAAAAAATTATAAGAAGCGTCGGGTTAGCTGGGCTTGCTAGTGGCCTGTTGGGCCACGGGCTGACCTATCTAGGTATTGTCTAGCCATAGGCCACCCTAACCTTGCCCTAACCGACTCATTGACATTTTTAATAAAGATCATATGTAGACTAATTCTCTCAAATTTAAATATAATAATTAAATCCAACTCAAACTAATAATTTATTATAATTATCTTAAATTGTTAATTTGAGTCGAATTTAATTTACTCGAGTTGAACGTAAGAACTAAATTAGGTTAGAACTGAATTAGGTTACCATATGATTGATATTTAATTAATTCATATTTAATGTTAATATTTGTATGTATTTTATCGATATCGAATTCTAAGAATTTTTTTTGGCCCGATTCAACCTAATTTTAGCTCTGGTTGACCAAGCTAGAGTAGCCCAAGGATCAAAAGTGATGTGTCCGAGCGGGCCACAAGTCAAAGTCGGGCTGAGCACAGGTCGACCCGACTCAACCCATGGCCCATTTGTTACTTAAAAAATGACATCATTTTTTACATTTTAAAAAATATATAAGATGGCCAAGTTGACCCAGCCTGTCTCTGACTTGTTGGGCCACAGACTAACCTATCCAGACGTCTTCTAGCCACGAGCTACCCTAGCCTGTGATCGGGCCAGGCTGGGCCGAGAGCAACCTAACCCCAACCCGACCCATTGAAATTTCTAGTAAAGATCAAATATGACTAATTAAATGTTATTTATCTAATCATTCAATTCAGCTCGCAAATTTAAATATAGTAATTAAATCCTAATCAAACTAATAATTGATTATAATTATCTTAAATTACTAATTTAAGTTGAATTTAATTTATTCGGGTTGATTTTAAGGACTAAATTAGGTTACCATATTATTGATATTTAATTAATTCATATTTCATGTTAATGTTGTATTTATTTTATTTTATTTTTTTTGAAAAACTAAAAATTAAAAACAATTTTTGTCAAGAATTTTTCTAATGTTTCTTAAAGTACAAGAAAAATCTATATCTTTTTATTAATTAATTTTACATAGTTTTTAATAAACTTTGTGCAATTATTGACACACATTCATTAAATTTTTTTTTCTAATAAACTCCTTTTTTTGCCTTGTGACTTTTGCTGGACACGTAAAAACTTTTTTTCTTTTTTTCGATTCGAAGAAACCCCGTAGACGGGTCAAGCGGGTACACCTATCTGAGGGCCCAACTGACGCACCACTCCACAGGCGGGCCAAACGGGCGCACCTCATCATTGGGGGCTCAACTAGTTCTCCATCTACATGTAAAACTCCGACTGTCCCAGATTCTTACAAGAGGGGCTAGCATGGAATCGAACATGGGACCTAACCAAAGTCAAACCCCGCTCTCAACCATCAAGTCACACCCCTTGAGAGCCGTAAAAATTATATGCATGGTTAGTAGCTAGAGTTGGTTGGGCAAGTTCATACTCATGCAATCAATAATAGAAGAAAATTATAGCTAGTCTCCTCCGTTACAGAACCTTGGAGCTTCATGCATGATTAATAACCTATGTTACTTTCATGAATCTGCGGAGAGCATGATTAAGAAGAATTCTGCAAGATTAATTACGAAGAGGGTCCAAGTCCAACTCTTCTTCTGAAGACATTTCTCCTCTTTTCTTAAAGAAAGTCATCAGTAGGTAGCAGCAAACGCATGGCCATGACAGTTGTCTGCAATCTTTGGGAAAAAAGAAGAAAACTTGATTAGGTTTTTGTCATGAAGAGAGGAAAAACAGAAGAACATCATGGTTGGTGGGTCACGAGATAGATGGTAATAAATGTTTAAATGGTAAATCCAAGAACCATATAAGGGGGAAAAAAAAAAGGACTATAATAGTGTAATCTTTGATTTGTTACCACTTGTGAGTGATTTGTCTACGACTTTTGAATGTGAAAAATGAGACATACATAGTGAAAAAGGAGAAACAAAAGGTTCGAAAGGATGGTTGAAATGCAGATTTCAAAATGCAAAAGCAAAAGTTGACGAGACTAGAGAGGAAAACAGACTTCAACTAGAGAGGAAAACAGACTTAATAGAGCCTGAAACCCCACTACTGATGGTGTTAGGTTGGACTTACTGCACGAGCACATGAATTCCTTTCGTTTTTAAAGAAGACGATTGATCTTAATTATCATTTAACTCCAATTTTGATTTATTAACTTGTTATGAATCTTATAGTTTATTCTATAGAAAGATAAAGAATGTAAATTTGACCGACATAAAAAGTATTTAAATCTTTGAAAATTTCAATTTATTATTTATTTCAAAATTATTATAAAAAATAATCACGATTTGTTATTATTAACTAGAATAATTATCGTATCAATTTAATTTCAATTTATTAGTTCGTTATGAACTTTATAATTTATTTAATACTTATTCAAAAAATATCAATATTTAAACTTAGTGACACTTTAAATTTAATATTACAACTTCAATTTTGTTTGTAATTATAGGGATTTATTTACGATTGTTTGGTATCAAACTGCAATTATTGCAGAAGCCAGTTCTTGTTTTCTTGGACTCATCCACGGAATCAAATGCATGGCATCAAGAAAGGTATAGCTTCTCCTGCATACCAAATCATCACTTAGAAATGAATTCCCACGAGCCCTTTTGATACAAAGCTTAACTAGCAACAATTGGGATGTGCTGAGACAGAGACAGTGGGGTTTGGTTACACTTCACAAGCAATTATTGAGTCTCGTCATCATCATTATCGCTGGTGCTAGTTGTGTTCGAATAAAAGAAAGGGATGGACATCTCCAGCTCTAAGTCGGGCCCTCTTGTTAGGGGTTTTCACGAACTCCTCAACTGAAATTGGTTTGGTATTCATCGTCATATCTACAGAGAGACTAACAGATGTGCAGACTGATTTGCTGATTCAGCCCGCCAGAACGACATCAATGTTACGTATTTTGATGTTCCACCTTCAGGGTGCCATTGTCTCCTTGTAGAGGATTTATCGGGGCTCAGTCTCCCTAGACTTACTTAGCTTTCGGTGTTTTCTTTTCCCTTTATGTAAAAAAAGAAAGAAAGGGATGGGCATTAAATAATAAAAAATAATATTTTAAATTGGGTTATTAATGTTGTAAAATTTTAATTATTGAATAGAATATTTTTAAAATTAAGTATTAAATTTATCCCTATTTTTTGTTGATATGTTTTGAAAGTACTTTGGTAGATAAAAGGGAAAGTATATAGAGTTTATGAGAAGGTTCTTGCATTTCATATTGTCAGCTTTCCTAATTTCCCTTAATTATTACTTTTTAATCCTTTTGCTCACTTTCGTTAAACCCAAGAATTTATATTGTGACATTAAAGTTGTACGTGAAAGGAATGGATTCATCCACGAAAAGGATGAGCACAATGGAGTCTTTACAAAATGCTGTTTATACAGATTTTGAACTCTCCTTATTTGTTTTTGTTAAGTCATCTTTTTATTATAATACTTTAAATTATTTTACAAGGTTAATTTAATTAATTTTATATATTTATTAATATATTTTTTAAGTGAAAATTCTTTAGACTTAAAACTTTTATAGATTCACTTTACCTTGTGCTCAATAATAGATAGATAATCTATCAGGATTTGAACTCACAACTATTTGGTCACAAAAATTTTAATACTATATTAAATGACCGTTTTATCACAATAACTTAACCTATTATTTAAAGTCAACTTAATTAATTTTATATATTCACGAAAAATTTTCGCTCCATTCAATATTTTCTCTAATTCTCCTGCCACTTTTAGCTTTGAATTTAAAGTCTACTCATGCCCAAGTAAGCTTGTGAGAGAATACATGAACTTTAAATAAAGAGATCAGAGATATGATGAAGTACATTTACAAGGTGCTTAGATGAGTAAGATTATAATTACTATATAGTAATCATGAGTTTAGAAGCTGACTAGAAGTAGTAGCCATCTCGATGACTTTACTTTTGTGAAAGAGATCAAATTTTAGTACCTAATAATTGCATGCTTAATGGGCCATTGAGTGAAAGGAAGAGAAAGCTTATCGTGAGGGGGTCCATTGTGCCTGTGGGTAGACAGCAAATCAGCACTTTATCTGGTCAAATGTCATTTTCAATTGACTCAATGAATCAACGCGTTGGCCTACAAGGATGTCGCCTTTGTAAGATCCATTCTACTAATCTGCCCTTTTACTTGCATAGTTGCGATTTTGGCTAAGATCTGATTTCATGTTGGCATATAAAGTTTGAGTTTGATCATATTTTTGTATTAGGTTTGATTCAATTTAGTAATCAGAAATAATCTTCGTACTAATTAGAAGTAAGACTGCATATATATAACTTTTATAGCTTCTACTAATTTGTTGATATTATTGTTGATCTAAATGTATAATCTAAATTAATTTAATTTGAATTTAAATAAAATTTAAACTTAAAAAATCTTAAAAATTCATAATTTTAAATTTTTATTTGATTTAAATTCTGAATTTGAATTTAATTAAAATTTAGATCAAAATTGAATTTTTTAATTATGAAATGAATTCAAAAGATATAAAAATTAAATTCCCCTATGTAACAATTTTAATTTGGATGCAAAGATAACATATAATATTTTTAAAGCCTTTTTTTCTAAATTAGTTAGGAGTGCTTCTCAAAATTCTATTTTATGGTCAAAATTTTTAAAATTTAGTACAAAAGGTAATCACATTTTATATTAATAGCTGGCTTTTAATCACTTAGAGTTAAGTCTATTAATGGATCCTAAATTGCCAATTTATCAAATGATAAATTTAATATCTATTATTTATAAATTATTTAAAAATGTAATGTGAACTATAACGAGTGTAATTCTTTAATATCCAATGATTCTTTAATATATTGGATAAGGTCTTTGATAAATGGAGAAGGGCCTCAAGGACTTTCTTGAACAAGTCCAACCTACTTCTTCACTACTATTGGGCTTGTGTGTAATTATGATTAAAACTTGCTAATTTAATTACCAATAACACCTTTACCAGTTCGAGTGTTTTTTTTTGTCGTTAAAAATTAATTTATTAATTAATTTTATTATTTAATAACTTTTATAAATTAAAATTAATTAATTAATTATTATTCATTAATTTTTAATTAAACTTTAAATTATTTAAAGAGTAAAAATAATTTTTTATTCTTATTTCAAATTATTCAATCTTTAGTCGAATTTATAATTATATAATACCGGTTAAAACATTTTAACTTTTAAAAGTTAAACTCCTTGTTTTACCGGTTTAACTTCTGACTCGATTTTTAAAAGAAGGAACAACTGCAAAGTTAATATTTTAATATTTACTAAAATATAAAATGATTAAAAATAATTTAAAATGTTTAAACTTTTTTAACTAAAAAAAACTTTCTTCTTTTTATTGCTGCCTATAAAAGGTAAATATTACAAAGATCGAAAGTTAAAATTCAAAATTTTCAAAAGTTTGACTTGGTTAAAATTTTAAAATAATTATTTATTTTCATCATGCTTCAAAATAGGTTTTATAGTTTTATGAAAATTATTAAATTCTAAAATTTAAGATATTAAAAAAAATTACTGCAATATACCCATCTGATCATCTTGAGTCTTGACCCTTTGCCATGTGATACAAAAATGTCCCTTCCGAAATATCTCCCATTAGTCACTTTCTTCTGGCACCAACTGTAAACTTAGAAACACGCAACAAACATTGCTTTTTGATACAAAATTGTATTGAACTAAGTCACTAGTGAAGGCCTTTGTCCTTGATGATGAGGTTGTCGTGGCTTTTGTCTCCGACGACTAAGCTCTTCTCTGAGTAAAAGAATCTCAGACTCATCAGCACTACTGTTACTGCAGTGTTTATAGGAGTATTTAAGCATATGCTTGGTCTTCGATTCTGCTTCTTTCGTTTCATCTAGAAATATCTGCCTGTCTCTGCACTCTATGCTGCAGAATCCTTGATCACCTCTACAATTTGAAACAAATATTGAGTAGCAATCACAGGAAATTAGTTCACAGAACTGGGTTTTAATTAAGAACTACCTACCGGTACATATACACATCTTTGTGCAAGCTCAACTTCTTATGGCATAAAGAACATGTTTTGAGGTAGCAAGATTCGAACTTGGTGGCCTGAGGCAAAAGGGTCGTAGTCTTGGGAGCTCTTAAAGCAGATTTCAGAACAACATTACGTTTATTTTTTTCTGTTGATGATGATGATGAGGAGGAGGAGGAAGAGAGCTGTATCAAGCTTTGTAACCCAACGGCCACTGAACTATTCTTTGAGCTTGCTTGAGCAGTAGTAGCACGAGTGGATTTAGATCTTCCATAGTTGAAATAACTCAGAACTTCCATTCTCAGGTACACTTTGTGAGTCTTCTCAGCATTTATGGCTTGTGCAGAGATGAGAAGAGAGAAAGGGAAGGCATGTTGCATTGAAGAAGTGAAAGCTAAGGTTGTGAAGATTGAAGCCCAAGTAAAAATCTACCGGATATTCTATATATATATATATATATATATATATATATATAAACCTTCTTTTTTCCTGTGACCACGGAAGCATTAATCACGAGCTATTTATGTTATATATACACACAAAAAAGATTCTGTAAGAAATAAATTTAACGCAACTCACAGGCTAAAACTATATATATATATATATAGAGAGAGACAAAAGTGGGTTCACATTCAATATTTATATATATACATTTACATATATACTGTATTAATTTCTTTTGGGTCATTCGGATAACCTCTTTATTAGTTATGAATAACATTGCGTACTAATGAATTTATTAGTAAAATTTTTTCTGAGTTGTTGTTATTATTTTTGTTTATTTTTAACTTAAAAGGAGCTATTTCAATTATTTTATTTACGGAGGAAGTTATTTTCTATTGTTTTTATGTTTTTTTATATCGAAACATGTTGTAAGAATAATGATTAAGTTAATAATACTCTTACCTTGATGTCTTGAAAGGAGTTAGAGCATCTTGTTGTTGTATTTTAACTTTATGTTATTTAATTTGATCTATATATTAGTGTGGACTTTATATAAATATGTGAATGAAATTTAATAAAATAAGATAAGAATTAGTTAACTGGAACAAAATATATCTCCAAATTATACATTGATGAGTCTCATTTCATGTCAATTTCGATTTAACCACAAATATGTATCACTTTAAAAAGTATATGATGGTATAATATGCCAATTTTTTAATATATGAGTTTTTAATGTATGATGTACTTTTTTGTTTAACATCAAAAAAACGAGTTTTTTTAAAAATAATTTGTTGAAAAAGACCATTTGAATTTTATATTTTGCATTATGCTCAATATGATACACGTGTAAATAACTTACCAAAAAAGCTCTCAAGGGGTGTGGCTTGATGGTTAAGAGCGGAGCTTGACTTTGGTTAGGTCCTAGGTTCGATTCCATGCTAGCCCCTCTTGTAAGAGCCTAGGACAGCCGGGGTTTTACCTGTAGTCTGTAGATAGAGAACTAGTTGGACCACAATGATGAGGTGCGCCCGTTTGGGCCGCTTGTGAGGTGATGTACTAGTTGAGCTCTCAGAAAGGTATGCCCGCTTAGTCCGTCTACAGAGTTTCCTCGAATAAAAAAAAAAACTTACCAAAAAAAAGATACACGTGAAAATAACATCTTCTTACATTAAATTAAGATAGACACCAATGTCTTCATAATTTTAAAGATTTATTTTGAAACAGAGAAATCACGGTTGTTATTTTTTGAATGCACAGTGAATAAATCTTCGGATTGACGCAATAACCTATAAATTACGCCAATCGAGTATTTTTATTTTACATTAGATAAGTCTTGTATTAACAAAATTTTTTAAACTTTAAACTTTTTCCACTCTCAGTTATATTTGTATTTTTCTTCATATATAAAAATATTGTGTTACTATAAAAATTGAGAAATTCATTATAAAAGTTACTTATAGATAGATATACAGTACAAAGAATTACGCTTTTAAGAACACTGTATCAACATTCAATATGCCTTAAAAAAGAAAATTTAGTGGCAAAGTAAGATGCCATGCTTCGATCTTCATCAACTCAACCGTCCTACTTTTGCCTTTTCCTTTCTCTGATTTTTATTATTGATAATTTATTTGGTTCTAAAGGGGAATTCTGTATGGAGAATGCAAAAAAAAAAAAGAAGTAAAGAAAGAATCAAATCCCATTTTTAGTGGTGCAGAGGGAAGAGCAAGAGTTGTTGGCCAAGATCCTTATTCTCATATTTTTAAGTATGTTTATGCAAAGTTGATGCTATTAAGTACAAGTGGTTTGACATTTTTTATTTTAATTACATATTTTAAAATTATTATTATATATACATATATTTTAACTTTAATTGAGTCAGCTAATTTTTATGACTTTTTTGTACTTTAGTTTTAAAATTTTGAAAGTTTTAATTTATCCACTAATATTCTTTTAAAACGTGTATAAATTAGGTCAAAAGTTTAGTTTCCACTAACGTGACATTTGGTAAAATAACATTTTAATTATATGATTTATATAAATTTTGAAAAGTTAATTATTAAATTGAAAACTTAAAAAATTTTGGAAGTATGAAAAGATTAAAAAATATATATAATTAAAAAATGTGTAATATATCACAAGGAGATAAGTGATAATTTTCAAAATGTGAGAATTGAAATTAAAAAAATCAAATTTAATGTAACTAATCAAAAACTTGTATTTTGCAATAAACTTTTTGACATGTAATAATCAAATATTTAAGCCATTAAAAGACATTTCAAGAGAATTAAAATAAAATTCAAGGGAGAAATTAATATAGTAATTGCTCAAAATCTATATCATCATCACCCAGTCTGAAATCCCGCAATGAAGCAGGGTCTGGGGAGGTCCGATAGTACGCAGCCTTACCCCTAC
>JANJEY010000005.1:2855592-2888447 GCA_024703695.1 Erythroxylum cataractarum | reverse complement strand
CCCGCAATGAAGCAGGGTCTGGGGAGGTCCGATAGTACGCAGCCTTACCCCTACATAGTAGAGAGGCTGTTTCCGGTGGACCCGCATGCAAATGAGACAATATAAGAATGATATGGTAGACAGAAATAATAATAATAATAATAATAATAATAATAATAATAATAATAATAATAATAATAATAATAAAAGATAAAAATCTATATATTTATCATTAATCTCTTTATTGCATGCAAGCTCATCAATTCTGATTCTCTTTTGATTTCAGCAGACTATCTTATTATCAGAATCAATCTTTTTGACATAATTACGCATCAACTAGCAATGGAATAATTTTGACAAAATTGCAAATATTATTCAATTCACTCATTAATTATCTCCTGTAAGACAATAGCATTTAATTACAGAAACTTGATTATGCAATGTAAGTGATGCAATTACGTGACGAAAGCTTAAGCGTTAAAGTCAAGAACAAAGATTCTAGTTGATCATGTGATCTTAGCCAGATAGAGATAATAAAACTTTCTAAGTTCATGCATGGAAGAATCTTGTTCTTGGTATATATTTATGTGTGTGCGTGTATGCATTACTATGTAGGACTAGGAAGAAGAAAGATATTGAAAGATTCTGGAAAGTTATTGAAACCCCTTCTTTTCCTTCTCTAAATCACATTTCCATCTGTCACGAGGAATCTCAAACATAAGTTGAGTTAAGAATAGAACTAGAGTTCTACTCTTGTTTCGTCTATAAAAACCCTACAGGCAAAGCTTTCCGAACAACATATACTTGCAGCTTTTTTCTTTTCACAACATTAACATGTCGAAGCTTCTGAGGAAGACCTTCCCCCTTCTAAGGTTGGTTGAACTGATCTTCATGTTATCAGATCAATGCACCTATTAACCATATACCTATTTATGTTAGTATTGTTGGTTTTGTCTGTGAGTTTCTCTTCTTGATCGTATGTGATATATGTTTGTGTTCATGCAGCACGAGATTGCAGGTGAATGCAACAGAAAACCTCAGCAACCAGAAAGTGGTAGCAACTTCTGTTGTGAACAAGACAAAAGACATGGCAGAGAATAGGAAGGAGATATTTTGGATGAGAGATCCAAAGACAGGCAACTGGGTTCCCGAGAATCACTTTGATGATATTGATGTTGCTGATCTTAGAAACCAGCTCTTGTCGAAAAAACATTAAACTATTTCTAGACAGTGCTCTTTGGTTTCAATCAAAGGGGTTAAATAAAAACATATAAATTTATCTGTTTTGCTTGGTGTTCCATTTCAACGTCTACCATTCAAGCTAGGATTTAGTGTAATAAGAATATTACCAAACTAAAACCTTTCATGATACCTGTTCTTGGATTAAATTCCTTCACTTGTATATGAATCTCTAAAAAGGAAAAAATCATAGTGTAACAAATTAATTCTACAACATTGTTAGGATATTTATTATGTCCTATATATTATTTAATTTTGACATTTTTCATTATTGGGTATTTAAGATAATGATTAAAAATATAAACTAAGAAGTCTATCACCTTGAATTGGATTATTAGATAAGAGTTGTTGCATAAATAGAAATTTATCTTAAATCAAGATTGGTGTGGATCGCGTTCAATTTGGAGATATGAATAATGCAAGACTACTGTGTGAGGGTTGCGTGAATTTTTCCAGCTCTTTGTCTTACTGCATGGGTAACTCTGTGTTTTCTCTCTTTGCAACAATTACGTAAGTGATTTGAAAGGCTTGTGCATGATGTTGCTAAGTGTGAAGAAAATTGGAGACAGCTGAAGGTGTGTTGCTGTATGTGTGGCCCAGCTTCTGCACTTAAAACGTCATTGATTTGATGAAAGTTTGGCTGGGCGTTTATTTTGTGCGCTGTGCGTGATCCTGTTGCTGCAATATACACACGTGAGTCACTTGGTAATGCTTCCGTTTTGATGGTTATGACAGGTATATGTGAGAAAGGTTAATTTGAGATCTGATTCCTTTTTGTGTGGGCTGAATTGTGGAAGGCTTGTGAGTGTTTCTTGTTCTGTGTATTGGTGTGTTTTATCGATGATGACTGGGTAGATAATATGGTTTTAATGTTCAGAAAATTGGGGGATAACTAAATGAACCAAGATTCGCTGTTTAATATTATCCTGTCTTATTCTGTCACATAAAATTTCAACTATTTATTTTTTGAGACTCATGTAGGTCCACGCAGAAATAATATGGAACCCACATAAATAAACGACTGAGATTCATTAGGCACAATAAAACACTATAATATTGAACAGAAAATCTGAATTCCAACTAAATATATGTTGTTGGGTACGTGAACTATTATGTTTAAAAGGTATTATCGTGGACTGAAGGATAGCATGCGTGAACGGCAAATCTAGTGATAATACTTGGGTTACTATTCAGTTGTGCATGATTTATTGGTTGTATAGGAAGTTGTTCTTTGTCTTTTTCTCAAACATCTTCTTTGAGTGATGAATAGTTTGTTTAATCACTTAAGTGATTTATTCATTATTCTTGCTTTAAAAAATTATTGAGAAAATTTTTTTATTAAAATTAATATGAGTTGGTCGTGTTATTGGATGTGAATCACTTTTACTAGTAGCAAAAACGAGTATAGTGTCAAGTCGGCTTATTAAAGTCTCGTGTCTAGAAATGATTGTCGTAATTCGAAGAATTTGTAAATATACCCCTACAGTTGTTACAAATATGATTCAGAATATAACTGTTATGAATCTGATATACTGATTATATTGCTGAAAAATTGATATGATAATGGGCCAGCTTTCGAGCGGCTGGGTCTCTTCCATGCAAGGCTTGATAAGGGGTGCATTTTGTAGAGGAATGAAAGTAGTTATTGTGCCAAAATTTTGCCCAAGTTAGCCACTGAGCCCATGATCATGGTTTTTCTGATGCAAAGCAATGTAAATATGTTTCCAAGCATCGGTTAACTATTTCAGTTTTATCCATTTGTTTGAGGATGATAGGTAGTGCTGTGTTTAAAGATGGTTCCTTGTAACTTGAACAATTTTTTCCAAAAGAAACTAAA
This sequence comes from Erythroxylum cataractarum, assembly GCA_024703695.1. Classification (NCBI taxonomy): domain Eukaryota; kingdom Viridiplantae; phylum Streptophyta; class Magnoliopsida; order Malpighiales; family Erythroxylaceae; genus Erythroxylum; species Erythroxylum cataractarum. The sequence goes on along the minus strand of JANJEY010000005.1, from coordinate 2,885,392 downwards.
AAAACTAGGTCTCGATCTAAAATAATTGATTGTGGAATACCACGAAGCTTAACTACTTCCCTAACAAAAACCTCTATGGTTACTATGGTGAAAGGTCGTCATAATCCTATAAAGTGTGCATATTTGCTTAAACAGTCAATCACTACAAGAATGGTATTAAATCTCTCTGATTGATTGTGGTAAACTTTCGATGAAATCCACGGTAAGTTCATCCCAAACCTTGGTTGGCAGTGGTAGAGGTTGAAGTAGCCCTAATAGATTTGATGCAAAATATTATTGTTGTTGGTAGGTGACACATTATTGGACAAATTTGATTATATCCTTTCGCATTCTAATCCAAAACATTTCAGATGTTATCCTTTGATCTCGGAGTCTCCACCGATTGGTGAGTTGTGAAATTCTTGCATGATTATCAAAATAAGCCAAGAAGAATTTGGGATTACTAATCGATTCTTATAAAGGAATATGCCATGATTCACAGAGAACCCTTCATGTTTCTCCATAATCGGAATTAAAGGCTATTCACCTTGTAAAAGTTCTGCTCTTACTCCATAACCGGAAGCATCCGTCTCAATGATAAATGGTCGTGAAAAATCTGGCATGATTAACATTGGAACCACTGTCATGGCTTATTTCAAGTTCTAAAAAGTTTGCTCTGCCTCTTGATTCCACCCAAAATTAACTTTTTTTAGCTGTTTCGTTAATGGTTGGGATATTTTAGCATATCCCGATACGAATTTTCGATAATATCCAGTTAAAACTCAAAAAAGAACTCGCAATTCTTGCGGTTTGCAAAGAGTTGGTTGTGTTATAGTATTTCCAATACTTGGGCTAGATGCGTTGAATATAATTCCTCATTTGAGGTGTAAACCAAAATATCGTCAAAGAAGACTAAGATGAATTTACAAAAGAAAGGTTATAATACTGAATTGATGAGTGATTGGAAGGTTGCTGGAGTATTTGTGAGACCGAAAGACATTACTAAGAACTCATAGTGCCCATCGTGAATTCTAAAGACGGTCTTGTGTATGTCAACTAGTTAGACAGGTATCTGGTAATAACCTGATTTCAAATCTAGTTTGAAAAACACCCGAGTTCTATATAATTCATCCAGTAGCTCATCGATCATAGTAATTGAGTATTTGTATGGAATCGTTACCTTATTTAAAACCCGGTAAACTAAGAAAAATCTCATAATAACTAGAAGGTATAATTCCCATGCAATGAAATTGTGGGTATTAGCACTGTGACTTCTTGTTCTTTCACTGCTCCCCTCAATTTCATTGTCCAAGGCAATGTCAACCCAGCCACGGAGTTGAGAGAAACCTCCACACCTCGTTCAACCTCATTTGTCTCCAATTCTAGTGCGGGCTGCTTGATTTCCTCATCTTCATCTTGGGTAATTAAGACACTTAACCCCTTCTTTCTACAACGATGATCAGGCCCCCATTGAAACCAGAGTAAAACGTCACCCTCAAATCCGATCATGGCAACTTCTAACTTCTCCTCGTTCGTACAGTGATGGTGGCTGAAAAAGCTTTCCACTTTCAAAATCCACCCATCCGGATTTGTCCCATCAAACATCGGCAATTCTAACTTATGAAATCGGAAATCAGGTATGGAACTGACAGTGAATGAGCCATGCATTCCTGCTGGTAAGCCACCTATCCTGAGACGGTCTCCTTCTCCGAACTAGACATCGAAGATAAGGCTATTCTGGCATATTCTTCTTGCATTTTTATCAAATGCTCGACTCATCGCTTGCACCTCGTCTTTTAACGTTACAAATGTTGCCTTGCATGGCCCCCATTGCTTCCTTCAATGTGTCAATCCTCTGGGTCACATTTTTTATAGCCATGAACCTTCCCAGATACTGCTCTGATGCCAATTTGTTAGAAATCTGATATACTGATTATATTGCTAAAAACTTATAAGATAATCGGCCAACTTTCGAGAGGCTATTTCTCTCCCTCCCCCACATACTTCTGTCCAGTAAATTCCTATAATAATTTTCTATAACAACTTACCCTTCCTATGATAAGTATAACAAATAGGTGGCCTAACAGAACCAGTTAGCTATAGCTGCGAGTGTAAATTCCCATGGAAATCTTAATCCAGTGAAAGGGAGGTAGAAAGTTTATAAAGATCAAACTATCGTATATACTCTACCAAAACTAGCTGCTTGGATCAATAATTTTGTCCGGAGAAGACCAAACAAACGGTCTTCAGTACATTGACGGCTGCTTAATACAAGGACAACAACTCTATCTGAAAAAAATCAAAGGAAAGACGTCTGTGACTCTACAGGTATAACTGAATGAGCTCATCGCTAACAACTGATGGAGTAAGTACGCCAAGATCAGTAAATAACAGAGTTAGATACTGGGGAGGAGTATAATCCCGAGCTGATGTTTCAACCTCGACCTTTGATGGAATTGGTACACCAAAATCGATCGGGCGCAAGGCAGGACTCATGTCCTTCTGATCCAGGGGATAAAGTCGAGCGAACTGTGATACAACCAATTGATATTACACAAAACATAAACAGTCAAGCCCAAGCAAGCATTGCAATGATGACTAAGAGTACATTTAGCAGTTGACGAACGGAATGATTATATCTTCCTACATAGACAGATTTGGCAATACCTTGTAACTTTCGGCAGCAACATAAACAGGTTTATTCATGCTGTGAGCCACAAGTGCAATCTGGTAAGTCCCCATCATGTTGATTATACCTCCACTTTCAACTACTCCATCTGCTCCAACTAAAACCATGTCCACCTCATCCATGGCATATGCCACAGCTGAGTCAATGAGGAGTTTCACAGGAACATCAAGATTGGCCAGTTCGTTGGATAACCTTAGTCCTGTCCTATCTGGTCTTCCCTCTGCAGCATACATTATACATATGATTGAAGGCCAAGATAAACAAAAAATGAAAGAAGATATAAAGTAATTGAAGAACGAATCTGTAAATTTTTAGCTCAATTTTGAGCACATAAGCTATATTCATCTAAATCCTTGTAGCAGAAACAATTACTTAAATTGACGAAACAGCCTGATTCAGTTACTATCTGAAGCCAAAATCTAGGCCCTGAAATCTGGATAGTCATAGAAGCTTAATTTATCTAGAAATAAGGATCAACCTCAATGTCCTCAACCAAAGCCTTAGATGATTAAATGAAAACAAGAAAACATACTGTACTAGCACAGGCACAAAGCCTTTTGTTATGCTCAGATGGAACAATGTTCAACACTATATCAAAAACTAATAGATCAAACATTACCAATGACAATAACTCGGGGTTGGATAACATATTATATGAAGTCCTTCCCCAAACAAACTTCCAAAAGAGGTGAAACATGATGGTTGGAAACAGACCTGTACAGAAAACACGAAAAAGTTTCTTATTCTGTGCAGCTGTCCTCAAAACTTCAAACACAACTCTAGAAAAACCATGCACCAAAATAGTGCAACCATCAAAGATAAAATCTTGGCCAAGCATTGCGATAATCCTGCGTGCCTGAAAAGTGAAAATATAACATACTCTTGACGGTGACATTTTTAATTAGTAGTATGAAATAAGTTTCGGATAAAGTTAGAATCACTCAGAGCACCTTATGAGAAATCTCTCCAAACTTCTCAGCACGTTCAATCAAACGAGATTTAGCAGAATTGAAGTCTTCATACTCTAAAGCTGAAGTTCTGGTCACATAGCGCATGAACAGGTCACAGCCGGCTGTCAAAGAGATAGATGTGGTATCCCATGACTGGACAGCAAGCACTGATTAATCATCTTAACACAATTGGATATGACCAACATAAAGAAGAAACAACATAAAACTAAGAAGAACAATCAATTGAACACACGCACTACCAAGAAGAATGCCCAAGCCAGAGCCATTATCTTTAAATTATCAAAACATTTACCAAATAAATTCCAAGAAAGGACTACTTAAACTTAGGAACATGCTATGAGATATTCATTGCTCCATAAACTACACAAAAAACTTAAATTTTGAACCAAAGAGTGAGCCCTTTTCATAACCCAAATCACATACACGAACAGGAATTACACATAATAAATCAATTACGAAAAGGCACAAGAAAAGTGTCGGGGATTTAACAGCCCAAAACACACCTTAAGCGAATCAGAGGCCTTCTTGAGCTCAATTTCAAGCTCCATCATAGTCGTAGCCTGACTGTTACGAATCACAGCAGCTAAAGCTCTGATCGCCGCCACAGCCTCAGCCAAATCCGGCTGCCTCCTCCAGTTATTAAACTCATCAATTACGCTGAACGGCTTCCCAGGGACAACCCCAGTATCGTCGTCGGGGATCCGATCAACGGCGGCTTGGGCCTGAGCAAGCCAATCGCTGGTGACAACGCCGTAATGGGCAGCGCGAGTTTGGTAGTAAGCGGAAATGTTGGGTTTAGGAATAGGGTTAGGGTTAGGGTTAGGGTTAGGATTAGGTTGAGAATTGGCCATCGACATGGAGAGAGAAGAGGAGGAGAGCGTTAGAGTATCGGGGTTGGCCGCAGCGGCGTCGTTTTGCTGCCTGTCGAGAATGAAAGATGCTGATCTCCACCACATGCTTAGAGAGTGAGTGAAAGAGAGTTTCTGATTCTGCTAAAAGATCACTTTTTTAGGCTTTCTAATTTGGGGGTTTAGAGGCTGTAATCCCAATTTTCTCCTAAACTCAAACCTTTTTCCATTATAATCAATAATTAGTCAAAGCGACTTTGTTTTTCTTTTTTGTAAATTATTAATTTTTTAAAATTGATAAACAAATTTTCACTTATTAACTTTTAAAAATTATGTTAATCAAAATTTAATTTAAATAAATAATTTTTTAAATATCTAACTTAAATTCAACAATTTTATAAATATTTATTTTAAGTCTTAAATAGAATTCTATTATTATAACTAAATATGAGTCTTTTTTTTGTTATTATTAAAATTAGTTAAGTTTGAGAATCAAAAGTTATTATCTTATTTTTTTGGACATTTTAAAAGAATGTAATTAATATTTTGGAGTTAAAATGTATTAATTATATCATTAATAAAATTAAAAACCTTTATATTTGAGGTAAAATTATTATAACTTAAAATATTAAATGACTAATAATTGTCTTTGTCATTATTATTAACACGTACTTAAAATCTTAAAAAGTCAGATATGAGATATGAAGAGGTTTGATAATATACAGTCTTAATTTTAAATTAATAATTAATATTTTTAATTAAAAAGAGAAATTAACTAAAAAATTTAATTATTAAGAAATTCTAAGAACAATTTTATACATTGGAAAAGAAACTAGACCATCTTCTTCTACAGATGCTCTGATACAATAAGCTTGTCAAAGTCGTTACCTTTCTGAAGATTGTGCTTCGAGCAATCATGTTCTTGGGGATGAATCTTTGCCATCTCAAAACAAGTTCTGCTACTTGTCAGTAATCCAATGGCTTATAAAGCCCCCTTAAATGCTTAAAACACAAGGAAAAGTACATGCTGGGTAGCTGAAGTTTGCTAAATTTATACCAAAAACTTGGACTTGGCAGATTTACTTCAGTTGGTTGTCGTTTAATTACTTCATACTCAAAACTCTTATTGTTCCATTAGCAATTTTCATGAACAAAGATATCAGAAGGAACCTTCTTGCTTTATCAATGGCTGTCATGGTGGCTTCTACTTTTAAAAAATGGAGATTTGTGATGAATCTAGTGCTTTTCTTTGTTCAGAAGTGTTGTGTGTACCAATAAATGTGGCCTCGAAACAGATTAACTTTTCAATCATTGGCCAAATTGTACTGTCAAGGTTGGTTTCGTATGGATTAAGGTAGATCGGATCTTTATCACATGAAGAAGACAGATAAACATTAGTTTGGATAAGTTCCAAGAAGACAGGGTGCTTATGTTGGATAAGAATGTCTTGATAAACACAGAAAACAATTAACAAAACCGTTGCTTGTCCTGAAAAACTTGTACATTCCTATTCTAAAATAAGGAACAGGCGCGCTTTCTGTGAAGTTGACATCGAAAAGCCATTGATTTGTCTGGTGATTATGTAAAAGTCAACGTCGGCCACCCAAACGCCATCTTCACAGCTTCAAGAATCAGGAAGCCAAACACGAACTCTCATTGACACCCACGTAGAGTACAGGTATAGAAAACATAAATACTAATATTCCATGTATCTTTGTATGTACATCTGTCGGTCTGCTCTGTTCCACGCACTTGTTCTGTTCCACATTCAGAAGAACTAGTGATGATTTGTTTCTCTCTCTTCTGGTGAAATTAAGGAATAAAGTTTGGTTCTTTTTTATGCCAAGCTAAAAAGTTTTAATCTTTTTATAAGAAATTAGTGATTGGTTGGTTAATTCGATTTATTAATAGTACGTCACAGTAGAGGGCATAAGTGCGAATCATATTAATTGTGTCAACTTCCCACGTTGACAAAAGAGCCAAACTTGTCTTTGTCTGTTCCATAAAGAACAGGATTCAAGGGATAAAATAAAAAGATTGTACATAGATTAAACATATATAGATATATCGGATTCAAACCAGTAGGAAAATGGGGAAGCTTTTATTGCTGTGGGGGGAGAAAGTAAATAATTGATCGACTTCAACTTTCTTATGGGGGAAATTATATGCAGACGTTTGAAAGATTTATCTGATCGTTAACTGCTGATAATTCATTTTAATCTCACGTGCTGTTTATGTTTGATGTGCGCTGTTCCTCGTATCTGTTACGAGTTTTGTTGAGATGGGGCAACCTTTTTATTTGAAGAGCGAGAACTGTACATGATCATGATTGTGATCAAGTGTTGAATCGTTTGATTTTCTGAAAGAACCGCTATTTGGGTAGGAGTGCTTTTGCCACCTACCATTCTTCTCGGATTAGTTTTCTACGAGGCAACATTATCTTGCAGAAGGGAAGTCTCTCGATTGTGATATTATTCTCGTTGTTCTTGGTTGATGATCGTCTTTTCAAGGTAACATTTTTGCTTTCTTCAGATTCCTGCATGCCAAAATTTGTTGGAAATTTGTTTTTTTTGTGGGCTATGACGGAGGCAGATAGATGTTGGATGTCGATTGCATTAAAAATTGATTGAAGAAGATTGGTGATGAGAGAAAGATGCAATCTTTAGATATGCCACTTTGTGATTATGATGATTTCGAATGATTTAATCTAGCTTTGAGGTCCTAGGGATTTTGGAATTGTCTTTTTGTCTCTCTGCAAATTATCGAGGAGCTTGGGCTGGGTGCTTGTAGGGTGTTCAACATTCATTTCCTCCTAATTGAGTCGTAGAAGGCAGAAATATGATATTTGCAGGATTATGTATTCGTGAGAAATGATGATGGTTCTGCCTTATAAAGGTCCTTAGGAAGTTAGGGTAGTAAGAATTTGGTTGTTTAGATAGCCTTGACAGGTATCATTTGCAGCAGCAGATTATATGGGTATTTTGGTTTCTTTGAAGATTGATTATGATCGTTCAGTTGAAACCTTGACTTTGTTTGCTAAGAGCAGGAAATGATTACAGCGTAATGAACGTGGCAGTAAGGAGATCGTGTAGATGGATTCTCCTGACAAGACATTTTCTGAACTAGTTGGGATATTGAAGTTGTGGGTTCCTTGGCGGACTGAGCCACCCAGTGTTTCAAGGGATTTCTGGATGCCCGATCAGAGTTGTAGGGTATGCTACGAGTGTGATTCCCAGTTTACAGTTTTCAACCGCAGGCATCACTGTCGGCTCTGTGGTCGTATTTTCTGTGCCAAGTGTACAGTCAATTCCATTCCTGCTCCATCTAGTAACTCAAGAAAAGCAGAGGATGAGTGGGAGAAGATTCGGGTGTGTAATTACTGTTTCAAGCAATGGCAGCAGGGTATAACTAACTTTGATGATGTAACCCAGGTTCTCAGCAGTTCTCCATCAGGGGCGAGTTTGACGAGTAGTATCTCTAGTGATACTGCTAAAAGTACTAGTGCCTTTACTCTTGGGTTAAGAGCATGTGCTGTTGGAACTTATCAACAAGCTCATTGCTCTTCAGGTCCCAATCTACCTCAAAAATCTGAAATGGAGAAGACACATGTTAAGCAAGGGGAAGTTGCATTGAGTAGAACCAATGACGTTGTTGCTGATGGAGTGTTTCAATCTTCCGATCAATATGGATTCTCAATGAACAGGTCTAGCTAGATGTCCTCCTAAAAAAAATTTATTAGCATTTCTGTTCCTGACTAAGTTATTTTCATTAATGCATGTCCACTGGTTCTCATTCTGCAAAGACAAGAAAGCAGATACCCATATATTTCCAAGTATAAAAAGAAGGAATAGTATGGATTGTTATGTTTTAAGTTAAAGAATTCCATTGCTTAATCTTGATTTTCTTTTTTATATCAGGAGTGATGAGGATGATGAGGATGATTACAGGTTATTTCATTCTGATTCTGAGACTAGGCATTTTTCTCACGTTGATGACTACTATCGTCAAATTGAGCTTGATCACTTGAGCAACGATGGTGGGTTACAAAAATTCCATCTTGATGGAGAAACTATTGAGTCAAAAAGTTTAAGCAGCCCTTCATTGGACCATAATAGTGGCTCTCAGGGTGCATTAGGAGCTTCACCCTCTGGGATAAAAGATGGCCATGATATCAATGATGAATGCGAACCGCCTTCCTCTATGTATCCATGTGAAGATGAAGACACGGAACCTGTGGATTTTGAGAGCAATGGACTGCTCTGGCTCCCACCTGAACCAGAGGATGAAGAGGATGAGAGAGAATCTGGTTTGTTTGATGATGTTGATGATAGTGATGACGATTATGAGGGGAATACTGCAGGAGATTGGGGACGTTTACGTGTGTCGAGCAGCTTTGGAAGTGGAGAACTTCGTAGTAGAGATAAATCAGCTGAGGAGCACAAGCAAGTGATGAAGAATGTGGTTGATGGCCATTTTAAAGCTTTGGTAGCACAGCTGTTGCTTGTAGAGAATGTCCCATTGGGTGATGAAGATGACAAGGATGGCTGGTTGGAGATTGTCGCATCTCTGTCTTGGGAGGCTGCTACACTATTAAAACCAGATATGAGTTCGGGGGGCGGAATGGACCCTGGTGGATATGTGAAAGTAAAGTGCATTGCTTCTGGATGCCGCAGTGAGAGGTAATTAGTTCTATGATTTGTATTCTGATGCATAACATGGTTGATGTCATGACCGTTCTACATTCTTTCTCACTTTGAGTTTTAACCTCAATCATAATTGGCAGATATGTCAGAAAAGTTATAAAGAATTTAAAAAATTGGTTTCATGTGAAATTTGTAATTTTCTTCTTGATTGCTGGTACAAAGTGCTGTCCCAATTAGGGTCCTCTAATTTACTAATCTGTAATCCAATCCTGTAAGTTATGTCAAGAATGCTTAGTAATATTGAACATAAAAGAATAAATATTGTGACCATATGACTTTAACAAAATGTTTCAATCTGGGTTGCATTGGTAAAAATGAAAGTGGATCAATTACTGCAGATGAGAAACAATAGGATATTGACCCTGAAATTGATACAGTCCACAACAAAGAAAACTTTCCCTTTGAACTTACTAATTGCAGCAGTTGCTTAAAGATAAAAACTTTGACTTGGTACCATGTAAGAGGCACAAATTTTCTTCTCCTATGCTAGAGTTACAAAATTCATTTTTTTTATCACTGAGCTAACTTGCCTGTGGGAAATTCATTCAACCTGAGGTTTTCTTTTGCTAATTGATCATTACTTTAATCTTCTTGTCTTTTTAACTTTCTTGTTTTTTCTCACTAAGCATAGCCCTTTGCTTCCTTGCCTGTCAAGTTGATTATAATTCATTGTCCTCTAGTGTTCTCATCAAAGGAGTTGTTTGTAAGAAGAATGTGGCTCATCGTAGAATGACATCAAAAATAGAGAAACCTCGATTGCTGATCCTTGGAGGTGCCCTTGAGTACCATCGGGTTTCTAACCACTTATCAAGTTTTGATACTCTGTTACAGCAGGTTCTAAAACAAAATCACCTTCTGCATCTACTTTCTTTTTCTCTTTTCTTTCCAAAATTCACTACCCATTCATTTATTTTCCTACTTTTTCATTCGAGCATTATCCATCTAATTGAAACTTTTTTCCTTTTATTGTCCTCATTTCTTTTGGATGTCCAACTCTAGGAAATGGACCATTTAAAGATGACAGTGGCACGGATAGATGCACATCATCCTAATGTCCTCTTAGTAGAGAAATCGGTCTCAAGATTCGCACAGGAATACCTTCTTGCTAAAGACATATCTCTTGTTCTGAATATCAAAAGGCCACTTTTAGAGCGAATAGCCCGCTGCACAGGTGCTCAGATAATTCCTTCAGTTGACCATCTCTCTTCCTCAAAGTTGGGATACTGTGATAAATTTCATGTGGAGAAGTTCTCAGTAGATCTGGATACGGTTCAGCAGGGAGGGAAAAGAACATTGAAGACATTGATGCATTTTGAAGGCTGCCCAAAACCACTGGGGTTTACTGTAATTCCTTGAACGCTATATACTAGCTTGTGATATGCATTACTGGAGTGCACAGATCAATTTGCATTAATTATAATCCTTCTGGGTTGCTAATAGGCTTGCAGTGAAGTTGTATTTAACTAATTTCTGTTTTCTTTTGTTTCAGATTTTACTTCGAGGTGCTAACGAGGATGAATTGAAGAAAGTGAAACATGTGGTTCAGTATGGAGTTTTTGCAGCATATCATTTGGCTGTGGAGACATCTTTTCTTGCTGATGAAGGAGCTTCTCTACCAGAACTGCCATTGAACTCTCCAATCACTGTGGCACTTCCAGACAAGCCATCACGTATTGAAAGATCCATATCAACAATACCTGGATTCACGATCTTCACAAATGAAAAGCCTCAAGCTCTACAAGCTAATGGTGAACCACGAAGATCCAACAGCACTCCTATAACATGTCTGGACTTGAATATCAGCAATTGTTTCAATCTAGTTAATGGAAAACTACCAACTGATGATCCCAGTTCTCAATCCCCAGATCTTGCCTCATCTTTTATTAATTCAACATCTATTATTGATAGTGTTCCTTCTGCAATGGATGTTGATGCAGATTCTTACCATAGTTATGCTGAGAATAAAGAGGGATCTGGAAATTCCTTCATGACAGATATTCCTGCAGTAAATAGCGGTTTTTTTAGTATGAGTGACCATTTTGCTTTTAATGGCCCTGACTTGGTCAAGGAGGTTGGAGAAAATCCCTCACAAAAGGATCCTGATGAGATTCCTGCAACTCAAAAATGTAGTTCAGAGGTACCATCTTCACAGTGGGATGGTAATAATAATTTTGAATCAGTAGCATTAAAAGAAGAGTTTCCTCCATCTCCTTCAGATCACCAAAGCATTTTGGTTTCCTTATCTTCACGGTGCGTGTGGAAGGGAACTGTCTGTGAAAGGTCCCACCTCTTTCGAATCAAATACTATGGTAATTTTGACAAACCTTTGGGTCGGTTTTTGCGTGACCATCTATTTGATCAAGTAAGTTTCTCTTTCAGTGACTTATTTGACATACCAAATCTTAGATATACGGGAATTCCAGTTTCAAACTGAAAAAACTTAATTATTTGTCAGAGTTATGCTTGCCCTTCTTGTCATATGCCGTCGGAAGCACATGTTCATTGTTATACTCATCGACAAGGCTCTCTTACTATATCTGTTAAGAAGTTATTGGAAATACTTCTACCAGGTGAAAAAGATGGGAAGATCTGGATGTGGCACAGATGCCTGAAGTGTCCTCGAATCAATGGTTTCCCTCCAGCTACTCGAAGAGTTGTAATGTCTAATGCTGCATGGGGTTTATCTTTCGGGAAGTTCTTGGAGCTGAGTTTTTCTAACCATGCAGCTGCAAGCAGAGTGGCAAGTTGTGGTCATTCTCTGCACAGGGATTGTCTTCGTTTCTATGGGTATTTTCCTCATCTCTGTATCTTATTATGTTGTAAATGCCGATATTCCTTTTCCACTATTTTCTTTTCTTTCATGATCATGGCAATCATATTGTCTATATAAGTTCGTAATCCTTACAACTTAAGGAGATTTTCCAGTGAATGTTCTCATGTCAGTTATATTTAGTATATCCACTTGAGAATAATTTTCCTAATTCGATCATGAAAAGTGGGAAAATAAGAAACTATGCTATTCTGTTTCTGGATGCTTCTCTCTCATGTTCTCCTGCATTTGGCAGATTTGGCAAAATGGTTGCTTGTTTTCGGTATGCATCTATTAGTGTTCTTTCTGTATACCTTCCACCTCCAAAGCTTGACTTTTACTCTGAGAATCAGGAATGGATACGTAAACAGAGTGATGAGGTACAGTGATGGCCATTTTGATTCTTTTCTAATGGTTTATTCTTTTCTATATCTCTGCTTGTTGGTGATTTAGTTGTCTAATTATAACAGGTTGCCAATCGCGCAGAGCTTCTATTTTCGGAAGTACTCAAAGCTCTAAATCAAATTGCAGACAAAAGATCTGGTGCTTTGCCTATTAATAGTGGCATGAACCATGAAACAAGACGCCAGATTAAAGAACTTGAATTAATGTTGGAAAAGGAAAAAACAGAATTTGAGGTGAGCCATACCTTTTTTCTTTTTTCTTTTTTTGGCTAGTGTTAGTTGAGCAGATATTATACACAAGAAAAAGACAAGCTTATGTATACATATGAATTGCAAGTCAGCACTTAGTGCGTCTCCTGCTTTCATGTAGAAATATACCTATTCAAAGGGTCCAACACTTAATCTATATGTCTTGAATTGTACTGATTCTTGACCATCATTTTCATGTTCAAAGTTTGCCATTGCTATACCGGACCAATTGTAATTGGACAAGTTTTCATCAGTTTGTTCATGTGCTTTGACTATACAAAAATTTTAAGCCTAGATTTTCTATTGCTTGACAAGTACTTGTGAATTTAGGGCCTTGTAATGTAATTGATAAGGTTGAGGACAGAAAGAAAGAAAATGTTTCTTTTCTAATCTGCTTTTGATTTCGACAAGTTTAATTATTTATGATGCTTGCCTAGGAGTCGCTTCGGAAAATATTGAACAGTGAAGCAAAGAAACAGCAACCTGTCATAGACATACTTGAGATCAATAGACTAAGGAGGCAGTTGCTTTTCCAGTCTTTCATGTGGGACCACAGCCTAATCTATGCTAATAGTATAGATAACAGCAGCATCCAAGATGGTTTAAGTAGTCCAAATGCAAGATTTGAGGAAGCCGTTAATACGGAGACACTTGATGAGGATGATGCTTTAGGAAAAGGTTTTATAGGTTCTGACTCTGTTGCTGTAGATCAAGAAGTTCATATTAAACCTGGTAAGCAAGGAGAATTCAATAGCAATACTGATGGATCAGATGCTGCTGATGAAGAAACAGAAATTTTAGATAAATCTGATAGCGAGAAACAAGAGAAAGCTAATTTTGCTGCCATCATATCCTCTGATAATTCTGACACTCTGGAACCCAACAACAAGATTTCTTCGACACTGTCTGAGGCAGCTATCATGGCAAATTTGTCTGATACCCTTGATGCTGCATGGACTGGGGATAGTCACCCAGGATTAGGAGTATCACAGGATGACACCATTGCGCATTTGGAGGCTGCAGATTCTTCAACCACAGTTGTGGAGCCAGAGAATTTGGAGGACCACGCAGAAGACCAAAAAAGACTCACATTCAGCCACTCCCTTCCATATGTATTATCGCCTAAGGGCCCTGATAATGCAGAAGATTCTAGAAGTTGGTTAAAAATGCCTTTCCTAAATTTCTACCGCTCATTCAACAAGAGTTTTCTAGCAAACTCTGAGAAGCTTGATACATTGGGTGACTATGACCCAGTCTTTGTTTCATCCTTCAGGGAATTGGAGCTTGAGGGCAATGCTAGGCTGCTACTACCTGTGGGTATAAATGACACTGTAATTCCTGTGTATGATGATGAACCCACAAGTATTATAGCTTATGCTTTGATGTCTCCAGAGTATCATGGCCAACTGATTGATGATCTGGAGAATATGAAAGACAGTGGGGCTTTCAAGTCCATGAGTTTATTGGATTCAGTCACTTCTCATTCATTCCATTCTGTTGATGAATTGACAATTGATTCTTATAAAAGTTTTGGTCCGGTTGATGACATCTCGTCTATGTCAGGATCTCGTAGCTCATTGATCACGGACCCACTCTCTTACACAAAATCCCTGCATGTTAAAGTTTCTTTTGGAGATGGCGGCCCTAGTGATGAAGTGAAATATTCTGTGACTTGTTACTATGCAAAGCGATTTGATGCCTTAAGAAGGATATGCTGCCCATCTGAGCTTGATTTTATAAGGTCTCTTAGTCGTTGCAAAAAATGGGGAGCTCAAGGTGGCAAAAGCAATGTCTTCTTTGCAAAAACCTTGGATGATCGGTTTATTATCAAACAAGTGACAAAGACAGAACTGGAATCATTTATAAAATTTGGTCCTGGATACTTCAAGTACCTCTCTGAATCAATTAGCTCTAGAAGTCCAACATGCCTGGCAAAGATCTTGGGAATATATCAGGTGCTAAAGCACTAGAAAGTGTTAGATAATCAGTCATTTTAGTTTAGCCTGACAATTAAAATACTGTTTCTTTACTGTCATTATCATTTACTTTACTCTGCAAGCTCTGACAGATTCTTTCATTGAAGCTATATTCACAAAGACATAAGATTTGTTGCCTGGATTTATTTTATTTTTCATTGAACCTTTGTTGTCAGGTTACCTCAAAGCATCTAAAAGGTGGGAAAGAAACCAAGATTGATGTTCTGGTAATGGAGAATCTTTTATATGGAAGGAACGTGATCCGCCTTTATGATCTTAAGGGATCTTCCAGATCACGATACAATCCTGACTCTAGTGGGAGCAACAAAGTTCTGCTAGATCAGAACTTGATTGAATCAATGCCAACTTCTCCAATTTTTGTTGGAAACAAGGCAAAGCGATTACTAGAAAGAGCTGTCTGGAACGATACTTCTTTTCTTGCAGTAAGTGTTTTGTGGCCTTTGTGTTTGCGTGTACTAATATATGTCTCTTTTGCTTATTCCATTTACCATTTATTTTTTCGTTTTTTACTTCTCTGGGATTTTCGGTAGAGCAGGGCAGTGAGTTTGGGGTCTTAGGGAGGATTTTGGAGATAGATAGCCAGGATGAGCATGTACTGCAGTTTTCGCTTATGATACTATGTTGGAATGAATTCCAAATTTTATGATCTCTGCTCTCCGTTTTAATCTGTTGCACTGATGCTAATGCAGTCAATTGATGTGATGGACTACTCCTTACTGGTTGGAGTGGATGAAGAGAATCATGAATTAGTTCTTGGGATCATTGATTTCATGAGGCAGTACACATGGGACAAGCACCTGGAAACTTGGGTGAAGGCATCAGGAATACTTGGTGGGAATAAGAATTCATCCCCAACTGTTATTTCTCCAAAGCAATATAAGAAAAGGTTCAGGAAAGCTATGACTACCTACTTTTTAATGGTCCCAGATCAGTGGTCTCCTCCATTCACAGTTACAAGTAAATCACAGTCTGAATTTGGTGAAGAAAACATCTCAGGTGGGACGTTGATTGAATGATTTGCCAACGGCTGTGATTGTACATTCAAATATGCACTTGGGAAGATCCTCCCATATACTTAATGATTTTTTTTACTGTTAAATTCTTTTTGGTAGGAAGTATACTTGTATTCTTAGTTTAACAGAAAAATATAATTACTTGTTAGGAGATGCTAGAACAAGGCTACTAAAGCCACAGGAATCCAATGAGAAGGATGATATTGGATTGCCTCCTCATTGAGCCCCTTGTACAAGAATATTTATCATGTAATTAGAGTTGAGACTTGTACATTTACTGCATCTTTATAGTGCATTTGCCTGTTAATTTAGAAGCAAAAATTGATTGTAATAAGATCTTTTCTTTTGATTTTGAGGTCCTCTATATCTCTCTAATGTGCTGTCGCATATTGGCAAACAGATCCTGCATCTGCTCTTTAGATATGATATTGTATATTTGTTCAAGTTGAAATGAACTCCTTCCTTTCCTATTTGATTTTCCAAGAACTTTTCATGAGAAAAAAATGGCTGAAGAACCCAAAATGAAACCTGTTGTCATTACCATACTAGTAATCGATATTGCGTCCTGATTCTGTGATACTGAGCTAGGAATTGTTATGTAGCTTGCAGCTTTGTATGACAGGTAATTACGAAACTGCTCCATTTCTCACATTGCAGGTCATGGTTTTGCTACTTGCTAAATAGAAATCGTATTTGGCTGTTCTATACCAAAATCATCACAAACTGTCGTAGTTATTGCTCCTGCTGCTAAACTTCATGACTGATTAACATATTGCAGTACTAGCTAAAAGGGAGCTTTTCCTTTTTCTGCTAAATTGGGTTCAAGATGGGGACTAGAAAAATGAGAGTTATTGTGTCTGATGAGTGTTTCAAGTCTTTGATTGGAAGACATGTTTGTACTTTGCATATTATAACGGCATTATTACAGATATACAAGGGTTAACTAGAGCAGTAAGTCATTAATCAGCAGAATCTGTTAAAAGTTGTTCCACTTGGAGTCCCTCTTGCACAGCAATAATATTGTTGTCAGAATTGCCAAATTCAACACCATTAATAATCTGAAGCAATTTCTGGTGAAGCAGATTGATGATATCTTCATCCCTGGAAGAAGTCAACCACAGTTTCTGTTAGCCGCATATGTCTTTTTTTGCAATAAACTGATTGGAAGTCAACTCTGAAGCGTAATTCTATACCTGGAATGGTCTGATATTATTGGTATCTGTTTCTGAAGACGAGGGCCTTCATCGTACCCTTCACAAATGATCTCTCCATCGTCATCTCTATAACAAAGTATGCCCTCAGATCGATTCTCAAACAAAACCTGAATATGAATCAAGCAAAACTAAGCGGCCCCTTACACTGAAAAATTCAGCACAGTTTAACTAGTGTAGCTTGCATGTTTTAAATACAGTGACTGGAAAAAAGATGATACCTTGCTCTCGGAGGAGGATCTGACAGAAAGTAAAGGAGATTTCTTGAGAATAATTTGTCTGTCTTTTAGCATCATGGACTTAGCTACTGACTTCAGGAATGGAGTGGACCTCTGAAGTGGGAAATGAGGAGAAGAGAAGCAGCTTACAGCCATTGATCATGTGTCAGAAGGGGTGGAGGAAGAGCCAGAGAAAAGGTTTGGTTAGCTCTCTGATAAGGGTTCTATAGGCAAGCTAGTAAATAATGGTTTCAGTGGTCTTGTAGCTTAAAGTAGATATAAAACTCCATTATTGACAGGTTATGTCTTGTCAGCTTGCATTACTCTGACGAAAAAATAGGTAAATGTGGGTCCCTTCTTGCTTATCTTAACCCTGTTGCTGCTGGAGAACCCTAAGCTATCTTGTTGTTTCATGGCCGTAGGGATGACAATTTTGATCATGACCGTTCTAGTTAATTAACTAAATTCCAATTAATTACATTTTAGATATTAAAAAATGACTAATTGAGATAAAACACTATCATCTATTTTTATTTAATAACTTAAAAATTAATCAATAGAACAATGTTATTGCTGATATAGATTTTCTTCTCCAGAATTTCAACTGCAATCATACCTGCAACTACAGGATTTCATAACTTTTACATAAAAGTCATTAAGCAAATCCTTAGTTTCTCGTCTGAATCAACTAAATTTTCAGCTAAGAGATGGCATTTTTCAAATAGAGATTGTGAGAGTCAATAGCTTGTGATCTCTTCAACATCTCCAAGTGCTCAATTACTTGGTTTGAACTTTGAACTTTTGTTTATGACTTTTTTTTATTAAGATTTGGTGATTAGAACCATATCATGGCATTTTCCTTAATTAATCAAATTGTTCAGCTACCATCACCAATCAAATCAATATCTTTTTTAATAATAAAATTATCATAAATCATCAAATAAAAAGACATTAAATAAAGGAAAGTTTAAATAATGATTAAGTTGGTTAAAGCGAATTGATCAAATTCTGATCTATTTAATAAAAAATTATTATTTTAATTTATAAATTCTTTAACTTATTAAATAAAATAACATAATTGATTTTCAAATTGAATTTAAATATCATGCTGTCACTATTCATGGTATCCCTAGTGATGGTTTGTAGGTGTAAAACAAAACATAGCTCTTAGTCAATAATAGCTACTCCTATGTCACTTAATACTGGTCCACTATGTGTAGGTGCCTCCAAAAAACGAATGTGACCGGTGAGATGCTCTTGTCTCTTAACACACACAAGTCCAATGCCAGCTGAACTTGGTTCTTCATCCTCATTTCTCAAGGACAAAATACTCTGCCTTGGCTTTTGGATTCCAGTATTAGCAAGTTTAACCTTTTCAAGCATGAAAATTAGATCATTCCCATCTCCATTTTCTTCTTTATTTATATCTCTAAGCTTAAAGTTTGTCACTTCCATTGCATCGACAACTCAAAGACTTGAGCTTTTCGTCCTAATACACATCTTTCAAACTTGTGGAATATGTGCACAAGGATTCTGATCAGTCTTTGAACAAATGTGCATTCGAATGATAAAAACCGCAAATTTTAGTAATATAAACAACAAGAAGAAAAAACCAAAGGGAAGGGATGAACTTGGTTATAGGTATTTGGGTATTTTTTGGTAGAAAAAAGGAGATTAAGGAAACGTAAGAAGAACTATGAGTAAGAACCAACAAAGTTTGGTGTTTGCCTGGCATGTAACAAGGTGAGATTCTGTCACATTAACACACATACACATGCACATGAGCGGAGATCAAAATGTTGAAGGTAAGAAAGAAAGAACCTTCCCAAAAGGAATACAAAAACATGGACAAAAAGATGAATCTTTAGTTGATCCTCAATTTTGGTTTATGTTCTTATCGTGTCTGTGCATGTTTCGAGTTCCTTTCTTTTTCAAATTTTTGTTTTTTAAAAAATTCTTTTCCAGCTTCCAAAGCTCCCACTTTTCTTTTCACGAAGTACTATTTTGTCTCCTTCCCAAGATCAGGACTGTTTTGGTGTCACTATGAACAACTGTGGTCACGGCTTGAAACACAGTGTTATGTTTGCATCCAATGGGGGGTCGTGAATTAACAGTATTTTACACCAAAAGTTCTTAGTAAGCGGTCAATGAGTCTGCGCTTTTTAATGTTGTTTAGTTATGCTTTTCGGCTGCTTCTTCAGTCATTTTCGACTGACACTGGTTTTGCATAAGAAGCAAAGCTCTATAGTAGCAGCAGATGTAGCAGGAGAGTTTCAACACCCAGAAGAGGTTCCGCTTACTTGTTTCTGAATCAGTAGTCCCCAACAATCCTCACAAGTCACAACCATGGATCTATCAAGTTCCAAATACTTTCAAGCTCCTAACTTTTTTGCTTCTAATGGGGTACGTTTGCTATTTTTGGTATTATCAGTCTCTTTTGTTTGAATTGCTCATGTTGGTTTTGTTCTTTCTGTTCTTGGTGTGTTATGGTGAGCAGGAACCAACAATGGTGACGAATACAAGCCTGTATGGGAAGACCAACGATGACCCTTTTGCAGACACCTTTCAAGACCCACTTTGCAAGCTTAATCTCAAGGAGAGCTCTGAATTTGTCAAGTCATTTCCTTTGCCAAGTAATAGCATAGAATGTAGAGGTTTTCTTGAAGTATCAACTCAAAGGAGAAGAGAAGGAGTGAACTCAGTCACACACAGGAGATTTGAAGCTCCTCCTACACCTGGTAGGCCTGTGTTTAGCTTCAGCAATGGCAATCTTCCTAGAAGAAGCTTTCCATCGAAGTGGGATGATGCAGAGAAGTGGCTAATTAGTAGTTCTTGCCATGATTCTCCAGCTCACATCGTAAAGACATCAGAGTCTTCAAAAATTCACAGGCAATGCGAAAGCTTCAAGCCTCAAATAGAGGTATTTGCAGAGAAATCAAGGGTCACGGAGGAAAAAATATCTAAGAGTATTTCTAGCTTTCGAGGGTCATTGACGTTGGACCATCATCACTATGGTTCTTCAGCTTTCAATGGGGCTACTGTTTCTGCCGATGTTCTTAAAGGTAGGCTCTTTGACTTCGGTTTAACTTTTTATGACATAGACGTATTTGCCTTTTAGTGCTTTTCATTGATGGCCCTTTTGCTACTTTATCATCAAGCACTCTTGCATTTCACTTTTTTTTCATTCTAAAAGCTTGGACTTTTTCTCTACTTTATGGTTCAATCATTTTTCAGAAGCTTTGTCTTTGATGTTCATACATCAGACAGAATGGACACTGCTATGTGGTGTAGAAGTGATTAAAGCACTTACTAATCATGCAACTAAGTTAGATACTGTTTGCATTATTGGCTAATTAGATTCTGAACTTTTTCCATACGATGGAATTAAACTGGTTCTGATAGGAACATGTCAAATGTTGTTTCTTTTGGATATTACTCACTGAGAGTTTTTGTTGACTGTTGCAGATAAGTTCACTGACGAAGTAGAATCAGTTTTGCCAAACCCTGGATACTCAGAACCATCAAAACAAGGCTTTTTCTTCAGAAACTCGGCCAATACAACAATGAGAGATGCTGGCACTGAAGTTATCCATGAGGTGAAGCTCAAAGATGTTGGGACAGATATGACTCCACTAGGCAGTTCCACAACCTCTAGATGTCACACACCATTCAAGATATCTTCCCCAGCTCGTCATAACACGCCAACCAATATGTCAGGCCCGTTGGCTTCAGTTAATTACAGCAGCACTTGCAACACAATTGACATCTCCAAGCTGCAAGATTGTCATTTGGCTAAGCTACAAATAGGATCTCAGTATGACTCCCTTACATCAAATTGGAGCTCAAGGGAAGAGGAGGAAGAGGATATATCAAAAAGCTTACGACATTTTGAAACGGGCATTGCATCCCGGAAAAGTATTTCGGATTCAAGGGCTGCCGCATGGGAAGATGAGGAGAAGACCAAGTATTGTCTTAGGTAATGTAAGGCTATGAAAGTTGCAGAAGTTTTCATCATTCTCACATATCATGAAACTGAATCATTTGCCAATTGTATTGCAGGTATCAGAGAGAAGAAGCCAAAATCCAAGCTTGGGTCAACCTTCAAAGCGCACAAGCAGAAGCTGAATCCAGAAAGCTTGAGGTACTTCTGATTATTTGTTCCAAGTCCTGTCAGTCAATGTTCTCAAGCTGATCAACCATGATCCTTGACCAATTGCAATTAGGCATGATAATGAGTTGAATAGTCCTCCTATTCTTGCTGGCCTGGCATTTACGAACTTACAATAAACCTTCCGTAGCTGGAGTTTTTGACTACAGCTGGAGGTTTTGGATTGAATCGTATCGAATTGTTACCCTCGTGGCCCTCGAGCCCCACCCTGCTCTTGGACATATTTCCTGCTGTCTTCTTGACTGGTCTACCTCTGTTAGAGTGCTTCCATAATCCAATAATTATTCTTAAGTTGCACGCTTCACCTCCAAGGAAGGAGAAAGCTCTGAGTCATGATGACCAAGTATAAAATATTGCTAGTTCTTTGTTGCAACTTGGGAGAACCATGTGAAGATCCAGAATTAAGATATTTGTAGGGAATTGGTACATTTACTTGAACTTAGCTATCTCCATTGCTTAGAAACTTGTGCTTTGCTTCGTGCTGATTAAAATATGACCAAACCAAACCATTAAATTAAAGAAAGTCACGGAAGAACCAGCTAGTTGCCACCTTATTTTCACACTTCTTGCAGACTTATCCAAACTCACTCACGAGTCACGAGCACTGCTTTATCAGAGTGATTTTTTTTCTCTTCTGAAACTTATGTTTGTTTCCAGGTGAAAATAGAGAAAATGAGATCAAACCTGGAAGAGAAGTTAATGAAGAGGATGGCAATAGTGCATAGAAAAGCTGAAGAATGGAGAGCAGCAGCTAGGGTGCAACATACTGAGCAGATTCAGAAGGCCACTGAACATGCTAAAAGGATGATAAGCCAACACAATTTGCAACTTTCTTCCCACTCTTCCTGTGGTTGTTTCCCTTGTAGAAGCAACCACTAGTTAATCTAATGGGCAAATTGTTGACCAGAAATTGTAACTTTTGACACTTTTCAAGGAAAAGGCCCTCAGTGCATTTCAGCTAAAGCATATCATGAAGAGCCGCCAAAATTAATGAAAGAACTCATATATACTTGGTACTTTTCTCATGTCATGAAATAAGGTTGATAATAAGTTGAACCGGACTCGGGGTCTAATTTATCAAGCCATGTATATGATATAGTTGGCAGAAGATTGACCTAGAATTATATTTAAACCCAAAACATATTATAGATTGGGTTTAAAATTAATTAAGATTATACTTTTAAATCATTTCAAACTTTAAATTAAAATTGAGCAGATTTGAGTTAAAACTTTAAATTCAGAACTTAATTTTTAAAGTTCAAATTTTAATTTAAATTTTAAGATGAGATTTTTTAAGAAGCCAATTGACTGTTTGGCTGTTATTTTAAAAAAAGTTTTTTTGAAAAAGCTTTATATTGTAAACTGTTTGGCAACATAAAATTAAAAAGTACTTTTAATTTTAATTATATTTTATTTTGTAATAAAAATTATTTATGCATATAAATATTATTTAAAGTATATTAAACAATATGCAAAGCATAATATATTAATTATTATATAATTTTAAACCATATAAAACATAAATGAAAATATATCTAACCAAAATTTTTAAATGGATTATAATATAAGTAAAAATAATATCAAAAATAAATATTAAAAAATATATAAAAGCCAAATAATATTATATAAATTCCAAAATAAATGTGAATATGAGTTTGTGGGTATTGTAAAAATTATGTGTAAAACATAAGAAAAAAAAGGGCTAAAAAATAGACTCACTAATTGATCTGAAAAATCTACCTAAAAAAGTGTTTTTTAGAAGCTTCAAATTTGAGCTTCTTAAAAAGTTGTATTTTGACTATAAAAAAAAAGCTATATCTACTAAAAAAAGTGATTTTTATTTTATAGCCAAACATTCATTTTTCTTAAAAGAAGCTTTTACGGTGGGAAAAAGTGCTTATTCACCTTCTAAAAGCTGAACCAAACAGGCACTTAGTTCTTAACTAATTTTTATCAAACAGTTTGTGCATGTAGTGTAATGAGGAATTCTGTCAAACGATTGATGTATATTTGAGTTTAGTACTTTGGAACTTGAGGAAAAAAATTTGTGGAATAAAGTGAAGGGGCCGTTTCTTTAAGCCTAAAATCTAATTACCATACAATTCTAGATGATTAAAATACCAGCAACTTAAGTCAACGTTTGAAACAATTCCCCGAACACCTTCTATACATGCTATTTTGGGATATAAATAAAGTAACACATAATATAAAAAAACTTAGGGACTTTGTTAATATATCACCAGACGTTATAACTGAAATGAGGGTTTACAACGTGCTAATTATACCTTGTATTCTTTGTTTATTTAAAAGACATATTAACAATTATGGATAACTTTTCACTTTTATCCCAACTGTCTAGAAGTTATATCTAAACTAACAATATTTATCCAATAGTTTCTATCCATTTTGACCTGTCTAAATAATATAAATACTAGATGAATATATTAGGATACTCAACTACCAACGGACATAACCAAATAAGTAATAAATGACTATTACTACCTTGGTCCACTATAAAGTTAAGGTGAGTTTGAACTGTTTAGATCTTGTGTTTTGTGCTATCAATATTATTATAATTACGCTTGACTAACACCAGTAAATTATGTTGTCTTCCCACCAAAATGGAAAATTTAACATTTTGCATCATTTTGATCATTTGCCAATTTTTTGGATAGCTTTTTTTGCACCAAAATCTTGCTAAAACATGTTATTGTCATACTGTTGAAATTTTGTGTCATCCATTCGTATAAAAGAGGGTATCATAGAAAATTTTCACTAAAAGAAATTTCCCATCCTCATTTGTAGCAAATTCTGAATTTATCCACTATATTTACCCTCGTCAGCTTGTTTCTAAAGTTGACCAAACATTCTCCTTTTTGCTATAAAAATTTGTAGAGTACATTAGATGAATGAGCGAGACATGGATATTCTCATCTATATCCCTATTGTAAATAAGTGTTACAGTAGTGCCAACCATATATGTTTGATCCACTAGTTGGCAACATTGCTCTATTCCAATAGTATAAAAATAAAAATATTAGCCCTTGTTCACCAACCTAAACTCCCTTTAATTTGTTATATGCATTATTAATTGTGAAATGTCCCAAGAGTTTCACTTATGGTTGCCTAAACTATCATTAATGGATTGACTATAGTCAATTTTCTCTTCTTTAACTAGCAAGGCATTTAATTTGGCCTGTTTTGTACAATACCTCACATAATATGGTCGACTAGTGTACATTAAATGTATAATGTCTCTAGCTATTTAGTCATTTGTCGACTACGAGGGCATATTGGTCGAACAATGTGTCCCGTAAAGGAACAATGGTCGACTACACCACTACATTGGTAGACCAATGTGCCAACAAACTCACTTGTTATATATTTAACTTACATTAGTTAACCTTTAACCTATATTGGTAAATTTGTTCCACAATAAAAACATTATTTTAGCAAATTCAAATGCTCAAACTTGATTTATTTAATAAAATTATAATTAGAAACTTTCAAAATTTTCTCAAAAGAATGTTTTAAAGATCAAGAGGCTTTTCTTTTAAGAACAAAAGTTTCAATACCTTTTAATAGATGAAAAGTCTCATATAATGAAATAAGATGAAATGTTTATGCATGGTAAGCCTTTAAAATTACCAAAGTGGCAATAAATGGCACATCAAGTTTAGGGGATCCAACTTTCTGCAAGAAGCTCTCCCAGACTATAATCTAATGTAGAATATGGAGGATAAGGTGATATAAACTAGACCCAGTTTAGGTCAATTCACTAACAAAACATGTTATAAGATATTCAAGCAACCATGATCTAAGATACATTAACACAATCTAGTGTGATTCAAGACAACCCTCCTAAATTAGCCTTTATCATATGGTTTAACATTAAGAACGAGTTAAACGTACATGATAGATTAACAGGAAATTCAAATATCAATTCTCTATGCATCTTATGCAATAATGAAAAAGAAACTTGAGAACATTTATTCTTCCAATCCCTTTATTTTAGATAGATATGGAAAGTAATACTGTTTGCTTGCATTCTTCATTATAGATAAGAGTGGAAAGTCATTTAGGCTTCTAATAGAGCTTCCTTACCATCTTATAATCACATTCTCTCTAAGCTAGCCTTGTGCACATGTGTCTATAAAGTGTAGAGAGAAAGAAATCAAAGGATGTTTAAGTATAAACAAATGAATATTAATACATTCTGCCTGAGCATATTTGCAAGGATAATGGAAAGCATTACGATTGACCTCAGTGGGAATAAGATAATGAGAAATATGGGCCATGATGGGCATAGATTTGGGAATCAAATAGAACCTTAAAAGTTACAAATAAAGATTTTAGAAGCTATTAGTGATAAGGTAAAGCTAGCAATGAGGGAAAAATTAAGAAATAATAAGACTAAATAACTTAAGCACCAAACAATAGATATAATTAGTACATTGGATGCATAGAACAAGATAAGACTCATATGCTTGAATTCAATAACACAAACTCAAGTTGTTGATGTAATTATTAAGTAATTAATGAAATGTTAGTTGTTGTTATCTTTTTATGATTTGGTTACCTATATATTATAAGTTGACAACTCTTTCAGGAGGCTCACACTAATACAATTTTACTTTACCTTTCAAAAACAAATAGATAAATGTTTTACCTCTAAATCTTAACTAATTCACCCTTGTAATAAATCCAAGTTTATATACAATGATTCTATTATATAGGCTAGTTAACTTCCATCACTATTTATTGAAATTTAATTAAGAATATAGGGTCAAAGATGAGGATTTTTAAAATTTTCACTATAAAAAGATCAACGACAACAAGAATCCCCTAATAGGAAGGTAAGCATAACTAATTTGAAGGACCAATGTGAGCTATGTTGTTTATTTTGTAAAAGCAAGTCAAAGAACTTATGAATATGCTACATTAGTAATAAGAAACTCTTAGATCAACAAATAAGACTGACAATATCATCAAACCTAAGAAATCGTTAACATCAAAGTGTCGTAAGGCTGACTGAGTAGATAATAATAGCATCAAGAGTTTAAAGAACTATAGACATAAGAAAAACTTTACCATTATTGGTTCTTTAATGAAGGAACACAAAGGCACCACTAATCCTTTTAAAGTTTCACAAGGTAAGACCTAATTAAATTTAAAGAATCCTTTTACTTATAAGATCATGAGTAAGCCACCCCATTAAAATTTAAAATAATTAATTTAGATTCATATAATAATGTAATATATCCCACTAATGATGCTATTTGGTATAAAAAATAATAAACTTATAAGGAGCTTCAGATGCCATAAAATGTAAACCCTTTTTGTTTTTAATTTAGTGAGAATTGTAAAGGATTGGTTATATACCATTCTAAATAGGCAAATATAGAGCTTTGAGTAGCTCAAATATATATTTGAGGCTTACCTTAATAGTAGCAAGATAAGTTCCAAGGGCTCTACCCTTTTTAATGTGATGAAAACACAAGGAGAAAGCCTCATATAGTGTATCAAGATGTTCAATATGGAAGTTTCTCAGTTATCAAACCTAAACTTTTCCATATCAAGTGAATATCCCTTTTGATAGGTAAGTTATAAACTCTAGAGTACGCATAAGAGCAGTGACAATGCTTTGTCAACTTAGAGAAAGCAAAGGATTACCTAAGATTGATCAGTCATTCTAAAGGAAAAAAGGAGATAGAGAGAAAATTATGGGACAATTCATTAGGAGAGAGTCCATACAAAAGAATACACTAAAAAGGGAAAGAGAGCTCATGATTTTATAGGTACTTCCTTTTTGTAATTAAATGTATCTATAAAATATGCCCTCAACTATGCTAAAAGAAAAGACCTCATAAATCCTTCAAAAGTGTTACTGAGCAAGTTTAAATATAGACATTTAGATAAGTTTTTTTATTTGTTTATACTGAGATTTTAGGCATGAATGACGAGATTTATGAAAGCTCATAAACTCCTTATTGAAAATGGGGTAACTGGAGAAATTTATTGTTAATATTTTAAGTTTTTTTTGGATGATAGAAAATATTATGATCAATCTCATTCAATCGAATGTGATAACAGGCAAACAGGAATATTATCCAGGGTTGGAGTAATCAACACTATAGCAAGAAAATTTTAAGGAAGAGTATAACCCAGTTGAAAAATTATATTTACAAGCAAAAAAAAATTATTAAGTAGTGAATCAAAGAGAAAAATATGATCTTACAAATTTATTTTCTAGGAAGAATATCATAAGTTTACTAATCCTAACTACGAAGTGATAGCGTTGTAATTTACTATAAGGTGAGGACGATCTTGATCGACATTGGTAGCTTCATCAACATCTTGTTTTAAGAAAGATTTAGGGCTTTAGGATTCATTAAGATCAAAACTAGGCTTATGTCAACACCATTGTATTTGTTTTTAATGCATTAGGAAAGATCACATTATTTTTGAAGTTAAAGGCTCAGCCTAGAAAGGCAAGAAGGTTTGTAAAATTCGTTATGGTTAATAGACATATGGCTTGTAACATCACTATAGGAAGATCCTTGTTTTTGTTTTCCTTTAGGATTGTACTATCACTATTAATTATTGGTAAAATTTCTGACTGATAGTAGTATAGCCAAAGTATACAAGGACCTAAATATTGCTAAGCAATATTATCTGACATCTTTAAAGGCCAATCAATTTTTAATATTTGTCAAATAATTTTATAAGGTTTGAAGAAAGAGAAAAAAAGGAGAGCAGGCAAGAGATAAGGTGAATGTGAGAGATCTTAAAGAAGCAAAGATTGTGAAGGTGAGAGCTACAATTAAAAGAACATCTATAAAGTCATTAATGAAGGACTACATAGACAATTTTATTTGGTGACATAGACATAAGAGTAATAATCTCATCCTCTCTACTTGTCTCCCTATTTTTCTCAAATAATCCATGACAACATATTCACGTCCATATCATATTCAAGTACGTATTCACAACAAAATTTCCCTCACCATATTCCCTAACATAGTTACCCATACTAGATCTATGTCTACATATCGGACTACATCATATTTCTTATTGCTGAATATCCACAACTTTCCCCTTTTTTTTCACATTCTGACATATCATTTCCCTTCTCACTAGTCTACTTGACACCTATTTCAAAAATGCCCATGTAAGATCCTAATACTGGGCTCTGATACCACATATGTTGGGACCCATTTTCAGAACCCAACCTCTTGCGAATATCAGAAGACTTGAGCGTATCTTTACTACATCATACTATTTAATACATTACATACAAAGGGGTTTTACAAAGCTATAATGACTTTTTAAGCCACATTAAAACATAAATATAAAAACTCAAATTTCAAAAGTTACAATAACTACCAATGCTTAAAATGAGACTAATCCTTGTATTTTACAAAGATAACTTAAACTCCAAGATATGCAGAATTTGAAGTAACATACTCATACTCTTGATCACTCGACTTCTTAACTATCACCTGGAGAGGGGACAGAGAGGGGGGTGAGCTCGAAAGCTCATGAGTAATAGTTTATAATCGAAGAAAGATAAGAAAATTTTTTGAAAATAAATTCTTCCATGTCATTTGAAAATGCTTTCATTGAGTTTAAACAAAAACAGACTTTTCTCAAAAATTCATAGTAAAAGAAACATCATTACATAACATAACATATACATGTAACCATCAAAGCATAACACTCCATTATGCGACATTCTTGACAATTCAAAGATGCAATGTACAATCAAATGGCTCGAGGGTTCCATGGAAACAGAATCGTGAAACTGAAGTTTACACCATGAATAGGTGAAACCGAAGTTTACACCATGAATAGAATGAGTCCATTTCGAAGCTCATATGCCACAAGCGGGCAGTCGGCTGAAGGTCTTGTCAACGTCCACGTGACGAATAAAATGGTTCCACTCTCACCCAGATAGAAGCACATAACCATGCTCAAATCTTTTTATCAAATGCTCATACTTTTTCTTCTTTCTCGAATATACAAATGCCATGTCATTTTTCTGAAGGCATGACGTAAAATGTTGCAATGCACTTCTATCTTTATTTTGAAGTTCATCAACAAATGCATATATCGAACATATAAAGATTTCCTCAAATCATTTAAAAACAATATATGCAATAATTTTGAAGAAATTTGAAATCATTTTACTTTTTTGATTTAATAGAAAACATTTAAGGCTCAATACTTCTATTATAAACATGAAACCCACTTGATTTCCTTGCTTATAGGCTTGCTCAGAATGAGTTCTAATGAATGTCTCTTCTCTTTGCAAACAACCCGAGGTCTCTAAGGCTCTGTCCTGTTGTATCTTTAATTTGTACTCCATGAGCTAATCTAACAGAAATAGGTATCTTCGATCACTTGGGTTCTTCACCAAATGAAGAGATCCTTGGTTCAAATGGAAGCTCTTCTCTTCCTCTACCTTTTTCTCTTCTTGAACAACCTCAAAATCTTTCTTATAGGCTAAGGAAATTGAAACCCTAGCTTGGTTTCTCTTCT
>JANJEY010000005.1:2840936-2855492 GCA_024703695.1 Erythroxylum cataractarum | reverse complement strand
AATTATTTATGCATATAAATATTATTTAAAGTATATTAAACAATATGCAAAGCATAATATATTAATTATTATATAATCTTAAATCATATGAAACATAAACGAAAACATATCTAACTAAATCTTTTATGTGGATTATAATATAAATAAAACTAATATTAAAATATATAAAAAGTCAAATAATATATATATATATCTCAAAATAAACGTAAAGATGTGTTTGTGAGTATTGTGAAAATTGTATATAAAACATAAGGATAAAAATGACTAAAAAATAGTTTCATTAATTAATCTGAAAAATTTACCTGAGAAAATACTTTTTTTAGAAGCTTCAAATTTGAGCTTCTTAAAAAGCTGTATTTTAGCTGCAAAAAAGTTTATTCACTCTAAACGGGCACTTAAACATAGCACCCCTTATGTTATAAGTTACAATTTATAGTATGTTTGAATCATTATACACTACAAGAATTATAAAGAGTCTTAAAAAATCATTAGTTCCTTTAAATAAAGATTAAAATTACTAAATAGCGTTAAAGTTACAATTTATAGTATGTTTGAATCATTATACATTACAAGAATTATAAAGAGTCTTAAAAATTCATCAGTAGTTCCTTTAAATAAAGGTTAAAAATACTAAATGGCATTAAAATAAGGTCATGCCATTATTGTAGCCCTAAGGGAATTGGCCTTCTCCAATCCAATCTAGGTTTGTGTAAAGCACAAGAAAAACGCAGCGTTTTGATACTTGTCTTGTTTACCAAGAAGGGCACTTCAAAAAGTAAATCGGACGCTAGTGAGGAGTGACTATTCGTGCCTCCTTCATTCTTCATTGTCTGTGTGTTTAGGTTGAATCGAAGATGTTTCTTACGAGGTAAGCTATTCCATTCATGATCACCACTAGTACTCAAATGGGTAGTCTATCTTTTTTCTCCCTTTTCTCTTAGAATGGAAAAGATTTGATCTTTTTGTTTTCTGACTCCGATTTGTTTGCGCGTGTGTGCCCCTTTGAAAGGACCGAGTATGATAGAGGAGTGAACACCTTCTCTCCTGAAGGCAGATTGTTTCAGGTTGAATACGCTATTGAAGCCATCAAGGTAACTTGAGTCAGTTCATGTACTTTCTATTTGTTAACCGAGTGTAATTTATGGTAATCTTGTGTAAATCGTAATTTCATTTTAATTTGGGGTGGTAAAATTATCAATTATATTGATTGAAAAATCCAGGATTTTCAGATGAATTACAAATCATAGTAGGGCTGTGAAAGGTTTGTATTGTTATTGTGAACTTAAAGATCGATTTGTGCACGCAGAAGTTGACTGATGGTTATGTGTTTGTTAACAAAGTCTGCTTTGAATTAATTTCAGCTGGGTTCAACTGCCATTGGCTTGAAGACAAAAGAAGGTGTAGTGCTTGCTGTGGAGAAGCGCATCACCTCGCCATTGCTGGTTTGTCCTCTACCAATTGCATCCTCTAGATTTATATGATCTTACTTTTACTTCTGTTCATATGTTACCACACGTAGAAGCAATTAGCACATGAGATAACTGGAGTTCACAAAGATCTTAGCTTCGTTCTCGTAGTAAAAGCTGTGTAGTCAGACCTAGCTTGAGTGACCTTTTCAATTCCCCTGTTCCTGAGTGACTTGCGTGATCTTAAACAATTTTTACAATAATAGAAACATAGTTCGTAGATTTGTAACCTCATTAGACTTTATTTATTTATATTTTCAAATTTGCATTCAATTTTTTATTGAATATGTACAGTATTTGTCGGATGAGTATTGCATTTCTTTCTTTTGTGCTATGTACTTACCTTCCTTGATAAGTGAGATATGGTTATTGGTCTTAGCTATTGCAACTCATCAGAGGCATTTTTCCTTTGAAATCCTCTCTTAGGAGCCTAGTAGTGTGGAAAAGGTTATGGAAATTGACGAGCATATTGGATGTGCTATGAGTGGATTAATTGCAGATGCCCGAACACTCGTTGAACATGCACGTGTGGAAACTCAAGTAATCCTGTTATTCTAGCTTCTCTCTTGATTTGTACATAAAATTTTAAACTATCCATTATTGAAATTCTTCAAAATTTTAGAACCACCGTTTCTCGTATGGTGAGCCAATGACTGTGGAGTCCACAACTCAAGCACTTTGTGATCTAGCCCTTCGTTTTGGCGAAGGTGATGAAGAATCAATGGTAATAACTGTTTCCTTCTTATTTTTTGGTTGTGCTTGTCTAGAGTTCATTTCTCAAAACCCTCCCTGTGAAGATATGCATAAAACGTTATTTGCAACCAACTCTTTCCGAGTTTATGTCTTTTTCTCCTGATGTGATGAGTAAGATCATAGATGTGCCTTTTCCTTTTCCAGCTAATTCCTTTTTATTTCTTCATTTACTGTGAAAACTGTTTATTGGCTGTGTAGCTTGCTGCTTCAACTAGTTCGATTGAAATTCCCTGCTGTATGCCATACAGCAGACATAGGAAAAGCTATTTTATGTCATACTGCCTTGCTATGCTCCTTGCAAATAAATTCTTTTTGGAATAAAGCTTCGTACTTCTATACAGTGGCATAGCTATGTCTATAATTTGAGTTTATCGTACTTCTATACAGTGGCATAGCTATGTCTATAATTTGAGTTTATCGTACTTCTATACAGTGGCGTAGCTATGTCTATAATTTGAGTTTATCTTTTGTTTCCTGATATTTTCATGTTTTATTACTTTAACAGTCCAGACCATTTGGGGTATCGCTACTCATTGCTGGTCACGATGAAAATGGGCCCAGCTTGTAAGTTCTGCATATCAGTTTGTTTCAGATCTACCAAAGGCTTTTTTTCCTTTAAATCCCTTGCCAAACAATTAATTATTGAATGCTTGACCTTTTCCACTCTTAGCATCTTCGTAAACCATTATCCCCTATGGAAAGAATTGTTTCCACCAACTTAGGCTTCCATGAATTGATTCTATAGTGAATTTTGGGATAAAAATTAAAATTAGTGTACACACATTCCCTTTCTCTATCCCTTTATAGCATGGTAAAATATTTGCTATAATGTTTAAAGGATAACTTGTGTTTTTCAGGTATTACACAGATCCGTCTGGCACATTCTGGCAATGCAATGCAAAGGCTATTGGTTCCGGTTCTGAAGGTGCAGATAGCTCTCTGCAAGAGCAATATAACAAGGTACTACTGCTTCCGGTTTAAATAATCTTGGAGGACTTAATTACAGAATAGTTCCATGTCTAAAACAGTCGTTCAACAAATAGGTTTTAATGGGCTGTGACAGTAATGGTTGAATTTTACACAGGACCTTACTCTTCAAGAGGCCGAGACAATTGCACTTTCTATTTTGAAGCAAGTGATGGAAGAAAAGGTAATGTGACAAACTTTATTACATCCATTAGTTTACTTCATTCTATAACTCATTAGGCTAAGCTTATGATTACAGTCATTCATCGAACCAATGACACATTGGTATGTATCATTTTGTTGGTCCAGTTATGTTATCTATCTGTGTATTGGTTTCAGGTTACTCCTAACAATGTTGACATTGCAAAGGTTGCTCCAACATACCATTTGTATACCCCTTCTGAGGTGGAGGCTGTCATTACTCGCCTATAAGAACACACAAAAAAAAACCGT
Organism: Erythroxylum cataractarum; assembly: GCA_024703695.1. Lineage (NCBI taxonomy): Eukaryota > Viridiplantae > Streptophyta > Magnoliopsida > Malpighiales > Erythroxylaceae > Erythroxylum > Erythroxylum cataractarum. The sequence goes on along the minus strand of JANJEY010000005.1, from coordinate 2,851,854 downwards.
CTACGAAATTTCTGGCTTGATTTAATGTCTGGTCCATTGTTAGCTGAACTGCAGACTTTTTATTAGTTGAAGAACACTGAGATATGAACCGTTCAATCAACTTTGTTTCGTTATCAGTTGTGTAATTTTACTTGATTAAGAATGAACAACTCTTCAGAGAATCTCATTGTGATCAGTTAATAAGCTATCTACCATAAAGAAGGTTTTGAACTTCTTTAAGGACCAAATATGAATTAATTTGTTTTTGAAAAGGCTTGATTATTCTTCAATCACATCAAGGCTGGCGTAGTACAATTTGTAGTTGTGCAATTGATACTTGAAAGATTAACTAACAGTTAATGGCAGGACTTTGTGTGTTGGCAACAAGTTCTCTAGCCATCATACAAAGTAGGCTTGGCAAAGGATAAATTCCGAATTGATCGAGTTTCAGGCTCTGATGTATCTAAACCCGAATCTGAATTTTTATACTTTTTATCCCTTTCCTTGTTCAACAGGCTTGGACTTTTCAGGCCGACTAGAAACCTTAATACTGAGCAACGATTCCAAGATGAATTCAACCGTAGAAAATGTTGAAAAAAAGTGAAACTGATTTGCCCCATTTTTATTGAATCAAACTTGAGAACAAGGTGTATTAGCCTGCAGAATAATCTGCATAGCCATTGAAACTTTAGAGAAACAACAGGTAAAGGCTAATTGCATGGTACACAAAAGATAAATGTTCTTTTCAAGGAACCTATTATGATTGAACGGAAGGGTGATTCCATAATTTTTCTAGTCACGATATTCATCCATGAAATTCTTATGGAACTCTGTCAGACGAGAAACTATAGCTGGAATCTTGTCCTCTTGAGGCAGTATAGTGCACCTGAAATGCCACGTTCCAGGAACCTTTGACAAAGCAACAGAAATACAAGGTATCAGCTAAAGGAACAACTCATGAGATATCTGACAACCCAGCTTCTATAGGTAAGACTATGCCGGTACTACAAAATTCTCAAAGCAAGCTAGAACCATTGTACTCACCTGGCCAAATCCAGAACCAGGGACAACAACAACTCCTGTGCTGTTGAGGAGACGGCGACAATAGAATGCATCTGGGGCTGTTTTAGCAGCTTCTGCTGCTTTGATTGCCTTCTCAGGTAAGCGAATTTGGGGAAAAAGATACATTGCTCCTTCTGCTTTGTTACATGTCACACCCTCTAAATTGTTAAGCGCTTCTTCCAGTGTCTGTCATTAATCATAAAGATGGTAGTCCATATTAGGATCTCAAACTCTAGGAATGTAGCCAACATAAGTAATTATGAAAGTGTAAGCACGACATTTGAAAGTGGGTTGACAACATGGAGATCGATAATATGTAATAGAAAGCAAGCTCCATGAGGGTATCGGTACTATCTCGAATGCACTTAAAAGCACAGTGTTATCACCTTTGCACGCCTTGCTAGTGATGAAAGAATCGCGTCTTTCTCTGCATCATATGACTCGTATGACTCTTCACCGACCTGCCAACATGCATCATTTGGAATCATTGCAAGGTAAGAAAATAAAGGATTAATAGGTTTCTGTCTTCATCAATGCCCATGGATAGAAGACAAAAGTTTGCTGAGCCTAAGCCTAAAGAATCTGAAATCATGTCAAAGGAAGCTAATATAGGAAGAGAGGTCAACAACAAACCTTGGGTGGGCTCATGACAAGGCTAGCAAGAATTTGACCAGAAAGGTTAGAGCAAAGATTTACTGATGCTACTTTATATATTTGCTCCCTTATTTCGGGAGTAAAACCAGTGACCTCCATATAGCCGCCTCTCTTTCCACACTCTCCATAGTACCCTAAAAATATCAAAAAGAAAATGTACAATCAACATCTTGAAATAAAGAAATACCACCACTTTAGAAAGAAATTATCAACTTGCCATCTAACCTTTAGAGACAGACTGGAAAGATACTAGAGATAAATCCTTTTCACCATAACCCATCGATCGGGAGATCTTCTTAAAGGAGTGAAATTTCTTCTCTGGAACATAAACATTTGCTTGATAAACCTGAATCAACACAAGAAATTCATACAAAGTTACAGTTATAAAGAAACCATCCAACACAAAAGCATAAACTACTTGCCCACCAACCTCATCTGCCAGAAGAACAAGACCTTCTTGCTTGCAGAACTCCACAATCTCCTTCTGGTTGTCCTCACCAAGGACCTAAATCACAGGGAGAAATCAAATTACAATTTATCTACAGTATAGTTTTCTTGGCTATTGCAGAAAACTGAAGTTATATATACTCAAAACTGCATGCTTAAGGAAAGTTTGTCACCTGCCCTGTTGGATTGCCTGGATTTATCACAACCAAGGCCCTAACTTTGATACCGTTAGTCTTGGCATCTTCCAATTGTTTCTTGAGATTAGAAATTTCCAATCCCCATCCAGTTGCTTCATCAAGGTAGTAAGGAACCTGCAATATAGATCTTTGTAATCAAGTCCTAAGGTCAATGTAATTATAAGATAGGCCAGATATTTAACAAAAAATTCTTTATTGGGTGAGATCACTTTTAAGACTATGTTTCAAGACGAATTTAAAGAAAGAGCCAGTTGGATCATCAATATAGTTCAGGAAAGCTAAAAGAATAACTAAGTTGCCAACCAGCACACATTGCTGAATTCTAAAATAGAGAAAGCATACCAGAGAACCACCATGGAGAGCAATTGATGCTGAGTATAATGGATACTGAGGAATGGGACAAAGTATTCCATCAATTTCTGAACTTATTAGTAACTGCATCATCATGTGAACCTGGTAATAGAGAAAGCACAATCAGTACGCATGTTTTGAGTATCAATCATGCAACTATCAATCTACATGATTAGATACACTTACATACATGTATATATACATAATTATATATAAGTATATATGTATATCTAATCATATATAATCATATGTCCCACAGTATTTCTAGAATCAAGTATGGAACAATTGACTTGCCGCTGGACTTGCACCATCTGTCAAGAAAATGTCGTTTGGATCAGCAGGAAAACCATCACGAGCTTCAATTCCAGCAGCAATGGTATCACGTAATCCCTTGATGCCCTGCCATGAAAAGGTAAAACCATGATATGCTATCCTTCTACCACACTGAATCTGAACCAAAGACTCCAAAACTGACTTAGGTGGTAACTGATAATCACCTGACTGTGACTGTAAGCACCAGTTGCTCTCCCAGGAATTTGATCAAGAATCTGCCAAGCTCGTTCTATTGCATCAGCACTGCAGAAAGTAATTCAATAATTATATAAGGTATTGTTAAAGGAAAGGGAAATGGGAGAATTTTGTTTCTATTATTACTCAGTTCCACAAAATAGAAGAATAGGTAACAAGATATTAAATGGAAGACTTTCACTATTATTAACGTATTCATCTTATATTTCATCTCATATATGGTCTTTTTTCTTTTCATTTACCTGCAGGAAATAGCAACAATAGCAACCTAATTGTTTACAGGACAGTACATGGTCATAATCAACTCCATTATCCAGTCAAAGCGGAAAATGGTAAAGGAAGAATTTCGAAGATAGAAACAAAAATGATTTAATACCTGAACAAACCCTGTGTTTCACTTTTGTCCAAAATGCTAGGATGGTCGCAGAGTGCAAGCACCTAAGTAAAATATCTATGAATAAGAATTACTTCTACCAAATACATACTATCAACTAAGAAGTTAAAGAGGACATACCTCACGGAAAAAGGTGATTGGCTGTTGACCAAGTGATTGAGGATTCCCGATATTGCAGTATATTATCTGTCAGATGGTTGAAAATAAGTATATAAAAGCTCCCTTTTACACTCTACATATACAATTGAAATTTACACATTCTATATATCAATTTCTCTACTTCCCAAGCAGCATGTAGAAACAAAGAACTAAATGTAATAAATAACTAACAAGGTAAATTATTTGTTTTTCCTTGACCATTGAAATCCCTATTCGATCTAGTAAAAAATGAGAAGCTTCCCTAAAATGATCTATACTATCAATTGCAAATCAAATATAACTAACAGAACAAAATAATTAAGGCATAAAGGGAGGACTTCAATTCATAGAAGAATAGCCATTTCATTTCACATGCCTTTAGATAACAAGACGTGGATCGAAAACAAAAACGAAATACCTCATCAAAGGGAAGAGAACCTGGCTTAGCCTTTAATTCTTCTTGTAACCGCTGTGTAATACAGACAAATAACACAACTACATTCAATACACAGGCAGATCAACTTGCAATTTTCTTAAAGAGAATACAGTGTGATCCTAACTGTGAGAGGGATAGACGCCCATACGAGCTAGTTTGCAAGTTTTATGCGTTACCTGAGCAAGGGTGACAATCTCACCTCGCACTGCATATTCACATTTCAAAACCTGGAGAAAGCAACAGAAAAAAAAATGAACATAAGTGCAAATGATTGAGAATAAAAGCCTTTAATTTTAGAATAATTAGATACTAATCAGTGATCATCAATCTGCAAAAGCAAATCATCACTTAACTCCTCCAGATAGTAGACATTCAAATACACGACACTTTTGCACATTAATAGAAGTTAAAGAAAGGTTCTTTGTTTTTCAGATGCATCCATAGCCCTTCAATTTGCAAGGGAAGTGGCACAAAAGGGCTGTTAGACATATACATATAAGGAAAAAGCAAGAACCTGAGCGTATACAATCATAAGGAAAGTTTCCCATAATAGTATACGAGCATCCCTGTGTTATAAAAAAAGTGCTTATGTATGCGCCTAAATGACAGAACCAGAGTGAAGACTTCTATGGAGATATATTGTTAAAGTCAAACACAAACCCAGAGATGAATATATAGATTGCAAGAAGAAACAGTAATAACACAAACAAAATCATAAATCCGAACAAAATATGAAGAGACAAGCTAAAACCAAACCAAACCAACCCAGAAGCAAACAAGCAGTCAGATCAATAAGAAAATTCAATTAAACAGTGTTCCAATCAGAAAGATACAAACTTTATTGAAAATAAGTAAGTGGGTACCTTGGGATTAATGGTGTCAAGAGACACTGGAGCCATTGGGGAAGCAGAAGGAGAAGAATCAAGAACAGAATTTGAAGACAAGAAACGTGAAGAAGCGAGAGATCGCAGCAAGTTTTGTAATTGATGTGATCGGTTAAAGATGTTTTTGACAATCACTAATTTCCGCATCCTTTATAGTCTCTAGACACGCAGTACATAGGAATAGAACAGGTGGTGTTGAGATACGAAGAAAGAGAGAGGTGATTGACGTCGTTTTCTAAAAATTTTTTCGTCAGAATCAAAAAAGAAAAAATAAAAGCTTTAACAAAACGTTGAAAGACTCGACTTCTGACAGGTGGGCTTTTCAGAAGTACCTCTTCAGAACCTGGAGGGGAAGTTCTGTTTTGCTGTTTACGCCTCACTCATCACTGAGCAGGAGCCCACAGTTTTTTACTTTCAACTCCTGTTCATAGTCCAAATCAGGTGACAAAGAACCTTTTCAGGCTTATTTTATTTACCAAGTCTTTTCGTTATGCTAATCTGTATTCCTACTTACTAATAATTAATGCTCTTTTCAGATAATAATTAGAAAAACAGCTTATTCTTCAGAAAACTTCCCTAAATTTGTACTGAAATTATGTAAGAAAACACCATTTTTCTTGTACTATGCATGACTTTGACTTGGAATGCCACCAGTTCTCAGAAATACACATAATTACATACATTATGTTCATGACAAAGATTCCACCTTTTAGGCTTGTTATATTTACTAAGTCTTTTGGTTATGTTAATCTGTATTCCTGTTTAATAATAATTAATGCTCTTTGCAGATAATAATTATAAAAAACAACTTTATTCTTCAGAAAACTTCCCTAAATTTGTACTGAATTATGAAAGAAAACAGGTTTTTTTCTTGTACTATGCATAGTTTTGACTTGGAATACCACCAGTTCTCAGAAGTATACATAATTACATACATTAAGATCATATGATCTAAGACTGACAGATTCTCATGTTTCATGACTATTTAATATATCTATCATAACAAGTACAGGACCTTGTCTTCAGAAATCTTGCAGGACATCATAAGGTAACCTTAAAACCAAAGTCACCGTAAGAGGAGCTGAACAATCAATCATGAAAAGTCATATATTGGGTGGAGTCAAACTGGAGATGATGACCAAAAAGATCGAGAGTTTTCTCAGGAAAAGTCTAAATGGCTTTGCCTTATGTCAAAGAAAACAACTGCGTAAGGGCCGGCGTCCCCTAATTTTCCCCATAATCTTCGTCATTTCTTCACCATTTATAAGTCTAATCTTATCGCATTGTTGGAACCACGCATCTCGGGGACAACAATGGATGAGTTCATTTCAACATGTAGTGGGAGCGTTATTACGTATTCTAGATCTATATGAAAGAATTAAAAATGAAAGTAATGCAGAATACCTCGATTTCAGTTCCATATTTAATTCTGATGTCAATTTCGAGTTTCAAACGTCTCCGAATCTTCGAGATTCTTTAGTAGAAAGTGATCACCGACTCACAGCTTAGACTTTTCTACAGTTTTCTTAAATCACGAGCTTCTTTAACGGATCAGGAATCATTATGCTCGTGAATGAACTCTTGAGTAACTGCAGAAGACCTTAACCTTTATATAGCTTCCGTATCGAGCTTCCCATCACAAGGCCGATATGGACCCGGTCCACACTAATCAGGACTCATTTTTTACTCAAACTTCGACTCATTAATCTATATCATTTATTGGGCCACTTTATTACCTTTATCTGGATCAAATGGCGTAATTTAACCGATAATTTATTTAAAAACCAAAATTGCAATTAATGTTAGTCCAACTTTATGAGACATGGACAAATTTGTCATTAAGGACAAAAATGTCTTACATTCATTAGACGTAGTAGTTTCGCTCGCTCTTATTGCATTGAAGCTATTGGGTTTAGCGGCAGTATTTGGCTTCTCTGGCACGACAATTTGAGACTCAAAATCCTGGAGAACAATTTTCAATATATTTATTTGATGGTAGAGTTATTGGAGCACAAGTTGTTTCTTATAGTTGCATATGCCAGCTTGAATCTCCTGACTCACAGCAGCTTCTGGCCGAATCTTTTGAGAGTTGGAAACTAGCTTTCGGACCCTTGGCTACTTAGTAGCTACTTCAATTTTATTTTACAGGACTTTGAAAATTTAAGGGGTTCCTTGAAGAGGGGAGCCCGCAGATTGTTTCAAGATTGGTTTTTCAATGCTCAAATGCTTGATCTTGGATTTAAAGGGCAAAAGTTTACATAGACAAAGGGTGGAGTTCGTGAACGACTCGATCGAGCAGTAAGTAATGTGGCATTTGTTGAGAGTTTTCCCAATACTACTGTATTCCACCTTTCGAAAGTGGGCTTTGATTATCGCCCTCTTCTCATTCGAACTTTGCCCGTACAAAAACGACATCAATCAGCGAAGAGATAGAGATTTCAGTTTCTGGCTCCTTGGTTGTTATATACACTAGTTTCATGTTGTTCGTCTCCCACATGGACTAAGATACTTACTACTCAATTAATCTTAATTACTTGAACGAAAGTAAGAAGAAACTTAAAAGATAATTGGATTTGAGTAGACAATAAATTGTAAAGATATTAAATAAATAAACAAGGGTAATTTGTCGATTTAAACTTAGGGCTTTGGAGTTCACCAATTTAAGAGATTGATCAATAAATTATGAAATTGATTGAATAACAGGTTATAATAACAATTGCATAACCTTACTTATATTCTCTCTTAAGATATATAAGAATACCTAACTAGTTGATTACCATCTCTCAATGTGAAACCTAACTAGTCAAATTCATTAAAAACAATCAACCACAAGTTATCACACTAATTTAGGATATCTCTATCTTTAAATATAATGTGTTTATCTTCCTACTGCATAAATCATACTTCACCTTTCGGTTCATCATATGATTCCTAAGGTTGCATCTATGGTGATCAAGCATAGAACAACAGTGAAATTCAAGAAAGATAAACATAACCCAATAACTTTCATTCAACATCAATCAATCCATAAAATATAAATCAATCCCCCAAATAGGCTACATCTCTCATCCTAAATAAAGTTTAGTTCCAGAACATGATAAAATAATCCATACAATTAAAGACAATCAACATCTAAAAAAGAGTAGAGAGAGAAGGCAGAGAGAACACAAAACAAGATCGCTTCCAATGCTTGATTCAATCCTCTTTTCTCCTCTTCTTTGTCTCTTTTGGAAGCCTCCTTATGCTGCAGCCTCGTTTTCAATGTTCCCCCTTTTTCTAGTTGTAAAATTGAGTATTTATAGTGTCTTAGGCTCAAAGAAACCTAGTTTTTGTTAAACAGGAGAATGCAGATCATCCTAGTGTCAACAAAGTCTGTTAGGCGGACTTCATGTGCGTTGAGCAGCCCTTTTCAGATCTCTGGAGTGAAATTGGCCAGTCAATGTCCGTTAAGGGGACATACCCTAGGCATCTACAAAGATGTGAAAATTTTAACCCTTTAGATGGCATAATCTCTCCTCAGAGTCTGTATAGAAGTTGTAGAACTAGGAGTCCTCTTCAAGAGCATACTTGAATGACCTCAATCCGACATCCATAGTAAAAGTTATGCTTATTGCCCCAAAATCTATCTATTTGCATCTATTAAGTAATAAACTTGAAACGGGTGAAATTAACCAAATAAAGCTCCAAATTTACATAGAGATAAGTCAAAATAGTTCCAATTCATCCCAAAATCATAAATGAATAATTTGACTTATCATATGCTTGGAGACTTTTTATGACTCAGTTTGTGGCCAGAATCTCCTGGTGGAATGTGGAGGAATTTGGTAATATCTTTAAACGAAAAACATATTTGTTGCTATGATTGGATGGAGTTCAATGACCTTAGGCTATGCACTGGATGTCTAATCTTAAACACGTGGAAGCAAAATTAAATTGGAAATTAGATCTGATTCGATCCCAGGAAGAAGTTTATTGGCAATAGAAATCTCGGATAGATTGGCTTCAACACGGTGATCTAAATACATCTTATTTCCATTGTGCGGTACTTAGAAAAAATGCAATATGAGAGTGGAGACCTTTAAGGATGATCAAGGGACTGTGTTTCATGGAGAGGCTTTGAGAAGACATATTGTTGACTACTTTACCAATCTATATAATTGTTCGACCAATATCTCCATATCTAATAATAGGGTCAGTCTTTTTCCACATATTACTGATCAGGTGATGACCAGTTTTATTGACCCCTTAATTTTTTTTTGATGAATAAGCATGATTTAAATAATTTTTGAAATTTTGATATATTAAATTTTTTCGAGTTAATTATTATGTCAAAGTTAGTAGGATTTATTGAATGGGTAAATGAAACTAAAGTGTTAAAGTTATAAGAATGTTCAAGGGTGTTTTTGGCAAGACACTTAAGGATAAAGAACGTAAATCATATAAGGAAGGGTAAAATGGACATTTTACACTCATTAAGGGTAGAATTGGAAGAGAAAAATGTGGTCTTACATTTAAGAGAAAGAGAAAACGTGAATTGGGATAGAAGAAGAGAAATAAGAAAGAGAAAGAGAAGAGATTTTGGTGATTGAGAGAAAAGAAGAGAAAACAAGCTAGGGTTTCAATTTTCTTGGTCTTCAAGAGAGATTTTGAGGTTGTTCAAGAAGGAAAAAAAGGTAGAGAAAGAGAAGAGTTTCCATTTGTGCTAAAGATCTCTTCATTTGGTGAAGAATCAAGGAAATCAAAAAAGACAAGAGAGTAAGAGTAGAAACATTTTGAGCAAGCCTATAAACAAGGAAATCAAGGTGAGTACATGTTTATAATAGAGTAAATAAGTCACTACATGTTTTCTTTGAATAAAGAAAGTTTAATGATTTCAATTGCATCATAAGTGTTGCATCTATCGCTTCTTGAATGAATTGAGAAATTGTGATATATTTGCTATATGAATTGTGTTGATATATGTAAAGATTTTGAAAATAAATTTTTGTGAAAAGATACATGTTTATGGAATCATGTTTTCGAAAATATTTTCGACATATCTTGTGTCTATGAAAAGTCAAGATTCAGAAAAGTGTCATTTTGGGCAATATGTTTACAAGTCTATGAAATTAAGTTTAAAAAATGTGTCATTTTGGGCAACAAGTTTACAAGTCACGGATTACATATTATGTGAGCTTGTAGTGGTCCCCTAAGTTAAGTTACATGCATGTTGATCAAGTTAAAGGCTTCTCCTACCTGCCTGCTAATAACATGGAGCTCCTTCATGGACTCCCATAAGTTCACGGCTACACAAAATCATTATGTGAGATTGCGTTAATATGCTCTGTTCACGGCTACACAGGACTCTTAGGAGAAATATGTAGTACGTTCTGTTTTGGATCCACCCAAACTATTCTGATGTGCTTATGATATGTGAACAAGTTTGATGCATTCATATTTTATGGTTTGTAAATTTGACTACACGATAAGAATTTGAGAAATATGTGTTTTATGAACTCAAAGAGAATTTTTTGCGATAAGTTAATGCTTTCAAATTTTTTGCTTGTTTTTCGTTATAAACTGTTACCCATGAACTTTCAAGCTCACCCCTGCCCCCTTCTATCCCATCTTCAGGTAATAGCTAAGAGATCAAGTGATCAAGAGCCTACGGGAATTTTTCCACATTTGCTTATTTTGTATTTTTATAATTTGAGATTTTGAGACGATGATGTAATGTGACTTAGAATGCCATTAAAGATTTGTAAAACTTTATTCTTTTGATGTTAATGAAATGTGATGGTGCATGGATGATGTGACTTAAAATTAGATATACGTGAAGAAGTAATTAACTTAAGTTGATGATTTTGGG
>JANJEY010000005.1:2787257-2817828 GCA_024703695.1 Erythroxylum cataractarum | reverse complement strand
ATCACTTTACGCTGCTGTAAGCAACTAATGTAAACTTTTCTTTATATATGATAAACTGGAAAGCTTCCATTTATACATCAAAAACTCAATTGTCTGGGGTTGTGAAATCTGTAGATACATTATGTAATGCATCAACTTTTAACTCTCAAAAACTACCCTACACTAGCACGAAAATATGGTAAACAATGAATGAAAAGAAAACAGAAAAAATAGGAAGGAACAGGAGAATTTAAATGGAAAAGAAAAGTCAGATTCTTGGAGGGTTTGAGGAGCTAGATGCTGCCATTCTGTTCTTTGATCCTGAGTCACTGAATGGAGGTTTGCGCTTGGGGAGCAGAAAATGTGATATCCAGAGTTAGTCATGGCAAATGGTGGGCAATGGAAGGGCTTTGAAAATAAGTCCCAGAAGTTACTTGTTCTGAATGGGATTAGAGGTGCTTGGAGGAATCGTTCTGAAACTCGAGTTTAGTTGCTTGTAGCCAGCCTGCAGGTCTCTAACTGATCGTGACGATGAAGCCATGGTCGGGACCGACAGAGAGGGAAGTGGCCGCGCCATGTTCAGACAGGCAGATAGGAGAATGACAGAAAGCAGAAGAGCCGCAGCTATGGAGTATGCCCTCATTGAATGTGTGCAGGTATGGAAGAGTTTGTTGGTTGAATGATGGAAGCTTGAAGACTGAGCAAGTATGTTAGGTTGGTTGGTTTGAAGATTATATAGGATTGGAACTTAGAAAGATTTATACCAGAGTTTGAATGTTAAGTGTTCAAGAAAAAAAAGAGTATTAGTACCATAAGACAGACAGGACTAGAAGAAGATTGGGATCTGAAGCAGTAGGATCATGTGCTTGCACTTTGTCTTTGACTGCTGCATGTTGTTGAGTCAGATTTTTTTCACTTTATCAGTTATTTAAGTTAGCTCTTAATCATGTGACATAATCACGTGATATTTTTATTTTAATTGTCTTGGAAATTGGAATTAGATTAATATAAGAAAGTGTTATTTTTTTATTTTTAAATTATAATGAATCATAACTAGACTTAAATATTTAGAAAAATAGTAAAATAAAATTTATTTAAGGAAAGTAATGTTTAACTAAAATTTGTTAAATAATTTTTTTATAAGTTATAGAATTAATTTTCTTTTATAATATATTTAAATTAATTTGATTTTAATAATTACAATAAAAAGTAAAATATATAGATATTGGATGTCTTTGATATTAAATTTATAATTAAGATTTGTAAATTTAAAATTATATAATCTAAAATTAATTTATTTTTATGTTCTAAAGTTTAAAAGAAAAATAGAATGAATTAGAATAATTTTAAAGTTTACTTGTTAATTATTATTGTTATTTTTTGTATGATTATTTGAAAGCAGTTTTTTTTATTAATTAGAATTAAGATTGCATATTATTGGACCATCTCAGACTCGAGTGTCAAGAATTTTTACTCGATATTACTATTGTTGTTAAATTTAATTAAAAAATACAATTTTTAGTATTTAAATTTATTAATTTGAAAAATATTAAAGATAATAATAAAAGAATATTATATCTATACGATCCTATTAGATATAGACATAAAGTAATACAAAATTCACCACAAAAATTTGTAAAATTGTGAATAAAGAAAATATGATAAAAGGTCAAAGTCTAAGAATTATATTTAATGCCCTATTTCTTCTTCTGCCTCTTCCTCTTTTCTCTATTTCTCAATCTCATCTCATCAAATAAGGGGGGAAGTTGAGAAAATTGAGAAACCCTAATTAAAAATCTGTCCTTTCTCGCTTACTCGAATTGGGTTTTCACGAGGTATGTGACCCTTTTAATAGTCTGGCTTTTGTTTACACAAAATTAACTGGTTCTTTGTGAAATTCGTTAATTTGTAAGATCTTTCATTATCTTGATCTTTTAGGAATTGTTATGGCGAATTGGGTTGCGTTGTATTTCAATTCTGTAATTCAACATGTTTTTTAGCTTCAATTCGCGGCCGGCGGTGGTTGATCGGCGTCTACTGTTTTTGTGTGCTTCTATTTGTTGTCGTGCTTCAACTTAATGCATCAAGATTAGGGTTTTTTGTGCACTTTGATTCAAGTAATCTTGTTGAAGATTCTGAGTTTGATAAATTTTGTTAATTGATCAAAATTTTCTGTATTTAGGCGTATCATTCGTTGTGTTGATTATTCTGTTCAGTCGTTTGACTGTTTCAATTTTGCTTCTTCTTTGTATCAGGACGTGTTATCTTTTTTTTTTTCGGAGTATCAAACAAGTTAAAGAGTGCAAATACTGTGATGGCTGAGAAATCGTGCATCAAGCGGCTTCAGAAGGAGTTTAGAGATCTTTGTAAAGTATGTTTCTTTTTGCCCTCAATTCACTGCGTTACATTTATAGGTTTTAAGAACTTGATATTGTGTAGAAGACTGGCTAGTATGTGAATCTGGCATTTTAGTTATAAATAGATGTAAGTGTAATATTAACCACTGATGGGTGAGATGTACAGTTTATTAGAATTCGTATGTGTATCACATGTTTTCATCACTTGATTGTAGGAGCCAGTATCTCATGTTGTTGCCCGTCCTTCACCAAGCAACATACTTGAATGGCGTAAGTTTACCTCTTTTAGCTCCTTTAAGTGTGAATTATGGTATGTAAGGTTTTAAATTAGTAAAGAAGAGAAGTTTCTATTTGTGATGTTTGAGTTTGCTGTCATGTGCATATGACATTTGATAGTTCTGGATTTTGGATTCTGGGCACACTGGAAATAAAAATATTTATCTAATATAATAATAGCCTGGGATGTTGTCCAAAAAAATATTTTATGAAGAATTGAAAGATGAAATAAATTTGATGTAATTTTTTAAAATGGAAAATCGGATAAAGAAGATTGAACCAAGAGTAAGGATGTCATGCTTATTCTCTGATGCGCCACTGACTTCCTTGTGTAATCTTATATTATGGGCTGTAACTGGATACCGTAGTTTAAGTTGTGCCTTGTCAGACTGGCTGAATTTGCATTTTTGAATCATGCATCTTTCTTGCTTTTATTACATTAAACTATGAAATTTACATGTGGATAAGTGCTAGAGAGGGAAAGGGGCACTATAGTTCAAAGGAGAAGCCATCGCTTATGATTTGATAATTAACATGGTTTTAGCAACTTGGAAATGACGTTGAAAGTTTTTCATATTTTAGCATTTATCCTTTATAAGGATGAGCAAGACTTTTTGAATATATTGTTTTTGTTTCTACTTTAGTGGGGGCTTTCTTGTTTCTCATCTAAATGTTTTTGTTCAGTTTCTTGATTTTGGTGTTGTTGAATGTTGGTATTGCAGATTATGTGCTGGAGGGAAGTGAAGGAACTCCTTTTGCAGGTTTTTTGACCATTACTTCATGCCTATCTGAAATTCATGACTTCTTTTGATTTCTGATTTTGAATTATAGTTTTTATCTTTAATATGTTAAGGTGGATATTACTATGGAAAGATCAAGTTCCCTCCAGAGTATCCTTATAAACCTCCTGGAATCACGTAATTTATAATCTCATCGGCCTTTTATCATTATTTTTTCGAAAAATATTTTTTTTCGTTTTTACTTTCTTCTTACATAATGACAATAAAAATCCATTTCCTTTTTTAATTTTTTATGCTTTATAGCATGATCACTCCCAATGGACGATTCATGACGCAAAAGAAAATCTGCTTATCAATGAGTGACTGTAAGTTCCTATACTGCTATGTTAAATAAATCAGAAATTTTACTATACCTTAACGACTAACAGTTTTTTTTACCTCAACTCCCCAGTTCATCCCGAAAGTTGGAATCCAATGTGGTCTGTATCAAGGTAAAACAGATTTCATTGCTGTTATGTTTCATCATATGATATTTATGTAATATGCTTGTATATTCTGCCATTAGCTGTTTAAAATTCATGGATAACTTCATAATCTACCCAAATTGTAACTTTTCTCTTGTTTCATGATGCAGCATACTTACGGGCCTTCTATCATTCATGGTAAGTAGATTGTGGATTGTGGATTGTGGATTGTGGATTTTGGATTTTGGATTTTCTTACAATTGTGGTTTCACTTGTTCAGATCGCTCCTTGATTCATAATCTTATTGTCATGATCTTCCTGCATAAATTGACACATGCCTATTATTTTTAGATTATATTTTTTAATCAGAAGTTTACTTAGATTTCTTACATTAGTACCAGTTTCTTTATCGGATAAGCTCGTAAAATAAATGCATGAAGCTTATATTACTTATTTAAGACTTCTTGTTTGTTGAAGTTGTATGATTATTGTTCAGATGGATAACAGTCCTACAACAGGCAGTGTAGACACGACTGTCGCTGAGAAGGAGCTTCTTGCCAAGAATTCTCTTGCCTTCAACTGTAAGAAGTAAGTATTTTTTTCTCGTCATTGCAGGATTTGCTGAACTGTTTCTCTCTCCTTATTCAGGAACCTGAGCGATATACATGATCTTGTACTTCAACCTCTCTGTACATTTATTTCAAAGGCTGCATCAATGCAATTGCTGCATGCGACTCCTCTCTTTCGATTATTGCTTTTACTTTTGTCATTATGCTATATAGAATCTAGAACCCATGTCATTGTGCAGTGCATTGATTTCTTCTCTTCATGCATCTCTATTTCGCATAGAGCTCTTTTGCATGAAAGTTGAAGTCTATTAATCTCAATTAGTCTTGATGCATTATCCAAATAGTTTCTTCACCTTTTTCCTGCCATTAAGTATTTTTAACATATGCTTTTCCTTTCCTGAAACATGCGGTTGAAGGTCTAACTTTCCATTTGATGTTCGTTTCCCCTTATGACAGCCCAACATTTAGGAAATTGTTTCCAGAGTATGTGGAGAAGTATAATCAGCAGCAGAATTCTGAGCACCTTGTTTCTGAACAGGTATCTCCAAATGTTCCACAAGAAGATCAATCAAAACCCAAGTTGGAAAACAAGCCTTTAATAGAAGATGCAAAAAGAATAGATACCCCTAAGGACCTTGAAAGAAACGGAAAACAGCCATTCTCAACCTGGATGCTGCTATTACTGTTCTCGATCTTTGGTATTGTCATGGCTTTGCCACTACTCCAACTTTGAAGTGTAGGATGAGAAACGGAGACATTAGCAAAGCTTTGGCTAGAGGAGAAACTTCTCTCCAAATGGTTCTTAGGTTTCTGTTTTACTTAAACAGGCCTTGTATAGACGTTGATGCCCAGATTTCTGGGTCTGGTGGCTAATTTTTATGTTACCTATTGCAGTTTGTTAGCCAATGTTTTGAAGCTCCAAATTATGATGTTTGTCTGAATTTAGTTGGAATTGTGAATTTTCTTGAGTTACCATCTTCTCTTTAAACCCTCACAAACCTTTTCTTCTCTTGATTTCTCTTTCAAGATGGCATGGATCCTGGCATCCCTCGGGGATCCAAAAAAATTGGCTGGTCCGAGCCCGAGTTTATTCGAACTTCTGAGTATGTTTGCTTGTTGAACTGAGTTTGGGCTTTTTGACCCAAAGTTGTATAAAATGGGCTGTATATATGGGGATGTTTCAGGCTGGGCTTAGGTCAGGCACCTATAATCTCTAAAGTCTAGTTCAAGTTCGAACTTTTTTCAGATTTGGCCTGACTTTAAAATCGAGCTGGTTCAGGCCAGTTCAGGTTCAGATCTTTTTTCCATCCCTAAGCCGGACACAGCCGGCAGTATGAACTATATTACATCCAGGTTAAGCAAAGTAGGAAACCATGAAATGAGGGTCAAATCTCATCAGAAGTCAAAGGTATGAACTTGGTGTGTTCCAATCCTAAGATACCTGTCCTCAGTTCAGGTCTGGTTGAATAAGAGAAAACAAGCAAGCCTCAAATCACTCCTGAACACCCGGCAGTTTAGGAGCATTTTGGTATATGCTTCAATCCCAACGACAGTTGATAAGCTTTCATAATTAATCATCATTGTTTTGTTCAATTCTTCATGTCTGACAGTAACTAGTGGTTGCCACCAATCATTGTTGTTTGAAGTTTAAGAGTCGTTTCTTGTATTTACTCGATGATGAAACATCATTGCAGGTTCTGCTTTTTCCTTTTTGCCACTTGGAGAAGCATAATCTGCGTAATTTAACAAGTTACAGATTCTACTTTCAACTCCATATGCATAAGCTCTGCACTTCACTTCATTCCTTGTCTTTCCAGTTCTTCATTCTCATCTTCTGCCCACAAAATTTCTTATAGTCATCAGTGTCTCTTCAGCTATTCTGTTCTGATATATAAACTCAAGGTTTCAGGTTCAGTCAATTTTCAGGAAGAAAAAATGGAGTCTCCAGTGTACCCGAACCATGAGACAAGGGACTATGGTGGGTATGAATTGGATCTTCAGCTGGATTTCACACAGGTAAAAAAACCTGTCAGCTTCAATTTCATTCTACTTTGTTGAACTCTAACTTCTGAAAATTGGCAACTGAACTGAAGCTTTTAAGTTCTTCTCAATGATATCTTTGTTAATACATTCATCAGTTCTTGGAAGAAGCAAGACTACATGCAAGGGAAAGAAACATCCTGACTTTTCCACCAGTTCCCATTGAAGTCGGAGGTAGAAGAACGAAGGAAGACAAAAAGAGCAAGGTTTCATGGAAGAGCTCACTTTTCAAATGGTGGAAAGCTGACAAAAAGCATAAGCAAACTGGATCAGAACCTGCAACGATTAGCCCCAAAACGAAGCTTCAAAGACAGGGTCATGTTTCCGGTCCAATACGTGGGAGTGTTAGAACCCATTCAAGGCAATTCCAGCCATCATCAGGACCACTGACTAGCCTCCTTAGCCCATTGAAGGTAAAGAAGTCAGAGAATGAGATACCTTATATGTGTCTCGACGATGTTAACAATGATCCAGAGGTTACTGTCTATGGACCCATCTACTCAGTGACTTGAGCACGGATTACAGATTACTCTGCAGTTATGAATTATTGCAGTAATTCCGGACGATGCAACGGTAACTGCGGGTAATACAGGCATGAAGTTTAAGACCTAAACTAAATCTGCAATGTAATTTCATGTTCCTGGCCACAAAGTATTCAGTCTGAATAGTTCTTTTGCATTGGCAACGAATCTCTGCAATATCATCTGAGACCAGCTGTGACGTCTGAAGCGAAAACAGTTGTATTAGTTGGGGAAAAGAGTTCAAAAAGAACATTTTTAGCCATGTTCATTTCTGTTGTTAACTGAAGACATTCCTCATTTTGTCCCACCTGAAGAACCATTTGTTTGTTGTGTTCTGCAATCCAAATAATCAATGTGACCTTAAATAACATGATCAATACGGATTTCCAGGGACTTCTTCACAATTTTACAAAGTTTTCTTACTTTCAAAAAGTTAACACTAAACTGCCTGCATACTTAGAAGTTAACGACATTGTCAAAGAATCAAACTTTCATGTTATTTTACCAGTTAGATCGATTTGAACTTACAAAAGGAACAGGAAGAAAGAACGACCTAAATCAAGAAATCCTTACAAAAAAAACCTGCACTCATTCATAATCTTTAATGATTACACCTTCTCAAGGAAGATGATGGAATGCTAATCTATCTATCTAGTATTGAATGCCCCTCTTCCCTAAAAAGAAAAAAGAAAGGGAAGAAAAGATCATGCCAGTGAGGGGGTTACTATATATCTCTCTGTTAAGGTATATGGTCAATTAGCTACATAAGACTATTCAGAAACTTGATATCAACAGCAAAATAAAAGAACAGCAAGTAAAGGAAGCAGAGAGGATTCTTTGTAATTCACGGAAAAGCTATCGATGCTCGAGTCTCAAAACGAACCGATCCTCTCCTCGTTAAACATCAAGAGAACTGCTTGAAAGAACCCCTTTTTCTTCAACCAAAAGCCTTGGCATTGGCACAGGTGATTTGTTTTCCTCCTCCTCAAAGCTATCGCTCATTTGCATAGCATCTTCCATGACCAATATTACTTCAGGCATTGGTCCAACTTCAGATGAAGAATAAGAAGATGATGCTGATAATGACAACGAGGACGGTAGTGATGATGAAACCGATTGAGTAGAAGTTCCTTGTTCCAAGTCACTGCCACTGCCCCTGCCACATACCGAAGCGCCTACTTGAGTCCGATCAGCCTGGAACAGCACATTTGTTGGAAAACTTGGAGGTTCCACTGAAAACTGAGAATCAGAAATTTCCTCTGAAGATTGATTGTTCTCTTCCAAGTCATTGCTGTTATAAAATCCTGGGATTGGACTTAGAGGTGCCACTGAGTTTCTACAGAGAGGACAAGTAGAGTTGGAAAGGAACCACATGTCAATGCAATCAATATGGAAACCATGGTTGCATTGAGGCAGCAACCGAGCTTTTTCACCTTGTTCAACTTCAGATAAACAAATTGCACAATCTAAACCACCCTTGAACTCTTCTGATCCAAGAATCACCATTGGTAATGATCTGAGGACAGAGGGGTCCAGTGCACTGTGCAGAGAGTCATCAACGGGGGTGAAGGTAAAACGCACGCGACGTAAGCCCCTCTGTTGAGGTGGTGGAAGAGGAGGTTCTTCAGTGCGCCACAAGAACCATTTTGCATATAAATGAAGGAAGAGAACGAAAATCACCACCAAGAATAGAAGTATTATGGCCATTACCATGATCTTGCCTGTGGTTTCTATTACCGCTGAGTCATTTAAACCAACCATTGTTCTTGCTTCTGCCAAATTTCACACAGATATAACTCAATTGCTGTGAGTTTGATAAGCTAAAAAATGAGCAATACCCAGGCGAGAAAATGAAAGGAATAAGGTGACAACTCTTGTTTTGATTAAGGATTACATATGATTCAAGGGAATATATGAACAGAAGAAGTGATAGCAATTAAGAGTAAGACCATGTGTGGAGAAATGTCGGGAGGACTACTGAATCAACTCTGAAGACTAGAGACTTGGACCTTGCTATTTGTCAGGATATAAGAGTTGGAAGAAGAAATATGATGATACTTTGGTCTATACTTAAAAAAGTTCAAAGGCACTTCTTTGAACTATGACCTGGAAGATTTAAAGCAATTTAAAACTGATAAGACTTTTCAAGAACACAATCAAAGGTTGTCTGTTTCTTTATTTCCGTTCTTGTCTTCTTAGCTTTGACTCTACATGCAGCCTCCATTCATTTGATAATTGAAGTTGGTTGAAGGTATGTTCTTTATTCTGCATTTTATTTTGTTATTGTTTAATTGACTCAAATAACTCATAGTTTACTTTAAAACTGTCCTTTTTGCAGTGCAAGTTAATGACTAATATCCTTCCTGGCATGCTTCAGCCTCCAAGAGAAAGATTCAACTTTCATTGAACTGAAGGGTAAAGATTGCATTTTTTAACCAAAAGTTTCAATTTTTTTTTAAAAATCAAGATTCCTTGATTCGAACAGAAGCAGGAGATCATCAAGTTTTTATCATATATATGTTTGAAAGAATCTCGAGGAGAACTACCTTCTAATTGATTCAAATGGTTGTCTTAACAAATTGGGAATGTTTCAGTGTGGCAAATCAAGGACTTCTGTTCCTTTCTTTACTAAACTTGGCAATAAATATTGTTTTTTCACTATCAACTGCTGTCAAGTTTGCATAAAGCTATTCCATGGGTCATCTTTAAAGACTGTTGGCAGTCTTAATTAAATTATCATCAGGTAGGATGATGGTGGCCTCTCTGGAAGCTTTAAACTTGTTAATAATTTCAATAGTTAACAATACTACAGATTTTCACATGGCAGATCATCTCCTGAGAGGAAAACTTCAAACTTTTAAAGTTCCTTCAAGTAGATTATTCCTGAACCGGGGAAATGGTTCCGGAGGATGTCAAGACCATTCTGAGTCAGATCGTCATGGTCTGAACCATAAGCATTAAGAATAAATGCAAAGATTGCAAATGCCTGTGCAGAAGGGAATTGATGTTCCTGGAAACCTGCTTGGTCTGAGCAAGTTGTTGGATATTCAAACTGTCGTATGAGGAATTATATATGTTACTTCCTTGTAAATATGGCTATGTAGCAAACAATCTAGTTGCAGAAACTAGGAAGGAGCTTATGTCAGAAGCTTTTAAATTTCATTGTTAATCCATTTACATGAAACCATATCATTCTCCCCAATATTTATAATAATAATAAGATACTGGTTTTCTGCAACTACTAATCAAATTCATATTAATTGTCTAATTAAAGTCCAATATATTCTTCAATCCCACAAGCAGATTCCTTTGTTCATTTTCTGTAAACACTCCAATCCATTGCTTAATCTCTATTGAAGCGCCAGAAAAAGAAGGTTCTTTTTTAATCATTTCGTTAAATCGCTTAGAGAAGGAAAACATTAATCATCACTTCTTGGCTGCTCTGAGTTCCCATTTCAACGAACTGATAAAAAAATGATTCTTAGAATTTTCATTGGCACCTTAAACCTAAAGAGGTGCACATAATCATTCACTACATCTATTACCCTATTTCAGTAACATCATTGAGAATTCAAGATCTCCAACAATGCTGTGACTTTTAAGCTAGACTGCCTTCGACAGAAATCAAATTAGGTCCTTGGAACATGGCCAAGGAAGAAGATTCCTACTTACCAAACATCAAAGAATGGAACTTCCCCTTCCTATGGCTTCAAAGGTAACAAAGACTCTCCCAAAATGCT
This sequence comes from Erythroxylum cataractarum, assembly GCA_024703695.1. Taxonomy (NCBI): domain Eukaryota; kingdom Viridiplantae; phylum Streptophyta; class Magnoliopsida; order Malpighiales; family Erythroxylaceae; genus Erythroxylum; species Erythroxylum cataractarum. Next base: position 2,807,142 of record JANJEY010000005.1, on the reverse strand, counting down.
GACGTGAACTCAAAGTCAATAGGGTTCTCCTTCAACTTTCCAATGTATCGACACAAAGTACACAAGACAGACAAGAAGTCATACAAACGACGATAAGTTGATGGTGAAGGTGAAGGTGAAGGTGGAAGTGCTGCAACCTTAGCCCTGCAAAGGGGACAACTTTTATGAAGCTGGAGCCAAATCTCGATGCAAGACAAATGGAAACCATGTTTACATGTTGGAAGAATCATGACTTGTTCATCATGACAGATCGTGCTCAAGCAAACAACACATTCAAACTCAGAATCATCCTCGTTCCTAATATTCCCCTTCTTTTCTTGTTGGTAAAGTCCTGATTGAATTGGCCGTAGGAAACAAAAATGGAACAAGCAGACAACAACCATGGAAATCATCAATATGGGCAACATTTTTCTGTTGAAAGACGCAAACTTTTCCTGCTCAAGTCAAGCACAGTACTCTGATTACCTATCCGTTATGAAGAAGTTTACGAACCGACCGATGGAAAGAAAGCTGAGAGAGGATTTGATTGGAAAATCGTTAAGCATGCATACCTAGAGTAAGAAACCAACTTGCTATTTTCTGATTCTGTTTGTTATAGAATTGTCTTGTTAGAGAAAGAGCCAAATTGTTATAACTTGTAAGCACCAATGGAAAGGAAAGAATCAGCAGACGATATTGAATATGTCATCAGAAGAAGGCAACCTAAGCGAGTAAATTGACTTTTAAACACCACCGTTTCGTTAATTTTCACGTTTAAAAATTTAGAAGAGTTCGGTTAGGTTGGAAATTGACAGTAGTTCGTCTGCTTTTAGAATCTTTAGTTAGAGGGATTTACGGAGGTTTGAAAACAATGGTAAAATCCAAAGATTGGAACTTTCGTATGTCATATTTTCATTGGATTGACTTAATTAGTTGCTCAAGTCAAGAGTAGCTCTTGAGGCTTTTAAAAATGTTTTAAACGCAAAGGTTGAAATCCTAAAAACAAATCCAAATTGATGATGTATGATGGCATAGTTCATAGGCATTTTCTTGTTCTTGAATTAAGGGGACAAGTCATGTAATCCATCAAAAGCTCATGTAAATTATGGAAAAATAGTATTGAATTTGAATAAACCCTAAAGCCAACGACAAAAAGGACAAAATCAATACTAGAATTCCAGTAAATGCTTGAAGCCCATATGACAGTAAGACATGGGTTGTTGGCCCATTGACAAAAATGGGATCTTTGTTCATCGAATTTTCAGTTTTAGGACAGAAGTTTTGTATGGGCTACAAAAATTTACTCGAGACTATTCGTTATCTTCAACTCACCGACCAACAGACACCGCCAGTGAAATGACCCTCTCTCTCTGTGTGTTCCTCTCTCAGTTTCATTCTCTTCCTCTGTTTTGCCCTCCTTAGTAATCCACATTTCAACTGTACCTTAACTTTGAGAGCTTCATTCCCACTATTATCCCTTTTCTGTTTACAGAAAAGCACACTAGCAAATAGCTTGCTGGTCCATAATGGTTGGAATTGCATGCTTGCCGCTAAATTTGCTTGAAGTTTGATTCTTTGAGTTCATTTGAGATAATAAATTCTGGGTTTTGGTTGAATGACCTCTCATCAATGCCTTTGTTAGGTACTTCCTTCTTTACCTATTAACTTCAATGCTCTTTCTTTCTTCATTATCCTCGTCTTCTTTGCCTTTTCGTGATTGTTTGCTCTGCTGAAGATTCAAAAACTGCGTAAAGCTAAGACTTTGCCTTTCAAGCTTTTAGCAAGAACAATAAAGGTTATATCTTGCAAAAAATTCACTCCTTTGTGATGCTTCGTTAGTAGTTCTGCATTAGTAATTTGAGGTTTTAAGCTTTTTGTACAAACGTTATTCCCAATTGATTAGTGCAACAAATTGTTACTTCATGTATATAACTTCGCCACTTGTGCTTCTTCTATGATCACTAACTTTGGTGCTATGCTTACTGTTATCTTGTTGATTTCTTTGGACAGATATTGTTTTCTCTCAAGCTTCCTCTAAATACCATCTGGGTCCTCTAAGGGCACAGTTTCTTATTCCCTGTAAAGGTCTATCAAGGCCATTTACGTTTGGTGATAGCAAGAGACTGTTATCAGTTTGGACGTCTCTTCAATTGCCTAAAACGGTCGATCCTCATAGGAGAAGTAAACTTTGGATTACCGCAGTTACTACCCTTGAACCAAAATGCTTGGTTTCTGAGGAAGATGGAAGCAAGATTTACAAAGACATTCAGCTTGATGCTGATTCAGATTCCTCAGTGGCTCAGGTTGAGTCTTCAAATTCAGAATGGGTGGACTTGGATGACAGAGAAAGGTTGAGAAGGATAAGGATTTCTAAAGCAAATAAGGGAAACACCCCCTGGAACAAAGGCAGGAAGCACAGTGCTGGTGAGTGATGATTGTATTTATAAAGCATAATGTTGCTTGTTGTCTCTTCTTTTCTTCTATAATTAGCTCTGTAAGTTACCACTTAGCTTTGATTCTACGCAGAAACCCGACAAAAGATCAGAGAAAGAACAAGGCTAGCAATGCAGAATCCAAAGGTGATGTCATGTAAGAATGACTGTGTGTATGCCCATGGCATGGCCTGAGATGCTTTGATCAACATCTACTTGGATGAAAAACCCTTTTCGATTTCATAACAATTGATACATGACTTTAACTAGATTAGTTCATGCAAATTGGATGTTCAGGTACTAGTCAAGAAACAAAACTATTTTGTCTTGGTCTATCACTTGAGAAAAGATGGGCGTTTTGTACTTGTTCCTATGTCATGTGGCCACCTGAAGCGCTTCAGTTTAGAAAGCTTATCAACTCATCAAACTTCTGGCCATGAATATCTTGATATTTCTTAGTAATTTTCAAGTCAGATTACTCCAACATCACATGTAAATTGGTTAGTTGCAGATTTCTAGTCAGTTGGGCAGTGTTGGGTTAATTGATGCTCGAGTCATCTAGGACAAGTTGAATAGTTGTAAGAGCACTATATGTGATATCCAATATTGGATTTGCACTACATTGAAGCTAAAACATCACACATTATCCACTTAGCAATCCACTCATTTGGTAAAATTTCTCTTGAACCAATGCTTTGTCTTCACCAGCTTCTGGCCAGTCTAACTGAAGCTTCCTCTAATTGACTGATGTATTTACAATTAGTTTTCAGAATCAGTTCATCAGGAATGTGACTATTGATGGTTTGAGGACATGGCTTATCATGTATCTGCCAAGAAATCAAGCTCGGAACTTTTCTCATTGCATTATTGCATTTGTCATGCAATGAAATTGAAAATGTTTCTCATTTTGAAATTTGTAATGCAGGTCAAGATGAAGTTGGTTAACCTTGGACATGCGCAGAGGTGAGTACACCATCATAATTGGATCTTTTATAATTCTCTCCTCACCTATTGCCCCCAGAGCCTTGCTCATTTTTAATAATCTTGATGTGCTTATCTTGGATGTTACATTAAGTGTACTTGCTGTAGTCAAGTTATTGAATGCTCACATTTCCAATACTTTCGTTCTGAGGGTTATTTGTTTGTCATCTCTCAGCGAGGAGACAAGATTGAAGATCGGGGTCGGAGTGAGAATGGGGTGGCAAAAGCGCCGTGAGAAGCAAACGATGCAGGAAACTTGTTATTTTGAATGGCAAAACTTGATAGCTGAAGCTTCAAGAAATGGTTACTCTGGGGAGGAAGAGTTGCAGTGGGATTCCTACAAGACTTTAAGTGAAAAACTTGAACAGGAATGGTTGGAAAGTGTTGAACGTAGGAAATCAACGCCAAGGCCTAAAGGTAGCAAGAGAGCACCAAAGTCTCTTGAGCAGAGAAGAAAAATTGCAGAAGCCATTGCTGCCAAATGGGCTGATCCTGTAAGTACTTCCCTAAGTTTTGCATGCTTCAGAACTTGACAAACTTTGATAAGTATATGCACTGTAACTCCTGGCTATACAAAAGAGAACAAGATCAGTTCTGCATCTTCCTTGATTCCATGCGTTACTCAATTATCATATTTCACTCTCATCAGGGATATCGTGAAAGAGTTTGTTCTGCACTGTCTAAATATCATGGCACACCAGTTGGAACTAAACCGAAGCCAAGGCGGAAGCCAAGAGCTAAACAAGACACCAGGAAGACAATGGTGAGTAATTCAAACAACTCGCCCGGAAATGACCCTGCAAATCAACCTGAGCGCAAGAAGTTGAGGAGAAGTACAATGCCATTGTACAAAGATCCTTTGGCAAGTTCCAAGTTGGAAATGTTGAAGAATATCAGAGCAAAAAGAACTGTCACAGAAACCAAAAAATCTGAAGCCATTGAGCGAGCAAGGTTTGTTAGCATATCCTTGATTCCTCAAAACATGAATGAAAGTACACACTGTTCTTACTACAACATTCTAGTCCTCAGTGAACAGTCAAACCTCATGTTATATCATACACCCCGCAGGTTATTAATTGCTGAAGCTCAGAAGGCAGCTAAGGCACTTGAGGTTGCTGCAGCTAAGAGTCCAGTTGCTCAAGCCTCCCTCGTGGAAACCAGAAGGCTCATAGCTGAAGCAATGCAACTGGTTGAGTCCATAGATCCCAGATGTGTTATACGTAATGAGAATGATCATGATGCTTCTCTTGCAGCAAGAGTACCAACTATAGAGATTGAGAGTGAAGAAGGTGTTGGCAAGGGAAGCTCTTCTGACGCAGGGTTGTGGGAAGTAAATGGATCAAAACTTTTAGTTTCTGCTGAAGAAGAGAAAACCAATCTAACAAAATTCACCTTCCATGATGTACTGAATGGTGATCAGAAGGAGTTTGTTGCTAAAAGCCCAAATGGGTATGGTTTATCTCAGCTCAGTTTGAATACTCTCATACAAGAGTCCAATTCTGCACACCAAACTGTGAGCCTGAAGCTTAATGGTGTTCACAAATCTGGAAACATTTCTTTAGTTAATGGATCAAAAGCCAAGCTCCTGAAAGAGGGGGCGCCCGCCAGAACTGTTCCTTCTACTAAGAAATGGATACGTGGAAGGCTTGTTGAAGTCACAGAAGGTGATCAGAGTTAGCTTAAAGAATAATTCTAGATCTCCGCCAAATCCATCAGGAGTATATGTTGATTGTGATTTGCTAAAGATCCCGATGGTATCATCTTCTTTCCAGCAACAGCTCATCATAGAAGTCTCAAAAAATTGCAGGCTCTCATCAACCAATTTTCTGGTAATGTATTAGTCATAGCTGATCAGAATCATCTTTTTCAATATACATCACGTCACAAAAAGATCTCATCTTTAGACTCGTTTACAATTTCACTTGTATTACCATGTTGGTATTCATCTTCCAGCTTATTATGACTTGCTATTAAGATGCAGATTACAACCAATAAACATAAGCATAGATATGGAAAAGGAAAGTGAAAGGGAAAGCCATGAAATTTAAAAAGCTTTTTGGGTTGTTAACCATCAGGATTCAGGAGCAGATGATCGAGATTTAGTAAAATCGCTCATGCTAGAGTCCACTTTCAGCTTCACTTGTTTCTTTTTCTGTTTCATCTCCTCTTTCCCTTCCCTTTTTCTCCTTTTCTGCTTCTTCCTTCTGTGTCAATGAAGAAAAGCACCATTAGTGCGACGGATTCATTCCCATGACAGAACATTCAGATGCAAAATGCAAAGAAAGAAAAGATCCCACCCGCCACCTAACTAGTAACTAAACAATCACATTATAAACACATAGTAGGTGGTGGAAAGTACATTGATGGTTTCATTAACAGGTCGCTTAGTTCCATGAACAGCTGCTCGGTCGGAAGCTTTTGTTGTTATTAACCTGCTCACCATGACCAGTTGGTGGTGATCTATCTTCTTCACAACTCCACATCCAGCTATGAGTCTCCTCATCTCCATTTCCACTTCTGCAGAATCGCAAAATGAGCATCTCTGTCTTCTTACCACGGAGGAAGTAATATATCTAGACCCTGAAATGCAATGAAACGCAGCAGTGAAGTGACCATAGAGAGAGAGTGAGACATGTTCGACATGCAAGCTTGCCAAGTGTCTTTTGACGTTCTGTCTACGTGTCTTGTCTTCGTTATTGTTGTTCTTGACTTTGCCTAGTTATATCAACCATTTGATCCAATCAACATTAATAACCAGATGCCACCATTCGTTGGTGAATAATAGTGAAACATGAATCTGACGTGACAAGAAATAGGAATCTTAACATGCCAAGTCCTCGTTTGATTCCAGTTTCAAGAACCCAACTGTCGAAAAAAAGAATCAAAACTTGAACCGATCCAAATTCAGATAAATTAAGTTTATCCGTTAATTTTAAACAGATTGAATCCAAACTCTTTTTAGTTTCTTTAACCATAAATTTGTTAATGGATAAACAGTAAATTTGACAGATAAATTTTAGCAGGTGATTATCGAGTTATTAACATAAAAAGTTCGAGTCTTTCTCAATCTGGGACTCTGACTGAAACTAATCTGAATCATTAGATCAAGAGTTACACAAGTTCCCACAACACTTTTAACCCCAATTTGAAGCTCATTCAGCAACAGTGTCGGTCAGTGCCTTGTCGTTTTCCTCCACCGACTATGGTCGTTTGGTTCATAATTTTCCTAACCTCTTTGCTTCGTATTTGGGCTTCCTTTCCGCAAGTCCCTTCATACTTACACTCTCTATCTGCTCTCCTGCACAACTGTTTGACCTCCGGCTCAGGCATTTCATCGATCACTTGGATCCGTTTACTGTAAACTCCAAAAGAAGCAAACTTGATTGATGAGAAGTTCAGAGACGATGGAGAGAGATCCATTATCGGACGAAGAAGACGATCGCGAGAACTTGATAGACCAGAATGACAGGAAACACGATAACCATAACCACCACGAGTCCTCATTCCACATTGACGACCACCTGGATTCAAGCTTGCGGAGACGTTTCAGATTCTTCAGTTTTTCCCGCAACAGACGGTATTATTACTTGTTCGCCATTTTTCTTCCGCTCTTCATTGTTCTTCTCTATTTCTCCACGAGTTTCCGTAACCTGTTCTCTGCCCCGAACTTGGCTCTTCTGAAGTTCGATTCTTTGTCTGATCGTATGCGAGAGTCTGAATTGCGGGCTCTTTACTTGCTTAGACAACAACAGCTCTCACTTTACTCTATATGGAACCGATCTTTTGTGAATTCCTCTGCTTTTAATTCTAGTAGTAATGTCGATCCAAAGTTGCCCACTAACAGTGGTATATTATTGGAAGATTTGAAGTCTGCCCTTTTGAAGCAGTTTTCTTTAAACAAAGAAATTCAGCAAGTTTTGTTGTCTACTCACAAATCAGGTAATGGGTCTTCAGAATCTGATAATAAAGGTTTGTTCTTGGATTCTACGTGTAAGAAGGTGGATCAGAGGTTTTCAGAGAGGAGTACAATTCAGTGGAAGCCTAGATCTAATAAGTTCTTGTTTGCAATATGTTTATCCGGTCAAATGAGTAACCATTTGATTTGCTTAGAAAAGCATATGTTCTTCGCTGCATTGTTGAATCGAGTTTTGGTTATTCCGAGTTCGAGATTTGACTATCAGTACAATAGGGTATTGGATATTGCTCATATCAATGAGTGTTTGGGGACCAAGGTTGTGATTACATTTGAAGAATTCGTGGAATTGAAGAAGAGTCATCCTCATATTGACAAGTTTATATGTTATTTTTTGAAGCCGAATCCATGTTATCTTGATGAGGAACATCTTAAGAGGTTGAAATCATTGGGGCTTTCTATGGGAAAGCTTGAATCTCCTTGGAATGAGGATACAAAGAAACCCAGTAAAAGGAGTATTGAGGATATTGAAGCTAAGTTTAAGTCTGATGACGATGTCATTGCTATTGGAGATGTGTTTTATGCTGATTTGGAGAAGGATTGGTTGACGCAGCCCGGTGGTCCTCTTGCTCACAAGTGTAAGACATTGATCGAACCAAGTAGGGTTATCATGGTTACGGCCCAGCGGTTTATTCAAACTTTCCTGGGGGAGAATTTCGTTGCTCTCCATTTTCGACGCCATGGATTTTTGACATTCTGGTATGCTTTCCTCTTTCCTTTTCCCTGCCGTAAACCAGTTGATGCTTCTTCAACTTTGGTAGTTTTGCTGGATTGAATTGTTTGGTCATGTAGAGTATGCTTAGATATCCCTTTGGCGTGAATCGGGTAAACGTTCAGTCAGTTAGTTTAACGGACATGTTTTTGTGTACCTTGCTGAGAAAGCTTATACTAATGCTTCTAATCCTCTTTTGAATGTTCTCCCAGCAATGCGAAAAAGCCTAGTTGCTTTTATCCCATTCCACAAGCAGCTGATTGCATCTCACGAGTTGTTGGAAGAGCCAATGCACCAGTTATATATCTTTCAACTGATGCTGCAGAGAGTGAAACTGGATTGCTTCAGTCATTGGTTGTTGTAAATGGGAAGACCGTGCCCCTTGTAAAACGTCCGTCTTATAATTCGGCTGAAAAGTGGGATGCTTTCCTGCACAGACATGGTCTGCAGGATGATCCTCAGGTAAATAGTGTTTGTTCTCTTTTCTTATTATCATTTTCTTTGGATTGAAGAAAGCATAGTCTATTGTTAGCATTCTTGCGTCTTCAATTCTCCAATTGTTCCGAAAGTTTTGACGACAAAGGGATGAAAAAGTCATACTCTTCACATGTTCTATTTTTGTTCAAAGAAAAGGGTAAATCATTTGCTTCATTTGAAACGGTTAGGAAGCTATAAACTTGTCTCGATTGGAGCTTCCTGGAATGTTGAAGTTCTCAAGTACGAAAGTATATTGTTGTATTTGACTAAAGCATATGCAGTAGTTCCATACTGCATCATTGAGGCAAGAGTGGAATCCTAATAGTGTCCAATGTCCAGTCTCTTATAGGAAGCTCTTGTATTCACTATGCTCAATATTTCTTCTGAAGGTGGAAGCTATGCTGGATAAGACAATCTGTGCCATGTCTAGCGTGTTCATCGGATCCTTGGGATCAACGTTTACTGAGGACATCTTGCGGCTAAGGAAGGACTGGCAATCTGCATCATTATGTGACGAGTATCTCTGCCACAATGAGCTGCCAAACTTCATAGCAGAAAATGAATGAAGATACCAAAATTTGGCCTTCTTCAGGATCATGTTTACTGCTTGTATATGCATTTTGTTCGTGGTGATAATCTGGCAATGAATCCTGTAGGATCAAGAACCCCTATCGGCACACACAGTTAACCGGATCAAAGTTCCATTAATATGCAGCTAGTTTGTTTTTCTTTCCATCTTCTTTGTTCTTTTGCACATAAGCTCGTCCTTTTATCAGGGTTCTGTTTTGTTATGTATTGCACACAGGCTTCATTTCATAAGTATTCAAAGCTAAAATAAAGCTCAAACCACAGCTAGTTCAAACTGTTTTACTTGAACCATATCTCTATCTCCAGTAATCAAGTGGAAATTTATTAGAAACAAATACTTAATTATCGAAATTGTGGTTGGATTAGTTATCACAAATTATCGTAATTATGCAGTACTTTTTTTTATTATCAGAACCTCAATTTTCATAATTACACCAAAAGATGTCAACTTTTATTAGATTGTATCATTTGCATCGTGCAGATTTAAGTTGTACTTCATTTACAATGTTCTGAATTAAATTAAAATAATTAGCAATTCATAAGCTCAAATCTGATGGAAAAACATGGTTAAATTAAAAAAAAAACAATTAATATTTGTGAACATTAAAAAAATTTAGTACTCGAGACGGATAAAGTAAGAAAATTTAGCATTCAATAAAAAAATTCAGTCTTGATACTCTGTAAATAGTTGTCCCACGTCCAGTTTAGACAGTTTAAATCATCTGTTTCATTTGATCCAAGGAAGTATCTTTTCCAGGTTTAGGCTACACTAGATATTACAATTGAATATATATATATATATATGGCTGAAGTACTGGCACAATGGTACAACCATATCTCCAAGCTTCTGTCACTAGCATAGCAAGTTCAACAAACTTGAAACTTCGGTTTTAAAGCAGCCATGTACAAATGAGATCCTATGATTAATGTCAAAACAAGAGACCAACAACCCGTTTTGATCATTTTAAGACATGTAATCCTGAGTATTTGGATTGTCAGCTTGCTGTGGTGCACCATGATCATTTCCAACAGTTCTCTTGCTCATATTAGCTCGCTGCACTAATCGAACCAATGCCTGAACCACTTCGGACATAGGGGGTCGAAACTCTGGCTCCGGCTGCAAGAACAATGAAAATGGGTCCCCAGTAAAATGTGTATGACATGATTAGCAGAATAGCAGCAACTTGCATTCCACATAGCTTTCAACATACATGTTCAAGGAGATAGTCTTTAAGGTTACCTGAACACAGAGAGCAATGACATCTGCGAACCGGGAGAGAGATTTGACAGGGTAAAGCCCTTTAAGTGCAGGATCAACCATTTTCGATAAAGCATCAATGTCATGCAGCTGAGGTGTGGCCCATCTTACCAAAGATTGTTCCAACCTTGGTCTCGAGCTGTAAAAGGATTCACAAATAATAAAGACTAGGAAAGAACCAATTTCGTATCTTCAAGCACAATAAGCTTGTTTATGCTCCTTCTAGGTCATATCAATACGAATTAGTTATTGTAATCAATCATTCACCTATCAAATGGTTTACGCCCAGTAAGAAGTTCCAACATGACCACGCCAAAACTGTAAACATCGCTCTTTAGAGTATAATGACCAGACATGGTGACTTCAGGTGCACTATAGCCAGAACCTGCATTTTGGCTCAATATCTGGGAACAGGAAACAAAATCACATAATAGGTGATCATTTCTAGCATCCAAGTTAAAAAATGTCCCAACGACAAAATACTACAGCCAAAAACAGTTGAAGCATGCGACAGATAGACAGTCGACACAGCAGTCATCCAAGAACAATGAGCCAAAAGTCCACACGAATTTTGGAAATCCATTTCTAGTATCAAGTGGGAAGTGAATAATTTCAACTTTCAAACCCAATTATCGATCACCTCCTTTAGCAGTTTTCTTTTTCTTTTGAACTTCTTGCACCCACTTGAGTAGATCCCACCAGGAAACTCAACTATTTATAACTTTATGTACTCCCAAACTTATATTTCTGGATTTCGAGTCAAGTTCACAGAAAAGAGACATGCAAAACTTTCTCAGGAAGTCATTCAGAAAGATCACCTGATCTGCATTAGGGAGAAAACTTGCCAGGCCAGAGCCTGAAAGGTGAGGATTGAGTTCAGTGTCCAATAGTATGTTTGCTGACTTGATGTTCTTGTGAATAATGGATGGAGAGCAGACTTCATGTAGGTACCTGAAGAACCCCAAGATATGAAGGCTATGATACAAATGTTGCAGAGAAGATGGTATGGTTGATTAAATCCTACATCATCAAGGCCACAGTTTTCTAGAGTCGTATCGAATCTCATATACTAGACAGTTAAATTCAAACATCAGCACATATATGAATAACTGAAACTTGAGTACAACCATTGGCTATCAAGTTAATTGCTTCAACTGATATTACATATTACTCGCTTTTTTCATTCATTGACTAGGTATATGCATTCACATCAACCGAATTTACACATCCCAGAGTTGCTCCTTCATGCTTTAAAGGATTTTGAAAACAAACAATTATCTTTTTAAAACATGTTGGTTGATATTAGAATGGGAGAAAATTGAATGTACACAATGTATCTTTTTGATGTGCTGCAATGAACTTACTCCAATGCTCGGGCAGTCCCCAATGCTATCTTGACACGAGAGTTCCATATCAAAGGTTTGTTATATTCATCTGACATGTGAAGGAACTCGTGAAGTGACCCATTCTTATGGAACTCATATACCAGGAGTTGTTGCCCATGCTCTGAACAATAACCAACTAGCTCTGTCACATTGGGGTGATCCAACTTTGAGATTTTGGAAACTATCTCCGTAAAATCTTCGGTCATGTCGCTGGGAAGACATGCTGCATCTATTTTCTTCACTGCAAGAACCTAGAACATGGTCCCAGAAAGAACATAGTCACATGTGTTTCAAAAGCATTATTTGTTTTCCATTCTTTCTGGCCCTTTAACTGAAATATTCAAGATTTATCAGGTTAGAGAAGCAAACCTTCCCATCATCAAACTGAGCTCGATAAACACGTCCAAATGATCCCTCACCAAGAAGATTTTCCACACTGAAGCTGCCAGTGGCTATCTGCAGATCTGCTACTGAGTATGAGGTGACATTGACAGGAACTGGGGTAGGTTTTTTCACAACAACAGGCTTCTTGAGAAAATCATCCTCATCAAATGATTTATGACGATCACTCGGTGGGGGTCTAAGATTCATCGAGGCAGAGCTATCCAATGTCTTAGTAACCACAGTGGAGGGAGCTTGTACAGACTTCATTTCTGTACAAGGAAGTTTTGGAAAAAGAGAAGTGAAAGTTCCAATCAGAATTGTCCGAATATTGCAGACTGAAGAACTTAATAATACAAAACTTGAAGGGAACCAAAATATGATTGAGAGATTTGGTCTAGTCACAAACAGTAATATCTATGTATTAAATCAAACATATAGAGAACCATTTGCCTCAAAACGGGAACCAAAGCATTAAAGAGGCTAAAAATCCTTAGTTAACTAACAATATCACTGGCACCAACATAGAATCCTCTAATAGCCACTGAACAAAATCCTATAAGCAGGCACTGGACATTTAAAAATAACAAACTTCCATATAATTATCTAGATAGCAACACAATAAAATTAGTGCTATGTGGAAATTAAATGTAAAGATTAGCACATTATCAATACAAGGCAGGGTACAGTTTTCCGAGGACAACATTATTGAGAAATTAATTGATCATATCTAAGCTAAGTTCAATTTATCTTTGCATCTTCCAGATTTTTATTCCATTTTGTCAAAGCATTAGCAGCCAAACGTCTAAGTTACAAAAAAAACTTAAACCAAAAGCAAAATCAACCAAGCATTTGGATCATAATAGATTGATATAATGAAGCCTTGACATCCTAGGTATGGAAAACAATCAACAAGATATCATTCTCATGCTACACCATAGGAGCCAAATATAGCAAAAACTATTGGTAGATGATGCTCCAATAAAATCAAAATTCAGACAACATATAGATTACCTTGCACTTCACTAGAAGATAGAGGAGCAAATGGCTGATTATCAAGTTTTTCTATGTCTGAAGAAGACCTCCTCGATCTTCTCTTCAAAAGGAAAAATGCTACTATTGCCCCAACAACAAATATCGATATGATAATTCCAGCTATACCACCACCTGTTATTCCTGATTTTTTGCTGCCACCGTCTGATGGACTATTGTTTCCTCCAGATTTATGACTAGGGTGTTTTGGGGCTGGAGGTGTACCAGGTGGAGGTGGAGGTGCAGACCCTGAGTTCCAATTGTTTCCTTCCTTCCTGCAATGAAGATTGCTCAAACAAGTTGGCAGAAAGACTCCTTAACCCAATCGGTCTGGTAGGTAACAATTGGTTGGCGAATTCTTACTGCAGATTAATGTTGGCCAATGGTTGAGGAATCCAGCCAGTGAAATGATTGTTTGCTACATTCCTGATAGAGAACAATAAGCAACATGACAGTATCATGGGTTAAATGCTATGAAATAAAAAAAAGGTTATCAACTTAAATTGATTGCTATGATAGTTACGCACAGGTTGTCAAGAGGAAGGGACGAAAGGACATCAATTGTTCCTGTAAACTGGTTGTTTTGCAAATACCTGTAAGGGGATAAAGGATAGTAAGCAAAAAGAGTTAAATCATGCATTTATTGCCAATTTTATGAGGAAATGCTACTTACATTGACGTCATACTTGAAAGGGAGCTAAAACTCTCAGGCAGATTTCCTGTCATTGAATTGAAGGAGACATCCCTGAAGAGTGGCATTAAGTTGTCAATACTTGTGATCTATCCCTTCCATAAAAACGGTATCAAATGTCTATAAGAAATAGTAACCAACTAGGAAATGAATTTACTTTTCAACTATCAAAGAGCTAGGTACTTTCAGAAACACTTGATGAATCACGCATCAATGGTTATCAAACAGGCCAGAATAATACAGGCATGACAAAATTCCAAAGATATCAGGAATAGGTATCCAAAGGTAAGATCCTTCATATACTTGAGTCAGAAACAAATTTCAAGTAGCCATGAAAACAATTACTTGCCTTAGACTTCAATAATATGCTTAGTGTGGAACAGAGTAAAGTAAAAACTTGTAAAGTTTTGTTGGTTGACTAGAGCGTATAGAAGATCTCACAGTGTGGAGAGTGAAGATAGCTGTCCAAACATGTTGTTAAGTTGATTCTGAAGCTGATTGTGAGCAAGATTCCTATACTCCGAATGGAAGGAAGGGAAAAACATGTAGAGTATGAACTTAACATTGAACTATGGAAAGAAGCTGAATTAGAGAACCAAGAATGAGAAATCACCCACAAGTATTCCAGAGAAGTCATCTGTGAAATGGAATAGGGAATTTCTCCACTGAATTGATTATTGGCAAGATTCCTGCATGAAAAGGAAAAGTGGGTTGAGTCAACGCGAATTAGAATGGGAAGATTAAGATAAATAAGCAATTTTCAAGAGAAACGTACAGTCTTGTCAAGTTTGGAGGAAGTTGATAAGGGATTCCACCTGCCAGGTTGTTATTACTCATGTCTCTGCAAAAGTCCAACATATCACCATAGCACAAATGTATGACAGCTTATGAGTTATATGAGAACTCGCATCTTACAGGTTTGTTAAAGACGTCAAACTTGAGAGCTGGAAACCCATTGACCCAGAAAGTCCAAGACCTGATAATTTACTAACAGAACCAAATAGGAAATCAAGTTGGAAAAGTATATCGTAAGTGCTGGCAATGCTAATGTAACAAATCAGGAAAAGAAAAGTGTCAGAATAGATACATTTCGGTGACTCGAGAGCCTGAGCAAGTTACACCTTTCCAAGACTGCCCGCATGGATCGTCACCATTTGAACTCCATGCTGTTAGTTGCGGTGGTGAATTTAAGCTGCTGTACATGGTCCTCAGAGCAGAAGCTGTATGAGATCCAAGCAATCATTAGTTAATATACCAAATATCAGTTATGACAGCATTTCACTCATGGAACTTGATCTTGCATGACTCCATGGATGAATGTCAATATATAAAGAGAACAACAAGTTTAAGGTGGAGCACAACATTGAAGGAATTAGCATGATATCCCAATTAGCATGAAGATTAAAGTAAACTTCCAAGAACTAAAAAATATTGGGATCTAAGTTTTGGTACATGAGCTAGCTATGGAGCATATGCCCCTGATTAGTTATCTGAGACTAAAAATTTGTGCTCTTGCAGCAAAAGAAGAGCAGACTAAACCATCAAAATTAGAAAGGCGTTGGCTTCTTTACACAATTGTCATATATCATTAAGATCATCTGAAGGTCTTTGCTTTCTCAACAAACTGACACTATAAAACCCAGACTCCAAACTGGCCTAAATGAGCATATGCACACACACAGAGCTTTAGCTTTTCTGACATGGCTGCATTCAGAAAGAATGCTCAAAGGAGCAGCCTTTTTAAACAGAGAGAGACGCAAAACTAAATATCAATTTATAAAACTGGAAATTATCCAAGAAAAAAAAAAACAATTTTTCTCTTTAAAAAGTTCAAAATTTTAGTTAAACAAAGAAACAAATGGAAAAAATCTGCAGATGCATAAGAAAGGCAGAAACTTTCTGTTATAATACCAAATAACAAGCTGCGGCAGACTACAGCAAACAGTAACCAAGAGAAAATTCACCCAAAAAAAATGTAGCTACGGCAGATATAAGCACGTCTAAACCCATCTAAGGAAACGAATTGACTGACCATCGTTTGGATCTGTATCACCATGGATGCATCTAAGAATGCAGATAGTTAGTGTCACTAGTAGCTCAACCCTTCTCCAGAAACCCATCATGACCCACAAAAAACCAGAGAAGATGACCAAATGCCTGATGACAAAGAGCTCTTCCTTCACTGGTTTTCCTTCTTCTTTTTTTTTTTTCTTTTGACTAATATCTCTTCTCTGTAATAATGTAGCCGTGTCCAAAGAGAGCTGGCAGGCACGATTTGGCAAAAGAATCCAAGACCACAGATCAGAATACCCTTTGTCCCTTCTCTATATTAAAGGTTTTAACTTTTTTTTATTACATTCACATTCTCCTATTTCATCAACTCTCTCTCTCTCTCAGTATTCTCCTATATTATGTTTTCTACTGTTCATCTTTACATCTTTTTCTATACATATACAGGTTGGCACTATGTCTATTAATTATTCATATTATATATACTTATTTCCTTGCTTGGAAGAATCATCAACATAACCATACCAGAGGTAGGAAAGGGTTGCTTTCAAATTTCATGGGGGCTACCTCAAATATTTTCCTATATCAATTCCAATTATGTTTATATAAAAGTAATAACTTTTACAAGATATGGGAGATCTTGCAATGGCAACCTGACATGTATGTGAAAAAGGGTACGTATATAATATCCATTATTAAGAAAAAGAAACAAAGAGATTGTATAGTTAAACAGTGACAGTACCAGTCACTTCTAATCACAGCCATAGTTCACGGGAGAGTCACGAGACTTTGAATAAGAACGACGACAGACCATTCCTGTCTTGAGGTTTTTTTCACCTTATCATGATCAAAAGTTTTGTTTTTTTTTTCATATTCTTTGTTCAGATAATATAGAAATTGCAGAAGAAACCTGATGTGATGTAACTGATGATGCTCTTAGCACTGTCATTAATCCTAAGATTAAGATTGTTATATGTAGAATTGATTCTTGATAAAGTGAAAGGATTGAGAGTTTGAATGTGTAATTTTCGTTTACATGATAAAAGTAATTTGTGCTTCGAATAAATAAATGCCACCCGACGCAAGACGTGTCCACAAAGGGTCCGTTACGTGTAGTAGGTAGAACGAGAATATACTCCTAAACTCCAAAGAATGATTAATCTAAATTATATTTTTAAAAATAATATTAAAAACATTGATCGTTTCCACCGAATTATGGGATCATATCTCTTGTTTTGATTACGGTTTTTCTATTATATTTCAATAAATCTTATCCATACATTCATATAGACCTCGTGTAAATGTATAAATAAAATTTAATTGAACTTGATTGAAATAGAATAACTAGAACATAAGATTTAATGTGTTAAGTTATAACATCAAATGAGTTTGTTACATGTCTTATCACATAGCAAACTTCAAAAGTTAGTTTGAAGGGTAGGAGAGTCTATAAGTTTATAAACTCCACTTCAATTTCTTTTTATCACCAACGTAAGACAATTAGGCCGTAACATTATACCACATTTCGTAGCCCAAGCATTAGCGGGCTAGCTGTACGCTAGACCTTTTCTAGCTCGAACAAACAATTAGACCATATAAGAGTCGCTTTTTTAGCGATTAGAGTTGATAATAAATTATATTAAATTTAATAATAAATAATATAATATTTTAATTTTAATTTAATTCAAATTTTAATTCAATTTAATAAAAATTTAATTAGCTCAAATTTTAAAACTAAAAAATCAATAATGTCATCTTATTTCAATTAGTTTAATTTAAAACTAAAATTAATTAATTTAAATATAACGTTAATTTGAAAATAATTAATATTAACAAAAAATAAAAAATCTCATTTAATAGTTGTAAAATTAGTTATGAATCGTAAATTTTATAATATAACCAAATTAATAAAGATTTTTTTAAAAAAGTATTATTTATTATAATAAAGATAATAATTAAAAACGAGTACTGAGTCGCAACTAGCAACAGGATGTGACTGTCGGTGGCACTGTTCTCCATAGCGCGTATGTATGTATGTCTCTATGTTCAACCAATCAACCGTTTTGACCAAATAATTAGCTTCTTGCCGTACATATTTTTCACATTATTTTCAGGTATTGTTTTAAATTAAAATTGATAAAGAGTCAAACTACTTAATTTATAATTATATTTATTTGAGTTTTGAATAAAAATTAATATTGATATTAAAATTCAAAGTAAATTAAATAACATTTTTATAAATTTAATGCCGATAACTTATTTTTAATTCTTAATATATAATAATAATAATAATAATATAAGAAAATAATTAAAATGTATATACTATACGTCTCTTACTACAATTTTTATTAAAATAATTTGATTAATTTTTTAAGTTTTATATCATAAAATATTTTAAAATAATATAATCGTCGTCGTCGTCACACTCAATCTGAAGTTTCGAAGTAAAGTTTGGAAAGGTCTCATAATATAATATAATATTAGTAATACCAACAATGAATATATCCATTTTCTACAATTTAAATCTACACCAAATTACATCATAATCACCACATTTGTCAACAATGAGCCGGGAATGAGTTGTATCGACTAGGATTTGTCTCTAACTTTATTAATTTAAATCATTCGAATCTGGATTAATTAGATCGAAAATAAAGTATTTGATAAAATTCTTCTTTAGTGTCGAGGTAATAGCTATGAATTGTCATTGATTTCCGAAAAATAATTGAATAACGAAATTTATTACGGGACATACAATGAATTACGGAAGTATGATTGATCATTATGTGTTTAATGTAACTTAATTTGTCAAGTCTAATCTATAATGTAATAGGTTTAGATTTGATTTGTGGAAGGTTAGGTTTCATTCTCATTACGCGTTACTTGACCAATTTGGCATTCGCGCGTGTGCGTGTCTTAGAAATGAAGACATTCAACTGTCCCAAGCTGTAAGGAAACAAAATCAGAAAGAGAAGATAAAAAAGGTTACCGAATTTCCTTATCTTATGGGACTGAGATCTCCTAACAAACTTTGGCTCCAAACCTTGGCTTCAAGAGACAGCGAAAGATTATCTCTCTTTTATAAATTATGAATCAAATTTGAATTGTTCGGATTTGAAGTCTAATTAAATTTCAGATATAATTTACCTACGGTAGAGTGGTAAGGATTCTTCTACCTTAACCAAGATCTCGGGTTTGAACTTTGAATAGAGATTTGACTTAAATTAAGTGGAGCTTATGTTAGAAGAGTTTTTATAAAAAATTACTGTTAGACTGTCAATTAAAAAAAAAGAGCTTTATACAGTAGCTATTTGAAAACATAAAATTAAAAAGTACTTGTATTAATTTTAACCATATTTTATTTTGTAATAAATATTATTTATAGATATAAAAATTATTTAAAATATATCAAATAATATGCAAATTAAGTACAATATATTAATTATTATATAATTTTAAACCATATAAAACATAAATGAAAATATATCTAACCAGTTATTTATATAGATTATAACATAAGTAAAACTAATATTAAAAAATATTAAAACATATAAAAAGACAAATAATATTATATAAATCTTAAAATAAATGTAAAATTTGTGGGTATTGTGGAAATTATGTATAAAACATAAGGACAAAATGGACTAAAAAATAGTCTCATTAATTGATCTAAAAAATCTATCTGAAAATTTACTTTTTTGAAAAGCTCCAAATTTGAGTTTCTTAAAATGTTATATTTTGGCTGTCAAAAAAAACTATATCTACTAAAAAGGTGCTTTTTAATTTTACGGTAAAACACTAATTAAAAAAAATCTTTTGCAATAAAAAAAAGTGTTTATTTATCCTCCAAAAATTCAACCAAACAGGCATTTAGTCAATTTTGAATCAGTGTAAAGTTAATATATCAAATTCAACTTAATTGAATTTGAATTTAGAGCATTGGTTTGAGTAGTACGAACTCCTTATTCAAAAGAACGTTGTTTTGA
>JANJEY010000005.1:2764998-2787011 GCA_024703695.1 Erythroxylum cataractarum | reverse complement strand
CTGAAGTTTCACAACAAAGTAGGATCTAGAGAAGTCTAATAATACGCAGTCTTACCTCTACATAATAGAGAGGTTATTTCCAACAGACCCACATTTAGATGTAACAATAAAAGAGTGATATATGTACAAGCGTAGATAAGTAAACTGGCATACTAACTAACTTTGTAAATAAAATTACCAAAACAATACATAAATAAATAAACAATTTGGCGTAGTCAAAATAATATACCCGATGGTGTCTAGATTTGTTAGTACCTAATATGCTGCAAAGACCGACTCTTTATGTTGCTAAATAAGTTACGGGTCTTTGTTCAAAGGCCTTGATGGTAAGACAATCCTACGGTTATAGACTGTCTTGTGAGATCTTTCCCTTACACACGTGTCCTGAAAAACTAAGTTATGGGTCTGAAAACCTTGTCTAAGTCTTACAACTAGCACTGACTGAAAAGAACATCCGGGTTGGACTCCCTGTGCAGTAAGTACGTGGCGCAAGCATAAAATAAACATTTCCTAAATACTTCCTCAACTGTTGTGAGGGAGCTTTAAAAGGTATCCTCTATTCTTATTCGGTCATGCCAAACTTTTATATTACTATTCACTGCTTATGTAAGGGCCAACTTTGACATATCTTTCTTGATCACTTATTTCCAGTTTTTGTAAGGCTTCCCATTTCTTCTCTTGTAGTCAGTAATAGTTATATTCTCACAGCACCGAATCAGAGCACCTAAGGCCCTCCTGCGCACATGCTCAAACCACCTCAACCTAGTCTCCCTTAGCTTGTCGACAATGCTAGCCACCCGTAGCCTGTCTCTCATCACCCTATTCTGAGTCCTATCTTTTTTGGTAAATTCACACATCCACCTGAGCATACGTATTTTTGCTACTAACAGCTGTCTTATATGTCTATGCTTAGTAGGTCAACATTCTGCCTCATACAATATTACATGGTTGGTCGAATAACCATTTTATATAATTTCTCTTTGAGTTTTAAACGAATCTTTTTATCACATAAAACACTTGATGCACTTCGTCATTTAGCCAACCCGGATCTAATACGGTGTACTATATCAGCATCAATATTTCTATCTCTCTGAATGATGAACCAAAGGTATTTAAACTTGATTTTTGTGGTATGACGTTGGTACCAATTGCTACTATCTACTCCTGTACAACTAAAAGTTACATTCTAAATACTCTCTTTGACCTACTCATCTTAAAACTTTTTAATTCTAACGTTTCTCTCCAGCATTCTAACTTGAAATTGATCCCCCACTTGGTCTCATCTACCAAGACAAAATCGTCAACGAATAACATACACTACGATACGTCTCCTTTAATATGTTTAATAAGTTAATCTAACACTAATGTGAACAGAAAAGAGGCTTAAGGCCGAGCCTTGGTATAGTCCTACCTACACTAATAGAAAACACTTCCGTGTCACCTCTTACCATCCTTGCTCTAGTCAATGCTCCTTTATACATATCCCTAATTACTCTGATATAAGCCACAGGAATGCCCTTTGCCTCCAAACATCTCCACAAGACTTCTCGAAGAATCCTATCATACTTCTCGAAGAATCCTATCATACGCCTTCTCCAAATTAATAAAAACTATATGCAAATCTTGTTTATGCTCCCTGTAGCATTCCATTAGTCTCCGTAATAGATGTATTGCTTATGTCGTGGACCTAACATGCACAAATCCAAATTGGTTGTCCGATCAGAAGCAGCCCTTCGAATTTTCTTTTTAATTACCTTCTCCTATAATTTCATGGTGTGACTTATTAATTTGATGCTTCTATAGTTGTGACACTGTTGGATGTCCCCTTTGGCCTTGTGTAAGGGGATTAAACTACTCATTCTCCATTCGTCTGATATTTTGGTTGACTCTATCTAAAAGCTTAAATCTAATAAAGTATTTTTAAAACTCGATCTAATAAATAAGATAGAAATTTTCAAATATACTTAAAGTAATATTATAGAAAATTTCAAATATACTTAAAGTAATATTTTAAAAATTGGACTGAAAATTAAATCGATAAGACACGAGATTTCAAATTTAAAAGGTATAATTAATATTAAATTATTATAAAATCAGTTAAATATTGAATAAAATTAAAAAATTTGAAAATTAATTAAAAAGATTATCCATACTCATCGAAAAGTTTAAGATTTAATTAAAAAATGAAACTATTAAGTTAAAATTAATTTTAATTTTAGCTTATAAAATAAATTAATTTGTAAAAGCTACAAACTGATTAATTAATTAACTAATTAATTTTTAACAATAAAAATTATTAAACTAAATCAAATCAACCAATTTAAGCTTCACTATTAATCTGATCGAACGATTTCATTTTTAAAACAGTTAAATAGACTCGAGCTTGAACCGTTTATCTACATCTGATAGAACTCAGAGTCTCAGCCTAGTCGAATCATTTTCAGGTTGAACCCGACTATTAACATCCTTACTTGAATCAAAATTAATGGTTTAATCATACCATAAATGTTCAAAGACATTACAACAAAGCCGGTGACTTGCTGTCTTAATTAGTAGTTACCGATAATATATCAGAATCAAGGTTGGAGGTGGCATTATTAATGGCTGCTTTGCTTTTCTAACAGAAACAATCATTATATACATGTATTCAGTTGTCTTTTGCACAGAGCAGCAGAAACAGAACACACCTCAGTTGTAGTTAGCCGCCAACTACGTTACGGGAGCAAAGCATTCGCATGAACATGCTGAAATGCAGAAGAAAACATTTGGCCAACAGGTTTCATCAGTTTCTTGCTGGACACGTATGCCATGACAATCGTAAACAAGGAGATTAAGGAAGGTCTCTCTTGCTGAGAAGCTAGCTGAGATCAGACCGTGATTTACTCTCTTACCATTTTATTGAGCTAAAGTATGAGGGTATCTTAAGTGGACGATTCCACCTTTTGGGACAAGAAGAGCAAAGAAAGAATTCCATCTTATGGATAGAGATGAAAAATAGATAGGCCAAATCTAAGCATGGCCTGACATATTTTATTGAGCTATAAGTCCATAATTTGTAGTCGTTATTTTTTGGATGTACAAGAGATAAATAAAATTTTAAATTAAAAATAAAAATGGTTATTTTTATAAAGTGATTTCATTTTTGTTATAATTGTTAAGTTCGGGTTTAAATTGGATTGGACCCAAGCCTAAATGTCATCTCTATTTATAGATACGAAAAGAAAAAAAGTTTAATTTCAATATGCTTTTATCAACAATTTTAAAAAAAGTTAAACTAATAAAATGTTAGGTTTAAAATTTAAAAGTTTAAGATGTTTTAAATAATCGTAATTTAAATAAAATTGAAAGTTTTAAAATATAATTAAAGAAGGTTGTAATTGTTTATTAAAATAAATTAAAGTTTAATTAAAAATTGGTTAAATAAAAACTAAATAATTTATTTTAATTTATAAAATTATTGATTAATTAATAAACTAAATAATTTTTTAATATGTCTAATTGGACAAGGATTTCATGCCCAACAAAATAGCATTAATCTCATCATTATCATCATATCTAGTCTAAAATTTCACTTCATAATTATCACGCTCAGTCTAAAATTTCATAATAAATCGGTCCGAAAAAAATAGCATTAACCTAATTTCAAGAATTGGGGCTGACGTGAGTGTCATGGGTGTGTGCTAGGAATCCATAGCAGTTAACAGCAATGTTGTTGAAGAGTTTGTCTTTCGTGACCCGCCCCAGAAAAGGATTGATCCACAGGCACAGCGACTTTGACCATATTCATATCGAACACATACATACCGTATAAATACATACTATATAAATGATGCATGCATGAATTGACAAAGAACAGGCAGCAGCTCACATTCGTATGTTGTTGACCTCGTAAAGTCCGACAGTTTTAGACACCCTTTGAACTGTTTTCTCTCCGTCATCTGAAGTTCTCACAGATCGAAGAATTGGTTGATGGGCACTGATACTTCAAAAATTGAAGAAAACAGCAGACGTGGTGGTGATGAGTACAATCATCAACTGTGTAATAATGGATTCAACTATCTTATTGTGAGGCCAGAGAATGGAGGAGTAAGGGACTTGTGGAGGTATATGGTTTGGGGTGACAGAGGGAGTGGGAAGAAGTTCTTGGAGAGTTCAGAAGAGGGTGTTATGGATGGGGTTTCAGATGACAACCGTTGGGTGATATTGGTTTCTATTGTGGTTCGCAAGGTTCTTGCTTTCTTTGGCAAGCCCATGGAGGATGTAGGGTTTGTGCTGGAGTTTATTCTCAATCTTCTTTCTGAAAATAGCGGTCTTCTTACCTTATTCTACAACCTTATTCAAGGTATTTGGAAATGAATCTACCATCCCCCCATCTCAGTTTTGTAGTGTTTCTGCAAAACTGAGATGATACCAAAACCATCTATGTTGTCTTTTTGTTGCCTAGGACATGAAAGGTTGTAACTTTCTATGGGTAATAGACTGAGTTCAAAAGTTTTCGTGCTATGTTTATGCACTTTAATGATCCTAACCTGTGCATACCTCAAAATCATGAACATCCATTGATGTTTTCTTGGTAGGAATTAAGAAGTTTTCTACTGAAGAAAATGAATTGTTTGGCTCTACGAAGTTGCTCCATGTGTTTGATGAAATGTGCTCTCTTATGCATTTGCTTGCTCTTATCAGAACTGCAGATGAATAGTTCCAATGCCATCTGTTGTTAAACCAGAAGAGTCATTAACATGATCAGATAGGTTCTCACAGAATTTAAAGTCTGAATTGCAGGGAAAGCGGTGATACCAAAGAGAGGTACAGAGACTTTTGTCAGCACCATTGGCCAACTGGATGGAAGAATAGACCTATACAAGCCTAAAAGCTTGGCTGAGCGAACAGATGATTTTCTTTCTGCAGAAGTTGGGAATCGTGTTCTCTTGGACCTCTGTATCATGGCTGCCAAGTTAGCTTATGAGAATGCCAAAGTTGTCCAAAGTGTTGTTGATCATCACTGGAATGTGAGCAACTCTCTTCTGACCTCTGTCTGTGCACTTTTGATTCTTTTACTGCAATAGTTTCTAACAATTCCTGTTTTGGCAAAATCAGATGGATTTTGTTGATTTTTACGACTGTTGGAATGGTAAGATAATCCCTTCATAAATGTGATCATTATCAAAGATTTCTACAATTTCCAGGCCTCCAGCTTCACTTATCCTTCATCAATAAATGAAGCCTGTTGTCTTTGCTTCCTTTCTTTGATGATTTTTTACTGCCCTTTCATCTGCATATGCATGATAGATTTCCAAAAGCAATGGTCTACCCAAGTTTACATACTATGTGACAAGCGAAAAGATGCCAAGTTGATTTTGATCAGCTTTAGAGGAACCGAACCTTTTGATGCTGATGACTGGAGTACAGATTTTGATTACTCTTGGTATGAAATCCCAGGAGTGGGAAAAGTCCATATGGGATTCTTAGAAGCAATGGGCTTGGGCAACAGAGCTGATACTGCTACTTTCCATTACAACCTTCAGAGGAAGCCCAAGGATTTTAACTATTCAAATGCAACTGATGGTGCCAAAAGCTCCTCAGAAGCATTTGAAAGAATTCTACCTCATATGCTGAAGAAGACTGCGTACTATGCTGTAAGAGAGAAGCTCAAGATCTTACTGAGGGAGCACAAGGATGCGAAATTTGTAGTCACTGGTCACAGCTTGGGTGGGGCACTTGCCATATTGTTTCCAACTGTTTTGGTGCTCCACAATGAGATTGAAGTAATGCAAAGGTTGCTCGGTGTATACACATTCGGACAGCCAAGGATCGGGAACATGCAACTTGGGAAGTATATGGAAACCCATCTCGAATACCCGGTTCCTAAATATTTCCGAGTAGTTTACTGCAATGACCTTGTGCCTAGGTTACCTTATGATGACAAGACCTTCTTGTATAAGCACTTTGGAGTGTGCCTGTACTATAACAGCTTGTACATGGAACAGGTATGTACACCTGCTTCTTTCCTCAAAGTTTTCTTGCATTTTCAGGCATATCTTTTAGTATGCTAAGTCTTGAACTTACAAGAGTCAGTTTATGTGACATCTGGCACTTGATATTGTGTGGTTGATGATGTATCCTGCTTGCGACTGGATGATGCAGCAATTACCGATCATTTTAAATATAAATTATCTAAGACAAAGAAAGCTTGCTTGAGTGTGATCAATGTCATGGTGAAACAGATGAAGCATGCGGTTATCTTCTCTATGCTTTTCCTTTCAATTATTCTGTTTCTTTCTTGATTATGTTTGTTTTGAAGAAAGTGGATGAAGAGCCGAATAGAAATTTTTTCGGGTTGAGATATCTCATTCCGGTGTACCTGAATGCTGCGTGGGAGCTAATCCAAAGTCTAATAATGGGGTACATCTATGGGCCAGAGTACAAGGAAGGATGGTTCTCCATATTGTTCAGAGTAATGGGATTGGCATTCCCTGGTATTTCTGGCCATTGCCTTACAAATTATATCAACTCGGTGAGGCTTGGAAGGCTGCAAATTTCGTTGACATCCTCTTCCTGACAAGCTTTATTTGAAAATGGAATTTTGTAGCATTGTCAACTAAGATAGGCTGCTTTCTTCATCGTAAAGTTGCAAGATTAATTCTGTAAAATAATATCATCACAGTCTGAGAGAAATAATGTGCCGATTCCAGGCTATTTCTTGTGTGTTATTGGTTGAAATCTTTTTTTTTATAGCCATTTTCCTGTAAAAATTCAATCGTGTTTTGAAGAAAATAAATTTTCTTTTGTTCTTAATTATTGAGAATGGATTGAGAAATGATGCTGGAACAAATTCCAGGTGGTGTCTAGCTTTATCCTTAAGTTAAAAGTCTAGAATTTGACATGAAAGACAAGTACTAATTGCATTTTCAATTGGATGCTGCAGATTATATGCTCATGTCAGTTTTCCAGAAAGCTTGCAGGTTCACAATTTGGTCTGCGGCCACTTGGTAAAATGAACACATGAAATAACTTGATTTCAGGAAATTTGAGCCACTAATTCTGTCAGATTACAAATGCTATGGAGCTTTAGATTTGCTTCAGACCATTGCCTTTGCAGATATAACCAAGAAAATCACATGAGCCATCCCTATGTTGGAGTTTCTGTACAACCCATTGCCTTAAGCCTCCTCATGTTATCTTAACAACATTCACAGATGTCTTCAACCCTATCATGGACAATCATTTTGATCTAAACTAAGTTGTTTTTTATTTTTTGTTTTCTGCAGGCATCTTGTTTTTTATTTTTTGTTTTGTACAAGCATCCTATTCCCAGCTTTCAGCTCTGCTTTCCCTTCTTCCATGACAACAGAAACTGGATATACGGAAAGACTGCCATTGTATAACTATTCATCAGCAGATGCAACTTCCAATATCGGATAAAAGTACAAACTTGTAGCTGCAGAAGTAGGAATGTTGACACCAGAACTAATATTGTTTCCGTAAAGCAAAGGTACTGCTTTCAGCCTTCTTTTAATTTCTTCATCCATTTCTCAGCCCCTTTGATGGTGCTCAAGCTACAAGACTAAATCTTTCAGCTCTGTCCATGGTGGAATTACTTTTTGGACACCTAACGACATCAGCCAAAACCTTCATCCATTTCAGATACCACAAGAGAAGAGTATCTAAGTCCCCATTTCTGATGAGTACCTGTTATTAGTGTCAGCCCCTGTGATTCAGAAGTGAAAAAACTTCAATTTCCCCAGATTTGGCCTGAGAGTGTGTTGAAGACTAGGTTCTAGTAGGTTCCAAAAGAAGAAATTTAGCATGTGAGGGTATAGTGGGAAATGTTGTGAGAGTTAGTTACATGACAAGAATAAAAGGGTGTAGAGGGGGAATGCATATTCATCGGGTATGATTAGGTGATTGGTAACTGTAGGGAGGTTAGCTAGCCCTCGAAGTCTAGCTAAGGAAGTCGTTCCAGTGGTGATTCACTGTTAGAGAAAGTAGGTCTCTAACAGAGTGGTGCATAGCAGAACATGTTTTTTTATCATTATTGCATATTCTTTTACTTAAACAAGTTCCATCTTCTTTCTCCTCGTTGCTTAACAAGTTTTAAGGATGATACATTAAACATTCAATCATCTAGTTGAGGAGTATTAAGTAGATTTGCTATATATCAGATAACAGAATTTTACTATAGGAAACTGGGACATGTTGCTTATGATATGTGACAAGAGTTCATGTATCTGGTAGAAAATAACAATACTGCATATTTGGCTTTGATCTATAACAGCCAACTCAAAAACTGAATTCACTTGCCTGTAGTTATTTATTTATACATCTCTGTGGAAAGTTTCCATTTACATTGTATAAAATGTGAAAGTAAAAAACAAAAAAACATAAGTCTGTATGTATACATCTGATCTTAGTGATGAAGGAGAAGCAGGCATATGCCACTAACCCTTGTTTTGGTTTCTGTGTGAGCCTACATTCTGGAGCCAATCAACAACATCCTTAATGGTTGGCCTCTTGAAGGGATTCTGGTTTACACACATGCAGGCCACATCTAACACTTGCACCATCTCCTCCTCAAACCCTTTCCCTTTCAGGAGAGGATCAAAAACTTGATCTTGCTTGCCTTCACTTCTCAGTTGCTGCACCCAACCAACCAATTCTCTTGACATCTTTGGTTTGAATACCTCCACTGGCCTCTTCCCAGTGAGCAGCTCAAGCATGACAACCCCAAAACTATAAACATCCCCTCTCATAGTGGCTACCCATGCCTGGCCATACTCTGGAGGAATGTAACCCAAAGTCCCCACAAGTTCAGTTGTGACATGAGTGTGATAAGGGAGTATCAGTCGGGACAATCCAAAATCAGCGACATGTGCTTCAAACTTCTCATCGAGGAGTATGTTGCTGGACTTGATGTCACGGTGAATAATGTGTGGCTCGCAAATCTGGTGCATGTAAGCCAGGCCAGTACTTGCTCCTCTAGCAATCTTCAACCTGGTTGGCCAGTCTAGATGAGATGCACCATCAGCTTTCTCGTGCAACCAGTAATCTAAACTTCCATTCTCCATATATGAATAGATAAGCAGCCTAAAGCCTTCATGTACACAATAACCTTGCAGGGAAACCAGGTTCTCATGTTGTGCCGTAGATAGAGCCTCCACCTCTGCTTTGAATTCTCTTTCCATCAGGCCAAAATCTCCCGACAGCTTCTTCACTGCCAACTTGGTACCATCAGCCAAAGTTGCTTTGAAAACCAAACCAAAGCCCCCACAACCCACAATGTTTGCTTGATTGAAGTTGTCAGTGGCTTTCAAAAGTTCCAATATGGTTAGATCCTTTAGCTCATAGGTATCGCTTGAAAATACTACGACAAGGCTAGTATCTTTGTCAGCTGTAGACGGAAATTGAGAGCACGAATTGATCGAAATTGTATCTAGCTCAGTTTTTTCAATGTCACCTCCTGGAATGATCCTTCTCTTAGACAATATCCACAGTGCAAGGATAGTGACAAGTAGTCCAGTGCCAAAGCAGATACCAAGGATCAGTCCAACAAGAAGTTTGGCGTTTATACCTTTAGGTTCAACAGGATGGCTGACTCCTGATGGATTGTTGCATGAACGCTGCAAAATCGAACCGCACAAACCTGGATTCCCAAGAAAGCTGGAACTTGGGAAAGTATCAAACTGACCTCCAGATGGTATAGGCCCTTGAAGATTGTTATTTGCCACACTGAACCAAGATACGAAATGCAGACCTCTGAGGGATGAAGGGATTTCCCCAGACAAGTAATTTCCAGAAAGATCCAACCTTTCCAAGTTAGTCAGGTTGGAAATCTCGTCCGGAATGCTACCAGTGAAATTATTATGGCTGAGGTCCAGGACATGAAGGGCTCTCAGTTGGCCAATCTCTGTAGGTATATTGCCAGTGAGGGTGTTATTTCCTAAGTATATAGCTGGTGGTAAATTGGAGAGCTGGTTGTACTGCTGATTAGTAGCATTATTTGGCATGACAAACACAGGTAACTCTAGATAACTGCGGTTGACTCGTCCTACAGCCTCTTGAGATGATAAAGCTGTCAGTTTTGTAAGTGACAATGGAAAATCTCCAGAAAGCTTGTTGCTTGACAAGTCTATGTAAAAGAGATTTGAAAGACTGCCCAACCAACTGGGAATAGAACCGGTAAGACGATTAAGCGACAGGTCCAAAACTTCTAGGTTCTTGAGATTGAATAGCCAGGCAGGTATCTGACCATATAACTGGGAGCTACCTAGGCCCAAAACCTGAAGACTTTGAAATGCAGACGAGTCTATGATGTTTTCATCACTTGGTATAGTTTCATTGATAAAATTCACAGAGAGAATCAGGGTAGTGAGGTTCTTACAACCCATCAGAATCTGTAGTGCCCCGGTAATATTGTTTAATTTGTTGGTGGAAATTGACAGGAAGGACAAAGATTGTAGCCCTAATATGCCAGGTGTGATCTGACCTTCTAGCTGATTAAAAGCAAATCTAACTGCAGTCAGTGACTTGCATGAATAAAGGCTTGCAGGCAAATTACCTGTGAAGTTATTGTTGCCAAGATCAAGGATGCTAAGCTGGACGAGTTTTGTAAAATTGAAGGCAGACAGGTTTCCTTCCAACTTGTTGACACGCAAATTCAGTCTGACCAGATTGACACAATTCATCAGAGAGGGAGGCAGACTTCCTGTGAGGTTGTTGATGTGAAGATGAAGCTCCTCCAAGCTTGAAAGATTGCCAATATCCAGAGGTATTGGACCACTAAATCCATTAGAGTAGAGCTCGAGGATCTTAAGTTTATTAAGGTTGGTGATGGCATCGCTTATGGGACCAGAAAAATTGTTGAGAGGCAGGGAGAGACGTTCAAGTGAGACAACCTTGTATACGTCATCAGGAAGTGTCCCAGAGAGATTGTTGAAACCTGCAGAGAATCTCTGCAACTTGGAACATTGGCCTAGTCCTGGGGGAATTTGGCCGCTAAAATCATTGTTGGAGAAGTCAAGAATCATCACAGAGCGAGAAGAAGCGAGGCAGATATCAGAAGGAATCGACCCTGAAAAACTATTGTTGCTGACATTAAAGATTGTCAAGTTCCAAGCTGATTGAAGGAACGAGTTAGAGGGACTGATTACTCCATGAAAGTGATTGCTTGACAAGTCCACAATCTGAATCATACTCGTGCCATTACTTGCACTGAAATTAGATGGCAGTTCCCCAGAGAGACGATTGTAGCCGAGATCAAGGATCCGAAGGTTACTAAGAGAAGAGAAGAACCCATCTGTGAGAGCGCCAGAAAAACGATTATGCGACAGATTGAGGTATGAGAGACGAGAAAGATTGAGAATTGACGGAGAAATTGAGCCAGTGAGGCCTTTAGAAGGTATGTTAAGACCAACAACGCGACCATCAGAAGAATCACAAACAACACCTTCATAGAGACAGCAGTCAACAGAAGAAGACCAATTCAAAGCAGAGGAAGATAAATTGGAGAAAAAAGACAACAGAGATTTCTGATCATCTTGGTTACAGAAAGTTGCAGCTTTGGAAGAAGGTAGCAACAATACTACCACCAAAAGAAGAACAAAATAGAATACCATCACCAGAGATGCTTCCTGTTTTCTTGGTCTTGAAATGATAGACGAACAAGTTAAGAAACCAAGTTGAGCTAAGTTGACTTTTTTATCTGTCATCATCATAGCCACCATATTTTACAGGACTAGCTCAAGATCACATAAGGTGCAGCTTGTCACGGTGTTGGTGGTGGTGGTGGTGGTGGTGGTGGTGGAGGAGGAGGAGGAGGAGAAGAAAGTGGATGCCAAGTGCAAGATTTATCTGTTCGTTAGGTGGCGACCAAAGTGGTACAACAAGACGGATTTAGAGGTTGCAGTGAGCTCGCGCCCCATTGACCAAAACATAAAGAAAGACAGAAAGTTGAGGTATCTGCGTACGTGGTGTTTGTGTCAGTGGATATTATAATGCCAACTTACGTATAAACATTTACCAAAAATCAAGTAATAAGATGAGCACTAAGGAAGGAGCTGTATCATGAAAAATATGAATATCTTAATAGCGTTTACTTTTTGGTGGGGGCGGCTAAGTGACTGGTGATGGTGGTGTAGATGGTGGTGGTGCAGGTTGTGGAGGTAGTAGTAGTGGTGGTGGACTTTTTCGATGGTCATCATTGATTTATGACCAAAAACAATTCTACCCCACAATGGTAAAAGCTTGTCAGCCATTGAAGACGATTAAAAAACTACAGCCCCATAGATATCGACAGATGGAACTGACCTAATTCCTTCACCCAGAGGGTTTTTATTGTCCTAACTTGGAGCTCAAGATTAACTGTGAAAACATTAAGAATATAATAGAGGAAAATCATATAAAAGGTTCAATCTTTCATCGGATTAGAGGATTAGTTGTTGCTCGTAAGTAAGAAAGTAGAGGAAAATCATACAAAGAATCCATCTTTACAAAAATCAGTGGAACCCCATCAAACCCTTTGCTTCCCAAATTGAAACTCAAAGCAAATCTGTGAAAAGATATAAGCAAGAAAATAGAGGAAACCCATATGAAGAATCAATCTTTTTACCTAGTGAAAGTTGGTGGACGAAGAAATAATGAGTGAAATGACCAAATCTTTTGTTTATGTGCTACGAATATTGACTGGTACAACTGTGTCCTTTTAAGAAGGAGATGGCTGTATCTGCACTACTTACCCAGGCATTTGAATATAAGTCGTGCGACTTGACCTGTATTTTTGTTCCTGTGGACCTCCATCTTTCACAATCATTGTTTAGTTATAGTGCTAAAGCCAGACATGAGATAAATTTCAGGCTGTCATATACTACTGGTAGTGCTAACACTATCCTCTTCTGATGATAAATGGTGTTGCAAGGTTCTTGATCAAGTTTTCATGGCGGCTGAGAAGTGTTTTATGGTTACAGATTTTATAAACCAGCTCCAAAAACGCATCCACTTACCACAATTTTGTTCACAAATAAAACCCTTCTCCAAAATAAAGAATCAATTTCTCATGAAGTTTATTGTTACACTGATTTTATCTGATATTACATGAAAAATTCTGCATCCAAAGTGTAATTTTCAAAGAACAGATCATGAATGTCCCTCCTGAACAAAAGGGGTTGCAACTTTACTACCAAAGAACACGATGAATCTTTAGCATAAGATACTTTTGAGTTGACCTCTTCACTATTCTATCCCAGAAGACATGAAAAGATAAGGTACAACTATATTATGAGTGGCTCTCATCTCAACTGGATCTTGGCAAATTGCAACCACTATCAGTCCTGAAAGCAATCTTTCTGTCTGGTTTGGCTTCTGCAGAAAACTGAAAGGCTACAATTTTTATTGTCATGGATTTAAACTGTATGAGCTGCTTGGATCACATTCAAGTCCAGATTCTTGAGCCTCACTACTGATTCAACATGCCCCCTTAACGTGTGAAGCTCCCCAAGTCTGCAAAGATCAAGGAACATTTAGCAAGCACCTTTATAACTTCTAACTTGTAGGAACTACTCCTCAAAGAATTGTTTATGAGAATGGCTAATGATTCTAGTGTACCTGGCGATTTCAGCACGCCTTCTTGCCTGTTCAGCAATCAGAGAAGATCGCCTTCCGTTGAACTCCAAGTCAATACCCGACAAGCCTTGTAAACTTCTCTGAGAAAGAATCCACTTAGCTGCTCTATCTTCCTTCCCATAATCCTTCTTAGAACTGAAAGCAGTCTGTTATGGACACCAAAACAGATCAAGTCAAAAAAACTGAGCTCCTGAAAGAAGAATTGCAAACACCAGAGCATTGAACAGTGATTGCCAATCTCACCTTTCTGTCAAATAAAAGATTCCATGCATCACCACTCAAGGCATAACGAACTGTGAACTTGATAATATCCAGTGGTATGTAGAAGATCAAACTATATAACCATATCACACCAGCCCATCCCCATCCAATGCCTCTAATATAAGCAAAGCTAATATGTGCATATACAGCAATCAAGGTAGCCACCTGAAAAATTGAAGAACAGCCATCTCAGTAACAGTTTGGGAATCTGAACCTGCTAAATTTGTGCAGTGGGTTGCATCCCTTCAGGGGAGGTATAATGCGAAAAATTCTTACCAGTTGAGCCACCACAAAAGCACACATCAATAGTACTCCGGGCCTCTCTGAGAATGACCAACTTTGACTGCGTGTGACAAATATCAGGGCCTGGCTAATGATACTGACTTGTAGATATATGGCAGATGAAACTTCCTCAGTGTTGCTGGATAAGGACTTCACATGGAAGTGCGTCTGAGAGATGATTATCAGGGAGAGAAATAAATCAGTTAAGAGATGCATAAGTAGTACGTGTTCCAACATTTTAGGACAGGAGTATAATTTCATTACCTCGAAGAAATTAGTTGACACCACAATCCAATAGAACAGGACAGTGACCACAGCAAGATATGTGCCAATAACAATGCCTGTTGCAAATATCTCATTGAGCTTCCAACTGTCAGGACCTGGAGATGGCCTTACACGATCTTTCGAAATTGTCATTATCGTCCCTAAAGATAATCACAGATTATCAGTACTCAGTATCATTTATTTATAAAAGTGGAATGAGTATTTGTATTTTGAGAATTTACCATCATTTAGTATCGCAATTATCAGTACCATAAAAGGAGGGAAGTCATATTCCCATATCAAAGCCAAAAGTACGAAGCCGAGCTGCAAAAAGGATCAATTAAATTCACAAGTCAATCAAGAATGTAAGCAGAACTGATGCTCAAATATTCACTAGTGCTGCAGAAAGAGTTTAATAAAGTAGAAGAAAGCCACTTACCACGATCCTAATGGTTATGGACACAGCATATATCTGCAGATGTATGAAGACTTGTTAGTTCTCCATAAATGAACACAAAAGCTAGACATAATGTCATATTGCAACTTGTTAAGTGTGAGAATGCATTGAACTTTGTTTGCTCAAGATCATTTATATATTTGATTCCTGCCTACAGAGATCATCACGTATTTGCATCTTGATATTGGTCTGTAGCACATACCATGCTGCATTTAGTGTACTTATAAGCAAGATTGGATACTAATACTTAACTGTATAGTTCTTCATTCTTTGGAATATGGCTCTGCTGGTTAAGACAGCACTAACAATCACACTTAATCCAGGCTCAGTTAAGACTATATCAGCTGCACCTCTTGCAGCATCAGTAGAATCTGCGACTGCTATTCCGATGTCCGCTTTCTTCAAGGCAGGTGCATCATTCACACCATCTCCAGTCATTCCAACCACATGTTTCTTTTGTTGTAAAATTTTTACAATTTCAAACTTGTGTTCTGAAATAGTAAAGTTATAGTTTCAATTAGAAAAAGAGAAGCATGAAGCTTTATACAGGTAAATTTTGACGGAAAATTGACCTTATCTTTCAAAAATTACTGGGACTTCAGCTTTTGTTCTTATTTCATTTTGTTTGTGTCAAAAAGTTATTGTAATTTAGCTAAATTTTGAAGTAATTTGAGATATTAGTTTCCAGCATAAGTACCAGGGAAAACACCAGCAAAGCCATCTGCTTTTTCAATGAGCTCATCCACTGGAAGAGCTTCATTTTCATCCTTATCACGGCCTAACAATGATGAAGAGGGGTACATGTTTGTCCCCATGCCAAGTCGTCTTCCAGTCTCCTTCGCAATTGCCAGTTGATCACCTATTAGCATATTTATGGTGTTAGTTTCTAAACTGATATGTCTGCAGGAGGTACTCAAAGAGGCATTAAGAAAGATATCTGCAATATGATAAGCAGCTACGCTGGCTGCTTTTCTGATACACTTTTTAAAAAACCAATGATTCAAAAAAATTTCTCAAGAAAAATGTCAATAAATCTCATATTGCACTTCTCTAACAATAGTACAGACAGATTACTAACAACCGAAGATTTAGACAAATCAACAAAACTTGCATCTACCTGTAATCATCTTAACGCATACTCCGAGATTAAGTGCTCGACGGATTGTCTCAGCACTATCGTGCCTTGGAGGATCAAACAAAGGCAGCAGTCCACAAAATTTCCAAGGACTTCCTGGACTATCCTTGCTTTTCTCAGGTACTTCCTACAAGTAGTTCAATGGGTTCATAAGAAAATAAAAAAGGTACCTTATTTCTTTTGCTAAATAAAGCTCAAATCAGTCTGGTGTAATCATATTCCAACAATTATGTACAGGAAAATCCAGCCAGGAAGAATGACACAAGCTCTATACCTGAATAGCAACTCCAAGAGACCGTAAGCCCCTTTCTGCAAATTTGTCAATGATGCTGTGCACTTTCGCTGCTATTTCATTTCTCTCTTGGCACAAATTTAGAATCTGGCATTATAGACAATAGAATCAAAGTTTTGAAAGTTCAATTAGCTACATGCTCAGCCATATATCAGTAAGTCAATATTGAGACTAATTAACTGTCCTGATAATAATTTCAGGCCTCTTAAGATAATAGTTTAACCATCATCTTCAGTTGCAGACAGAATCCTCATAAATTGCAACAAAATAATGAAAATAGAAGCATTCTTAGAAGAAAATAAACACAAGCGGAGAGCAGAAATATATCTGAGAACTTCTGTTCTCAAATATATTATAAGTATGATGTGAAAAATTGAAGATTGAACAAGTAGACACCTGTTCAGGAGCTCCTTTGCTGGCACGGTACCAGTTACCGTCAGAATCGATATATGTGATCGCAGTACGTTTGTCTACAGGATTGAATGGTAAAAAGTGGACTTCTTTGATGTTTGCTCGTGCCTGTAGACATAAAAGTAAAATTGGTCTTGACATAATATTTCAGTTGAAGGAAAGAATATTGACTGAATGCTCATTTCTGTCTCTACCTCCTTTGGATCAGCAAGCATGTTAACAATGGCTGCATCAATAGCATCCTGATTCTCTAACCTAGACGCTCTTGCCGCAAGCAAGACAATCATTTCTCTATCCATTTCATTGTTAAAAACCTGCAGATCATGTACTGTGACTTTTCAGATTATGTTACAGTATTAATCAGATATATAGGGATTTTTGGAATACAGTAACTTCTCTCATACATAACAATCTGTGTTCAGTAGATATTCAAGAGCACAGCATTGCAATATAGTTAGTCTTCTACCTCGATAAGATTGCGATCAACCGTGAGACGGTTCAGGGTAAGTGTTCCGGTTTTATCACTGCAGAGTACATCCATTCCTGCCATTTCTTCAATGGCAGTCATCCTTTTTGTGATGGCACCCTGAAAAGGAAAACAGAATCTGTTTTAAGTTTCAATAGTTTTACAAATTGTTTTATGCTTGTGGTTTCTAAGATTTGCACCTGTTGAGAGAGTCTATGGGAACCTATAGCAAGCGTAACAGACAATACTGTAGGCATAGCTATGGGAATTCCACCAATCAAGAGAACAAGTA
Source organism: Erythroxylum cataractarum (assembly GCA_024703695.1). Taxonomy (NCBI): domain Eukaryota; kingdom Viridiplantae; phylum Streptophyta; class Magnoliopsida; order Malpighiales; family Erythroxylaceae; genus Erythroxylum; species Erythroxylum cataractarum. The sequence continues at coordinate 2,769,537 of JANJEY010000005.1, read as the reverse complement.
GGTTGTTGATACCATCCCTGTATGACCGATGCTGTATTGGGAACATGACGATGATCTCTAGGATCATTCCTATGGCTATTGAGCAAATGCAGAAGTTTCCAATGGCGGTAAGGACCTGTCACAAGATCATAGTAACCACGTCACTTCAAACTAGCAGATTATTTACTTTTTCTTGCTCTAGTGATTTTAGTACAGATTTCTAGTATCAAGTTAATTCCAGGAACAACAAATGAGAAAACAAAAGATTGTTTCAAGTGCATCCATAGAAGACTGGAGTGTTGGGAAAGCTTTTGTTACCTGCTGGAAATGCCCAACAACGTCAGTTGAATCAACTAGATGTGCAGCTTTTCCAAAGAAGGAGTGAACTCCAGTGGCTATTACAAGAGCCTCAATTTCTCCCTGCTTACATGTTGAGCCAGAAAAAACTTCATCACCTGTCCTCTTGGTGACAGGAAGAGACTCTCCAGTAAGAGCAGACTGCAACGGAAAAAAGGAAAATTTTCTTCTTTGTGATTCCATCATTCTGGGATTGTATACAGGTGAGCAACTGACAGGAACAAGTAAGAAGAAATTGCCTGATCAACTTTGAGTGGATCTCCTTCAAGTAGTCTAGCATCTGCGGGGATGATATCACCGAGCTTAATGCTAATGATATCTCCAGGAACCAAAATGGATGCATCTTTTTCTTGCCACTGCCCATCTCTCAGCACCTGCATTCCCAGATGATCAGTTAAAATTTCAGAATTAATTAGTTCAAAGCTCAGATGAATTTGCATCAATCAATCAAATCTGAGAAAGGTTCAAACACATATGCAAGGAAGTAAACAATGGAGACTCTGAAAATGAAAAGGCAAAAGTGCAGCCCTTTCACAACAGAGAATTTTGAAAAGCTAAGCACATACCTTTGTTTTGGGAGCTAAACGGGCCATAAGTGCAGCTGCGGCATTCCCTGCATTGTTTTCTTCTATGAAACTGATGGTTGAGTTGATTACTAGCAAGCAAATGATCCCCACAAAATCCTGCCAATCTGGTCCTTCTCCCTGAAAAATTCATGCCAAATTGGAGATTTTTATGGTTTGGATTAATGTTGATGAACCAAAAAAGAACTCATTGAAAGAATCGTCTAAGAAGAGCATGTACATACTCCACCATTGGCAAGGACTATTGCCATTACTGCTGCAGCTTCCATAACCCATGATAATGGATTCCACATGAAACTCAGGAACTTCAAGAACTTGTTTTCCTGCAAAAAGACAGTGGTTAAGTGCAGTTCAATTGAATTGTAAGAACAGGTGGATTTAGAATTCAGTTGAAATCTGTGATGATCCTGATTGCATCTTCTGCTAGATGTAAAGCTTGATTCAGTTAATTTGGCAAGAAGATAGTGGGAAAAGGTGCTTACAGGCTTCTCTTCCAACATATTTGGACCAAAAATCTTGATTCGAGCTTCAGCATCTTCAGACGAGAGTCCTTGTCTTGATGTTCTGAGCTGTTCAAAGACTTCCTCCAACGGCAGCCGTTCCTGTGAAATCAATTTCAGAGAGAATGAGCTGCAATGAAATGTATTCCGACATTTCTGATACATCTTCATACATTCGATCCACAACTCACCAAGTCGATTCCTTCTCGGTTGAAGTTCTCAGGATCCAACAGTGGCTTTTCCAGTTCTTCAGCCATGATTCAAGCCTCCTCAGAACCTGGAATTAGGTGTAACAGGATGAATCAGGTTTACAATTCTAACAGGCCAACATGTTTCTGTCAAGTTTGCATCAGATGCAATTCCAAATCAATTAGAAATGACTCTAGCCGTAACCAATCTTTGTCATCTTATTGCTAGTTCTGATAGTCTTTCTGCGAAGTTTAGATCTCATTTCAATGTCAAATAACATGCATCACATGGAGACTTCATTAACGTTTCTCAAAGTTCACTAAACTCTACAGCTTCCACTGGCAACTACTTAAAGTGAAAAACGAATAAAGGATCATAAACTGCTGAACTGGTAAACAGCAAAATTGACATCCCAAAACAAGACAAAACAATCAAATCAACAACTTGGGGAATGAATCATGTTTGCAGCACTAGAAACAGTAAGGAAAAAAGAAGCTCCTTCCAAGTACATACTCTTAAACTATGGAGAAACTGAGAAGAAAACGATCTGAGAAAACACTAGTTCTGAGTGATGAATGCGAGACCCTCCAGGCTCATGTGAGTGTTCCCAAAATGGTGCGAGGAAGAAGAAGAAGAAGCTTCCTAGTCCTCCATGTCCAACATGTGTTATATACGTTCCAATACAACCTTTAAACCCTAAACCACGACCAAACATGTTCACAGCACTAAACAAGAGTTTAAAACCCAGAATGGTCGTTACTCACCATCAACTACCATTCAAAACTTGCCCTTCAAACCTAACGGTCACTCCCTCCACTCAACTGTTCCCTCCAAGAAGAACGGAAAGTAACATTTCATCATACAACGATAGTTCTTAGCTGTGTCCCTACGTGGACCACGTGAAACATATTATATATATATATGTTTTATACATAATGAATCTGTCAAAAGACTAAGTTGGTCGCTACCCCTTTTCTCTACCAAACTAGTTAAGTAGATTACAGGTACGTTGTTCTAAGATTTTGACTTTGACTTTTATATATATAAACATCAAGTGATATAATTTGATAACAATGGTGGAGAAGTGTCTTTTATACAGAAAATGACAATGGCAAATGTGAAAGCGATAGATCCATTATAAATTCTGAATCTAAATTTGTTTTAAGTGTTTTGACCAACTTAGCCGGCCGTATGAATCATTAATTTTATGTAATTGTTGATAATAAGTTGGTTCGGGTTGGATTACAAAATTTTTTTAACTCGAAGAGTGTAAGCTCGTACTTAGTCAAATTTGATTTAATTTGTTAGTTTTGAGTCATTTTAACTTGAATTTAGCAATGGCAACAAATTGAGCAGACTTAAGCTTCGAACTGAGCCTTATTAAATATATATTTTTAATTTTTAAACAACGTTTTTTTTAATTAATACAACGTAGTTTTACATAAAAATTTTGGTCTTCCGACTAAATTGAATATATCAGCTTTAATTTGAGCCCGACTCGAAAATTAAGATTTTAAAAAAATGACTTTGATTTTAAGGGGTGCTTAGTTAAGGAAATTGGGAAGATATCAATGGGTAAGGAATAAAATAGGTAAGGAATGAAAAACAATTAATTGATTATATATTATCATTACTTGAATGGTACTTTTATATCCGAGTTTTGGGGATTACTTCATACTCTTCGAATATCAAAAGAATGAAAGTTATTTCTGTGTAACGCGCAAGTGTTACGGGCTTGACAAATCACTACCATGCCTGTGAGAGGAGTGTCACAGGTTGTGACAGTTATTTTCTTTTTTTTTAATCAAAACAATATAATTAATTAAATATAATTAATAAAAATATATTAATATTAAATATAATTAATTAGACTACATTAAGATTTGATGCAAAAAAAAAATTCACATATTTTTATTTATCAAGATTTTTAACAAAACAACCACTATCAGTGATAATAGTAATCATTCTTTCTTCATAATCAACCATCATAATTATAATGATTATATCTATTCTTATTTCTCACGATATTCATTTTAATTTTTTATTATCGTTGTCTCAAGTAACATCCCCTAAGTCTGGCTAAAAACCAAGTCAACTTAGGGCGAACAAGTTGACTTCAGACTATGCAGACCTAACCATGTTGAGTTAGGTCGAGTTCAGCAAGTTTTGCCAAACTTACTCTAGTCCAATTAATTTGTTATTATTAGTCAGGCTCAAAATAGTTCATCAAACTTGAACTTGAGGCAAAACTTACTCTAGTCCAATTAATTTGTTATTATTAGTTGGGCTCAAAAAATTTCATCAAACTTGAAGAGTTCAAACTGGTCCAACTCTGGGTAGTTAAATCTGAATTTAGTTAAAACAAAATTTAATATATTGATTTTGAGTTTAGTTAGGTTAAACTCGAGTTTAATTGAGTTAAATTTGAATATAAACTTGAAAACCGATCATGAATGAATTTTTAAATGTGAATTTGAATTAATCAAATTTAACTTGTTGATTTCAGATTAATGTAAGTTACACTAAAAGTCTTTTTTTTTGTTTAATGGGAAAGCCGGAGCTAATTACAAAATAGTACGTGGGACACAAGTCCTTAACTGATCCTCAAGGAGGAAGGGGTGGCACTCAGAGGGTGTGATGTCAAAAAAGGTAACCCCTACAGGGAAGCGGACTGCCTCGGAGGCCAGCCAATTGATGGGTGTCAAATCCACAAAAAATAATTCCCAAACACCAAACAAAAATAAATTGCGCACAGTGGTAAATGAGGTCGATCCACAGATAATGGAACTAATTGATTCTATTCAAATGCCAAAGAACGAATGAAATTAATAAAAATGGGGTTTTGGAGTTTTTTGCTAAAACTACTAATTAAACTAACCACTAATAAATGATTAACGCAATTGATATCAAATAAAATAACAACTATGATT
>JANJEY010000005.1:2684968-2719573 GCA_024703695.1 Erythroxylum cataractarum | reverse complement strand
TTTAATTATATTTATTAATAATTATTAAATTAATTTTATAAATTAAATTAAAATTGTGATTATTATTTATTATTATATTTTTGAAGACAAGGTTATAAATATACAGTACAATTATACAATATGACAATGGACTATTTTGTAATTTTAAAAAAAATCAAGAAATATTTTATAAATTTATACAATATGACAATGGACTATTTTGTAATTTTAAAAAAAATCAATGAATATTTTATAAATTTAAAAAATTACTTAAAAAAGTACCTGATATTAACTAATACTGATACAATATCGTATCAGAACTCAAATCCGATACTAAATCTGGTACAGTATTCATAACATTGGTTGCACTGTTCAAGTTCTATTTGACATAATTTATCATTACGTTTAACCATAATTACAATATTTTGATTCTAATTAGAATTGTTATTGAAATTATATTTATGTTACTATAAAAGATTCTTTGAAACAAAAACAATTCTTAATTCTTAGTTTTTAAAACTTACTTCAAATTTTTGTTAAAAATATAAATAAAACACATATAATATACACAAATTACATAAATTAATTAAAATATTGTTAATATAACATCTAAACTCAATTCTTAAATTTGATATAAATCGATTAAAATGGAGAACTAAAACCTTTTTTTTAGTTTTTGGTATTGGTCTCAAGCTTTCCTAAATGTCAATAGAAGTAGATAATGGTCTTTTTTTGAATGATAGCTGATAAGCTAAATTTTAGTTGATCGACTATAATCAGTTGTTAGATTTTATTAAATTTGTTTGGTAATTGACTGGTTCAACCCAATTAGCTAAAAATACGTAACTGCTCTACAGCAACATTTGATTACCCTGAACTTATAATACCAATTTTGTCATAAGTTTTTGACCTCGTTACGTCTGTCGTCTCTCTCGTTTTCTCTAGAAAAATCATTCTCGTTTTCTCTCTACTCTTCTTCTGAACCAGATCAATCGTCCAAATCCAGGTTTATTCCTTCTCACATGACGGGATCTAAGCTAGATAAAATCAGTTATCAGCTAACAATTAATGCAATTAGCTGATTGTCAAACAAGGCAAAAGAGATGGAGAATTCCCAAACCCAGAACTGTTACATACTCTTTTTTTTTTTTTTTTGTTGAAATATACACTGGAAAACCCACCAAGAACTCTGCAGAAGCTTTTCAGCTCCTGCATCAGAATATACTTGAACAAGTGACATGTTAGCGACTAAATTGGTTAAGGTGTTGGTTTAAAACAAATACAAGTACAGATCTTATGTCTACCTTCTCATTCCACACTCAGATCTAGTCAAAATTCATCAACACCATCAAGCACACTTCTGCGGTAAGGTCTGATACAGATGAGTCGAGGGAATTCATCGCACGCAACTGTTTTAGCTTCTGTTTCTGCACGATAGCAAAGTCGAGAATGAGGTTGTAACAAACTCGATAACAGATTAAACATGTAGAATTCAGAACAAGTCAATATGTATTATATTTGCATGAGCCTGACGGTAGTGACACTCACCTTTGTACAGCTTCTTTTGCCTGTAAAGAAGCAAGGTATGCAGAGTGATATATGGCATTGAAATCTCTATGAAGCATTGAGTCTTTTCTGAATATGGCGTCAGATAAAACAACTGCAGATGCTCCATGAGATATGTAGTCTCCCACAGAATCTGCAGTTAGCTTTGAACGTGCATCAGAACTCAAAAACTATTCATAATCAGACTAAACGATTGATATTGTGTATTAAAATGGTACGAGATGACTTGAGAACATATCAATGATTTTGAAGCTAATGTCATCAAGTCATTGCATATTGACCTTTCCGAGTACTAGTCTAAATAAAACTACAGACATTTACTTATACTTTGTCAAAGAACAACTACTGAGTCTGATCTTCAAGAAAAAGAGGAACTGTACTAAATAACCAACCTATTGTTATGCCCTGAGAAGCTACCATTGGTATGTGAGGGAAAGGCTTCTTAATTGCCGATATATACGGGACACCACCGAGTGCAGAAACAGGATAAACCTACTCCAACAAAAGATGCAAAACCTGTATTCTTAGAAGAGCATGCTTCCAGCAAAGTAAGAAACAATAGTTTCAATCTTATGCAGTTCTCATATAGAAACCAGTGTGAGAAGTAGGAACTCCACCAATCTCACCTTGATTATCTCGGCGCCAGCATTATATGCAGACAATATCTGAACAGCAGCAAAGCAGTAAACTCAGACTAATATGTCCAGGAAGAATAGCTAAAGGGATCAAATTCTTAAATAAAATACTAGAGAGCAAAGTGTGCAGCACTTTGTCATTGATATAGACACCGATCCGACCATAGATATGGTGCAGTAGCTGAATACTACATCAATTACAAGGCTATCATAGAGAAGTTGAGGAGTTGATGAAATTTTAAATGGAAAGCTAAAGGGATCTTACTTCTGTTGGAGTCATTGTGCCAGGTATGTATAAGACTTCTCCATTAGAGAAATCATCCATAATATCCTGAGAAAAAGCAAGCGCTGGGAACAGAAATAGGAGACTGAAATTGGAAGCATTACTTAAAAGTATTTAGGTCTGATCAAGATTAACTGACTGATTAAAATGGAGACATTTTGAAGACTAATTGGACACCTTCACTATTGCAGGACTCATGAGGAACTTGGCCCCTGCATTCCTTGCATCTATAGCATCCTTAGAGCTCAAAACAGTACCAACCTGAATGATACAGTTGATTAGAATTACAACGACAAGCACTTGCAATCTGTACGAGGCTCTGGTATTTAACGATTCAACACTGCTGTTTTCCATATACCATAATGTTCATTAGTTGCACTTATATCAGATAAAGCAAGGGCGTAACCCAGAAAGATAGTACTATTTGGAGACACAGATTGAAACATTCAAAGATGTTCCATCTTACCCTTGCCCGATACCCAAATGAACAAAAAACAAGACGAAATGTTAAAACATTCCAAGATTTTGCAGGAAGAAAGATTACCCCTATGGCCAATCTGGGATGGTCCTGCACCAGCTGATGTACAACCTGAGCAAAAAACATAAAAATTTGGTCTCATTCAGGGTCATCAAAAGCAGAAAAAACTGTGGGAAGAAAATGGCTTATCAAAGAAAACCTGAAGTGCTCCTGGGGTGGACATCACAATCTCAAGCTGCATTCCATGGAAAGTAATGGATGCATCATAGTCCCATCAGAAAAGTACACAATGATTAGAACTCCTGCATAGGAAAAAACTTACAAGTCCTCTTTCATGGAAAATAGAGGCAGCTAGAAGTTTTACTAACAAGGAAAAGCACTTTCCAGCCCTTTAGACTACATCAAATCCTTAAAATTTTGGGAATGAGAAAGAGTTCAACAACTGATTTCAGTCGAATAGTTACAAACCCCAAAGCCCTTGAACAGAGAACCAATTAAAGAACATGTTCAATCCCCTCCTTCTTAAAGCTATTACAAAAAGCACAAACATGAAACTGAAATGAAGGAATGAATATAGAACTAACAATTGAAATACCACCGTTGAGTGCTGCTGATGCAGCTTCAAAAGCGAGCTCTGCACTGCAATCAAATCAAAAGCATTGATAAGCCCACCTCCACCCCATTCTACCATAAACCCACATGAAGAATATTGCTCTACAATTCCATGCAGCACAATAACTCAACCCAGAGAGGCTCAGAGCGAGAGAAGTTACCTAGTGGCACGAAGGCAAGCAATAACACCAGAACTCTGAATAAGAGATAAAGTGTCAGTTTTGGTATTAGACAATGAGAGTTGTGGATAAGAACTAGCGGTGACCCTATACTTTTCACACGTCGAAGATGATAATTTTTCCGCCAGCGGTGACGCAAGCCACCTCGACGGCGACAAGTACGTACATGTAATGCTCATAACAGCATTCAGGAGCAACTCTCTTGTCCAAAGAACAGATATTTTTCAGTGCCCTGGTTCGTGAAGACTTGGTTAAATCATAGGATAAATATAATTATTTATTTGAATCAAATAATTATTTAAAAATTAATAAATATTATATATTTTAAAATTTTAAATTAATTTCTAACAACTTTTGTATTTAAGCCACTTCAATTTTATCAATTAAATACTTTATTTTGAAAACAATCTCTCTATTAGTTAATAGTAAGGCTCTTTCAAAAAAGACATTTATTAGTGTCTATTTGGATAAACTTATATTATTAGAGTTTTTGTCAGTAGAATTTTTCTGATAAGAGCTTTTTTAAGAAGTTAGTTCACTATTTGGCTGTTATTTAAAAAAAAAAAAATGAGCTTCATATAATAGACTGTTTGATAACATAAAAATAAATAGCACTTTTAATTTTAACTATATTTTATATTGTAATAAAAATTATTTATTCTTATAAAAATTATTTAAAATATATTAAACAATATGCAAAACACAATATATTAATTATTTTATAATTTTAAATCATATAAAACATAAATAAAAATATATCTAACTAAACTTTTTATATAAATTATAATATAAGTAAAATTAATATAAAAAATAAATATAAAAATATAAAAAATGGTCAAATAATATTATATAAATTTTAAAATAAACGTGAAGATATGTTTATGAGTATTGTGATAATTATGTATAAAACATAAAGATAAAAGAGACTAAAAAATAGGCTCATCAATTGATCTAAAAAATACTTTTGTGAAAAGCTCCAAATTGAAATTTATTAAAAAGTTATATTTTAACTACCAAAAAAACTATATCCATTTTAAAAGTACCTTTTTATTTTACGAGTGTACTCGCTTTTTTTTTAGCTTTTGTCTTGCTTGTTTACTCTCTAAAAATTCAACCAAACAAGTATTTAGTAAATTTTTATTGAGTTATTATGCATGTTGTTTACTTTGTAAGTGTTTAGAATATGCCTATTAATTAATTTCCATCTAATTATTTTCAACTATATTTATAATTTTCTAAAATCCAAATTAAGATTATTGTTATTATTATTATTATTAGATTAATTTTGAAATTTAATGTGTTTAAATATAATCAAAATTTCCTTAAAAAACCGAAATCGTAAAAAAGAAATTTTCTTGAGTGACAAGTTAGAGATTATTTAGTTAAACGGCATCGTTGGGTTCTCCGAATCCTACAAGGAGTCGGACTACGACGCTAAAGTTGTATGTTTTTCTTTTGCTATAAGGATTCAATGATCGTACCGCCTTCAAGTACATGTATAAAAGAACCAACAAACCAAAACTCCAACAATGGCGAAAATGAAAAGAACCCTCTTTAACCTCACAGAAATGGAGGTGGCTCGGCAACTACTACTACTCAGCAACCAGTCTAAGCGGTGGAATCGATTCAGGGTTGCCAAAAACTGCGTAGCAGAAGAACGTGAATACAGAAGAAGAGAAGAAAGTGAATGTGTCTCAGCTAAAACTGAGGAGGAAGATCAGGTTTTTGGAGGCAAGTGGGAAGATTGGCCTGCTAAGCCAAAGAGGAAGAAACAGAGACTGCTCTCTGATGTCTATGCAGCTAAGTGAACTGTGAGCTTTTGTGTAGGATGAGAATAGAACAAGTTTATTCACCAGAATGTGTAAATTTCTTCAACAGTCATGATTCTTTGTGTGTTATAATACAGGAAAGATCTCTGTCATTGCCAATAAACACCTTTCACCTTGTACGTTGGAACCAAAGAAGCAGGAAATTCAGTTAAAAACTGACCTCTATGAATAGTGTTTCCGAACTTCAGACAGATTCAGATAACCATGTGAAATATGCTCTTTAATTTCATATTATAAAGCTTGCATACTTCAAAAAATTTTACTCATATAACAGTGTAAAATACAGAAAGGTCACTGTTTTTTTATCAATGATTCAAATCTAAACCGAAGCATAGTCACTTTTGCTAATTCTGGTCAATGCTCCAGATGGAAAACATATTCGGTTAGACGTTGTAGCTTATCCGGATCCAGCTTCTGCTCTGCCACAAGAGGCTGCTTCTTTACAGTTAGCATTCGAGAAGCATGATCAACAATCCACCCATGTCGTGACACATCTGCAGAAAGATAACAGAATATCAATGGTGATATAGAGGAAAATCCCAGAATATCAATGGTGATCATAACGTGTGGCCGAGCATGGTAAGCCAGTAAACCAAAAGTACAACATTAGTACACAAAAAACACCTCATAATGAATCTTGACAACTTCTCTACGAAGGCAAACGTGGAACTCGATGCTAACTTGTTATCTATATAAGCTTAACTACAGAAATTATTTCACAAATTAAGAATCACCAATCAAAAATATGGATGTTATTTTTAGCAGTATATACCCATCATAAAAAAACATTAATGCTCCTAATCTTCTCAAGCAAACTTATACTTCCTAGGGGGCCTTTAGTTGGACTAAAAAATCAATAACAGAATGTAAGAAGTAACAAAGGAAAGAGTCAAAGGTGTAGCTATTGTCTCGAATGCTTATTTGAAAGAAATAATTTGTTAAAGAGTGGGGAACTTGCAGTTCGTAGCATCATCCTCGCTCATCCCAAGAAAGCGGGCAGTATCTTGGATACTGATTGTTGAATAAGCAGATAGTAACAGCTGAAACATCCTCTTGGTGTAAAGCTCTGCAAAAAAGCAATGGCCTAAAGCATTATGGAAAATCCAACATTTTAAAAAAGGTAGATGCATTGTTTTCAGAAAGATCGAGAGTAAAAAGAGGCGCATCCAGCAGTGCATTCAATTTATGCAAATACAATTTCACAGAAGAAATATCTGAACAGAGGAAATGATATGCAATTAGATGAAGATAACAATAGAAAAACTCAACCGATAATTCTAACACAAATGGACCACTTAATGGAGAAATCAACCAAAATCAACCAAAAATAGGAGATTAGATTCGAGGAGGTCAAACATGCCTTGTTTTGGGCTTGTACACTCGCACTTACTACACATACCAATGATATTTGATATTCGTGAACTAATGTATATCACCAGTAAGCGGGAGAAACATAAACATAACAGAGCAGAAATATCTAAAAGCCACATAGTATAACCATATTGGCCTGATCAACAAACTAGAATAGTAGTTCTTATCAACTTATTAGGTAAACCTCAACTGCTTCAACTTTTAGCCTTGACATTTTCATGTACCTACATGTGTGTTCTCTCAACATTTAGTTTACAGACTTGCCTGAAAATGCAGTAACAACAATTTTAGTATCCTGACTCCAGTCAAAACCATTAATAGCCTCATGCACGCCTGCATAATCACGAGTCCATAACCTCTGACCTATTTTCCACACTGTAACTAATTCTGGTCGAGTCTCCTTCACCGATACCGGTATTGACTTCCAGAGAAATCGGGCACTATTACTGCAAAATCAAAAACATGTGCTATGATTTGCACTGAACATACACCAATGGAACCAATACAATTTCAGGCATCTACGAATCTGAGATAAGCAGTTAGTGTTCAGGTACTCAAACTTCACAACAAGTAAACTAAAATCCTGCAAACTGACAATAATGAAATGACTGAAATCCTCCCGAAAGCCCGATTGTGAAGAACTACTGCTTCCAAAAACCTGAATTTGCTAAAAACAGAAATTGCCCAAAAACCCTACTAAGCTTAACAATTATAAACAATAGAGCAAGAAGAAAGATGTGAACAATACATATCATCTACATAAAAGTGCCCAAGAAGATGAATTGCATACGGCCATTCGTCCTGAAAGGCAACACCTTCTGCTGCCACCTGTTCAAAGAGAAGGTAAAAGGATTCATTCGACACATGAAACAACAAACATTATTTGGCAAAGAAACTCACCCACACACCCCCAATAAAGAAAAGAAAAACAATGGCAAAAAGAAGGAGAAGAATTAAAGAAGCACAGAAGAAACTTGCCTTAAGCATCAGATCATCACAAATGTCAGCAATCCTTTCATATGATTCTGAGGCTAAGGCTTCGCTTAACGCACTCAAATCCATATTGCTCTGCTTGCTGTAACAATCAGGAAAGGTAAACAAACAAACAAATTATCTTCTTACAGCAAGCAGGAAAGGTAAACAAACAAACAAATTATCTTCTCAGAAGCAATAACTCAATAACCAATCGATCGAAACGGATTCCATGGAACAAGAAGTTACAATTTCAATCATTTTAGAAACACAGCTTCCACTCCCCAAAATAAAACAGCCACAAAGTTGCAATCTTTCTGAAAACCCACGTAAATATTTGAAGAAACTTAGACTCTACAATGTAAACCCAGACATAAAACCTTGGATTTATCACATCCCACGAATTCCCACAAACCAAAAACGAAAATAAAAGGAAACAGGAAAATTCCCATAAAGAAAGTTAAGACAAAAAGTAGTCAACGGTACCTACAGAAACCAATCAAAGTAGAATAAATGAACTACGAACTAAGAACTAACCCAAAGAAATGGGATAACAGGATCGGCGGGCACGAGTGTGAGTGATTTGATTCGGCACTCTGTTTTGCTTGTACTCTTTTTTCTGCCTTTTTTTTTTTCCTTCTCCTTAGTGGTTAAACAATTATATTTTCATTTTATTTTGATTTTAATTGAACCCAAATTTCAAATTTTTAATTAATAAATTTTGCATAATAAAAAATATTTGATTAATTTATAATTTTTATATCAAAATTTAAATTTTATAGTTATTTTAATCCGATCTTAATTATTAATTTTATAATAAATATTATTTGACAATATTTAAGGGGAAAAAACAAAGAGGAGGTATTAATAGATTTTATAGTTTTATACTGATTTAAATATGATCCTAATTTATTTCATAAATGAATAAAAATGTATGATAAAGATACTTAAAAAGTATTTAAAATTTTTGGTTTAAACCAATTTAAGAGGAGTTATGTGATAATATATGCAATTTTGCTTATGTTTATTTACTTATAATTATTGTCTCAAATTTTATTTTATTAGAAAGTACATGCATATATTAAGAGATATAAAGGGAATCTCAATTTATTAAGAATAATTGAGGAAGATACGTGAACCAATCTTAATTACTATGTCTCGTTAAATTATGCTATCTTTTTAATTGTTCATGCAATTAGGGATGACAATAGGTCGACTTTATAATTTTTTAATTATGTCCGAGGCTGAATTCATCGTTTTGTTTAAAAGAATTGAACCTTAAACCGGTCTAAATCTAGGTCTAGGCATGAGTCTGGGCTCACGAGTCAACCAAATGAAAACACCTAAATATGAGCTCATGATCAACCCATTGTCATCCCTACATACAACAATTGTTAAGGATTAGGCCTATAATTAAAATATTATGATGTCTTTGCATCCCAATATTGATCTAAATTATTGAAAAATCATTATTGATTAGAATTTAGGATTAGAGAGTAATTAACACTAATTTCTATTAATTTCTCCATATATCATATGTATCAATTTACTAAATACGTATTTAAAACTAGGACATGACATTTATTAGTATATGGTGTTATGATTGTATCAAATCAAATATTGAGAAACTTCAAATATAGAAAAAATTAAATTATTGTCATGAGATAGAAATTATAAAAATCATTATACACCTTAATATTTTCTAATTATTAGGATCACTAAAATGGTAAAAGAATTAAAAAAGAAATTAATACCAATTTTAATTTATATTAAACAATCTAAAAAAACATGAAATATGCATAGATAAACTCGAAGAAATGAAGATTTAATTAATAATAATTATAGGCTTAACCCTTTTAACATGCCTAGAGCTTAAGCGTTAGATCAACTTCACAAGCATCCACTTGATCACTCTTTGGAGGGTCACTTCTTCTGAGGTTATCACCACTAGATTGTCTGTTCATGGCTGCATTTGATGGAGAAGAAGCAGAAGAAGGTGATGAAAACCCTCCGTTTATATTACTGTTCAAGCTCTCGGTCCTTAGCCTATCAACGTAAGGTTGAGTGCTCATCGTAGTTGCTGGCCTAGGCCACACACCACCATGTCCGTAGCGATATGCAGGGGGAATCCATGGATGAGAAGGTGGTTTCTGAATGAGTGACTCCATTCTCACACCAAGAAACCTGCTGAGAGATCCATAAAGTGCAGGTTGTGCGGCTGAGAGGGTTGAGTATGAACTGTTGTAATATGGGAAGTGACCAAAACCACTGGCTTCCATTCCTTGACGTCTCTTGGCAAAAGCTCTCTCTTGTTTGTGTGCATTCTGGTGACCACCTAAGGCTTGGGACGTTGAGAACTCTCTCTTACAGAAGTTACATGTGAAAACCTTGGACCGTTCAGGTTGTTGCTTCTCATGTCTTGTCTCATCAGTGGACTCCTTTGTCCGAGAAGAGCTAGCTTTTACCGTGTCGTGGAGGTTGAGGTCTAACTTGGGGTTCTCCACATTATTACAGAGCTTCAAATCCAGCAAAACTCGTGAACTGCTTGATTCTGGACCCACAAGCTCCTCTTGTTCATAGCTATCCACTTTGTCTTTCATCTTCACGACCATCGAGTTCCTCCTCTGCTGATCATTAGCTTGTAGTTTCTGCAGAGTTTCTCCGGATGAAGCTGCAGATATACTAGAAGACTCAGATGGGCATGGATCTGCACCAGATGGTTTCATTGGGAACCAAAAAGAAAGAGAATTTGTATCTGGGTTATGGAAATTTTGGAAGATGAAACTCTTCTTATAATGGGCTTGAGTAAATGCAGTATCATTTCAGGAATGTAAACAAAATCCTACTGTAATTATGACCTGCACCATTCTAGCCAAAAATGAACTGAGATGTTGAAGGGTTAAGCTTGGAGAGATTTGTTACAATAAATGAGGGTCTTACAAGCACAATTTGGTTCAAATATGTTCTTCAATTGTTGTATACACCCAAACTTCCATAAAAGAGTGCATTCTTTCCTGCCTGGGAATGAATCATGTGTCCATATTGGTTTGGTGCTTTACAAGAAACAAGTTACGTGTTCGATAATTAGTGGATATCGGTAGCCAATGTCAGTATTATATTGATAAGCGAGAGATTTTGAATCATGCAATCTTACTTATAATTATATAAAAAGTGTATCGATACTTTTGTCAAGTCACTTATTGAAAAGTTACATTTTTTTCAATAAAAGACTTATAATCAAAGATTATTAAAGAGTTTAAAATATTATTAAAAATTGATAATTCTATAAATTTTAAAACTTCAATTCCATTTATGCACAAAATCAAAAAAAAAAGAAGGAATAATTAATACAAGGAAATTTTGGAAATTACATAAGGTATGACCCAACAATGGAGTAATTTACAATTCAATGGATTATTTGTGTGGAATTAGGTTTAGAAAAGGTAAGCAACTACATACTAAATTGAATTAGATTGACTCAACTTCATTTCCAAGTAAATGAAATGCAATAAGAGGAGTGGATCTCTTTAACAAAAGAGAATCATTTATAAAATATTCACAATAAGGACTAATTTAAGATCTTCAAATGCATATATATACATCAAAGGTTGATTAAGTCATAATGGAAAATAAATACACTCCTAAGTAATAGAAAATATTGCATATATAGCTTATAGAAGTAGATAATGCACCAAAAATTAACATAATTGATTAATCAGTAGCAAATAAAGAGTAAAATATAGTAAGCTTATTAATTTAATTTCCCATTTCAGAAATTAATATCCTAAATGTTCATGTAATTCTAATTTAGGAAATCAAATGTAGACCAACTTGAGAAAAAACTCATTAGACTTGTTAATCATCATTAGAAATTTACACTATCCACCTATTTACTATTGTAATATTTTTTTACTTGTTATAAAACTCTAGCGTATTTAGTTTAAGTAAGGTCGGTTATCGGTAGAACTATAATTCTAACATTTAAGGTTCGAGTTTCGATTTATAAAGAATTTTTAAGATTGAGTTTATTTAAATATATCTTATCCTGTTAATTTAAAGTCAATTAATAAAATTTTAAATTAATTTGTTATAATTATTTTAATTCAAAAGAAATTATCAAGTTCAATTCAAATCCGATCAAAAGAACTTATTTACTAATTTAAAAATTAACTTAAACTATTTTTATTTCTAATTTGATTAAGTTATTTGTATATATACAAAACATTCATGTAAGGCTTCAACATGTTAATATTAGTAAGGTTAAGAATCATTTCTCTTGATTTTTTTTGATATAAAATCAAAGAACACTAAACATTAAGAAATTTATAATGCTCTAAGTTATCAACTGGTTAAACACAAAACAAGTTGAAAATTGGATTAAATTCTACGAAATCAAATATAAGATATGACAATATGAAGGAATTTAATTAGGGATAAACAAATTAATACTTTTAAGTTCTATGTATAATTAAGGTCACCAAGACACTAAATTTTGAACTATTTGTCACAATATTAACTTTTCTTTACTAGGGATAGCAATTTTGATCCGACTCGATTTTAGCTCAGGTTGACCGAGCCATGGTCCAAAATGGTTCGCCTTGATTGGGCCACAGGTTGAGAATGGTCTGGATCAGGTTAGCTCATGGTTTCATTGGAATAACAAAAATGACGTTGTTTTATATTTTTTAAAATAAGGGTCACGAGCCCGCCCGCAGACCATCAGATCAAAGGTCGGGTCTGACTCAGCCTATTAATATCCCTACTTTGTTATTTTTTAACCAATAAAAATGATAACAATAATGTTGATTGGGAAGAGAAGTAATGTTTATGACATGATTAAGTAAAAACAAATTTGTCAAAGTTTTTGATCACGCTAAATGTCCTTAATTATACCCTTAATTAACTCATTAAACATCCATATTAGTAACCATAATAAGAAAAAGAAAGAGGTTTGAGTCCAACTCTTTTGATTTGATAAAACTCTCTATACTAATTAATTATTTAATCAAATAATGACTTCCTTTTTCATTAATGATGAGGAAATTCTCTCATTCACAAAAATTTAAAATATATTAGTTAATTATTCTTAATTTGTTGTAAGATTAATCACTTTTAACCCCATTCTTTTTTTTTTTAAGATTAATTGGACTAACACTTTCAAATATGTTAACTCAAACTTTTCATTAATATAATTTTTGAATTATATATTAAATTGAATTAACAAGACTAACAATCTTTTAACCATGTTTTTGAATCACATAATAAAATTGAATCGGATATACTCCTGAACAATGATTAAAACTCAACTAATCTGATCTATTCAACTATAAAAATCTTAAACAATTCACATTTTAAGTTCAGTTTTTAACTTTCTGATTCAATTTACTTTAATAATTCTTGTTGTTAAAAACTGATCAATTTATTAATAAATCGGTCGCTTTTCATTAATCAATTAAGTTCTTATAAACTAAAATAAATTAATTTTCATTTAACAATATCTTTTTTCAATTAAACTTTAAATTATTCAATAAGTAAGGACAGTCTATTTCAATCATATTTTCAAAATTTTAATTTTATTCAATTTTTTACTGAATTTATGACTGTATAATACTAGTTGAACCTTTTAAATTTTAAATATCTTAGCTTATTGGTTTACCTTCCGATCTTGTTTTTAAACCATTGCTCTTGAATAATATTAACAACGGACTCAAAATTTAAATTATATAACAAAATTGAATGAAATTCACTTTATAATATATTTATATATCATCTTGATCTTATAAACTCCAAACATTAATTATTATTTATATCGAAAGAGTTCAATGCAAGTAGCATCACTATGGTTTCCTCCTCTATCCTCCTTTCTCTTTTAACCTTTTTGTTGTCTTTGAACCTCCTGATTTTTTAATTGGCTTAAGATAAATATATAAGATAATAAAATGTTAATTATATATAAATTTTGAGGTTGAAAAAAGCAAATTTTGAAGATATTAAAATTTTAAAATTATTTATATAAAATTGAAAAGAAGGAATCTCGCAATGTCCAATTTGCCCTTTCCGTCAAACCTGTACGGACGGATATTCCATGGAAAGAGAAGATCGAGTTTTTGAAAAGCAAGCAGAGAGAGAGAAAGAGAGAGCTTCGAACCAAAATTTAGGTTTAGGTTTAGGTTTTTGGGTTTTGATTTGATTTTGATTTGGTTTTTCCCTCGCTTTTATTATTTTGGATTTAAATCTTATATACAATTCAATGGTCGGGGGCTGAATTCGTTTTCTCTTGCAAAAATCTTTGCTTTGATGGTCTCTGTTTCTCCGTGAATTAAACTTCTTCTATTCGATTTTTAATTTAATGCAAATCTGACGGTATGAGGAAGAAGCTCGATACTCGTTTCCCAGCCGTAAGTCTCTCTTTCTTCTTTCTCTTGCCGTGTCAGAGTGGTGGTTTTGGGATTTTGTGTTGCATCTTTCTTCATTTTTTAAGGAATTTCTGTTTTTGTTTTTAGATTTGGGCCTTTCGAAAAGTTTGTGTTTGATTACTTGTTGGGGGTTTGTTTTTGTGGAGAAGTTTTCATCTTGCAGTTTGTGGACGGTTTGTTATATTTATAATTGGGATTAATAGGTGGGTGATTCAAAGGTTGCGATGCAATTTTGGGGTTTTGTGTTAATTTCGTATTCTATAGATTGGGTTTCTGGGGGAAATTAGGTTGCGGGTACTTTCGTTTTTGAAGGGCGTGGTTGGTGTTCTGTACGATTGTACTGTTTATCGAGGCTATTATGGTGACATGTAGTCTGAGTTATGCTTTACTCTAGTTGATATGGTTAGTTTCGTGTTCATTGCGCAATTCAGTACAAAAGGTTAGGTCTTTTGGTGTTCTTCATTCTCGTTCCGTTTGGTTCGGTATTGGGAAGAATATAAATATGTTATTCATTTGTGCTCGATGCTGGATTGAATTGCGGTAATTTGCTGCTGTGAAAACATGGTGTACCTAGTTGAATGCTTTAGTTTCTCGTTTGCATATTGAAGCTTTGTGAGTTGTTACACTTCCCGTTTGTACATATGTGCTTCCATTTTTCGATCTTTACCAGCAAGGTTTGTGCAATTGTATCTATGGTTTCTAGATGAAATAGTAAAAGTTCTCGTGGATTTTCTGTTTGTTAGATGATTTGCATTTATTTATGTGTACAAATTTCACCAACAATTCTGATAATTGTGCTGATGGTTTGATCACCCCTCTCCTCTATCTCCATCTCACTTAGGCTGACAGCACATGTATGCAAATTGATTTTCCAGGCACGTATTAAAAAGATAATGCAAGCTGATGAGGACGTTGGGAAGATAGCTCTTGCAGTTCCTGTTTTAGTTTGTGAGTAGCTTTTCTGATCTTGCTTTATGTTGTATGAGTTTGGGCTCCTATTCTTCTTTGATATTATTGCATGGAGTTTTATGAAAATATCCCTATATTCTTCTTTGATGTTATGGCAGCTAAAGCTTTGGAACTATTTTTGCAAGATCTCTGTGATCGTACATATGAGATAACCCTTCAACGAGGAGCAAAGACTATGAGTTCTTTGCATCTGTGAGTGACACCCTGCACTTTATTTTTTGTAACTTGTCTGGCTCAGTTTTTGAAAAATAGGTGTGTTTTTCTGTTGAATAGTTGCTAAAGGGTTTTCTACTGATCGGTTTTATATTTCTACAAGAAGAAAACCATATTATGATGACTGTCTTTATAAACTGCAGAAAACATTGTGTCCAGAGCTACACAGTGTTTGATTTCCTAAGAGAAATAGTAGGGAGAGTTCCTGACTATGGTCATGGTCATGGTCATTCTGAAGCTGCAGATCACAGAACCAAGAGGTGGCTCCAAAATACATTCTGTTGTTCTCCTTCCTGTTCTCTTATGTGAAGTTTGTTCTGCTTAACAAATTAAGTTTTAAACATGAATTCTTTCTCTGCCAGGAAGCCTATTGCTGATGAGGGTGTCGATAGTGACGAAGAATCTAAGAGAAGCAAGATGGTAAGATACCCCTTTGAAGTCATTATGTAACATTATTGGTACCCCTGCAGATATCTGTACACTGATCCATGTTTTCCTAGATTGCTCAAATAGCTAGCTATGTGGTGTTTTTTTTTGTTCCAGCTACTATTTCCAATGTGATGGTGCATAATTGTTGTGTTTCAAGAATTTGATCCTGATAATAAATAGCATCCAATTGCCACCGTGTGTATGTTGATACAGACGCAGTTTTATGCATGACGCACTTCAGAAATAGATGGTTAATGGAATTTAACTTTCCTTGGTACTTGCAGCATGAGATGAGCATTGCAGGAAGCAGTGGCAGAGGCAGAGGTCGGGGTCGTGGAAGGGGCCGTGGGCGAGGTGCTCGGAACGCTGAAAGAGAGCCATCCCATCGTGATACTGAACCTGAACCATGCATCATGCAACAACAGGGTTCAAAGAATAGTTCTAGTCCTGGAGAAGTGACAGATAATGGTCCAAAGGAAAATATGGTTGTAGGTGATGGGGCCAATCAGCCCGAGCGGAACTTTGATCTGAACGCTGATGTGAACGAAAACGACGAGGCAAAAGCTGCATTGACTGCTGCTCAGGCCTCAGCAGGAGTATCATCAGTACCAACTACTGAGCCTAATCATGAAGAGTATCCAGGTTGGTCACTTTCTGAGGTGGACAAAATGGCTATTGATCCTCTTCAACTTGCACAGCTTGGTTCTAGAATAGATGAAGAGGAGGAAGACTATGACGAAGAAGGATAACTTAGTATTAGTAACAGCTTCTAGGAAAGGTTAGCTTTTGGGGTGTCATTATGTGGCATCAACAGAGGTAAAAGGCAGGTGGGTAGAACAAGAAGTTGAGGGCTCGAGTGGGAACTGTAAGTTCATCCCTTTCTGGTAGGGGAGGCTGAATTGCATTTTGGTTCTCGTCCATCTTCTGATGTGGTCCATTAGCTAACATCCTTACCTTTTTAATGCTTAGATTTGTCTTACGGTTGAACTATTGTGTAATTTGATTGCCTGTTGTAGGAAAATATGTTATACTTCGCAGAAGCTCTTCTCTAAGACATCTGTGTACGATTCCATTTGGGTGTCTGTTACTATCATATACTTAATCATATGATTAACCAGTTAGAACTATTAAATTATCAACTTTCCTTTCGATAAGCAAAGGGCAAGCGGCCATTGCAACACAAGAGCAAGCCATATCGTCTGCATAAACTTGGTATTAACATTTATTTTTCATGCCTGAATTGATCTTGAAAGACAATTTTTGTGATATCAGTTTTAAGGTAATTCCACTTGGTATGCAACCACATTATGGCTGATAGTAGTATATAAAACTTTTAGAAACTTTATGGTCTTAAACAAGATACACAAATCAGTCACCAAGAAGAGAACAAGGGTCTAAAACAAAGCAGTAGCAGATAGAAATGGTGTTCGTAAGGTCAGTAAAATTCAAAGTTCAGTTATGTGACTCCATCTGATTGAGATGGAAGGAGCCTTCGTTGTTCTTGTGGACCTCCACCTTGAACTTCTCTTCATTGCTTCCCCTCTTGACCTTGAGGAGCATGTTAATTTTTGCCAAGTCATCCACCACCTGAGTAGTACATTTTCGACATTCTTCAGAACAAGCAAACCGTAAAAAAGAAAATCAAGTACGAAAGTAGTGACAGGAAAAGACAAAAAAGAGCACCCCATTTGTCCATTTTTGCAGTATATGATCATAGGAGACGGACAGAAGACTGAACTTGTTAGGGATAGAGAGACAGAAGAAGAAAACATGGAAAGAAGAACTAAAACTTGTTAAGTTTCCAAGTAATAATACAGAAAGATCTTAATTAACATGCTATACAACAATTTGAAGCCATGTTTAACAAAACTAGGTAGCACAAGTCCTCCAAAACATTAGATCATGCAAGAGTTAAAAGCTCAATCAGAAAAAATGAACAAAAGACTTGAACGTTTAATGTGAAAAGGAACTCAAAGAGCTCACCTCAGCCTTCGCATGAACAATCTCTTGAAGAACATAGGGAAACAATGAATTGGATCTCTGCTGCAAAGTCTTCACAGCATGGCTTGCTGCATCTTGTACTGCAGGATCATGAACCGGCACCTCTTGCCATCCAGGACCATGGCAATCTAGTTTATTAGATTCGAGTTAGCAATAATTCTACTGAGATCATAACTATTAATGACATATCCTCAGCTAAAACTACTAAGCTGAACATTGACATGCCGTTTCTACCATTAATCCAAATCTTAAATTCTAATGCAGCTCTAGTATTCAGAGATCATGTGAAGAAGTTCACAATTTTCAGGATAAAGGAGAAAGCTATCCAGTTATAGATACTAATTCTCCGTGAAAACAAACTCTGCTGTCAAATCATCATCATAAAACTATGTGATCAAAGTTGAAAAGTGCTGATGTAGAATTTGTGGTTCTAAGCCCCCAAAAGACATTGGAAACAAGATTTTGCAACGAGAAACGCAAATCGAGTAGGTAATAACAACGACGAGAGGAAGCAACCTTTCTTCACACCAAGATCAGAAGAAGTAAAAGTGGGGGCCTTAGCATCTTCCACGTGCTTGAACTCCTGCAGTTCTTTAAAGTGCAGCCATGGCTTGACCCAGACCTTGGCTTCATACAGCTTCTTCTTACCAGCGTCCATGGCTTCTATCGTCAGATGATGGAGTGTACCCGCCACCACTTGCTCTTTCGCCTTCACCACCCTCGCAAACTCCACCACACCATTCTATATAACAATTGCCCACGAAACAAAATCACTAAAACATTCAAAAAGTTTCGAGCTTTTTCCACATAAACGAAAGTGATAATACAAAACCTCCTTCTTGTTGTGTTCTTCGACGGCAAATCGAGCAAGACCATCGACTTCAGCGCTGTTTTGAGCGGTTGAAGACTCGTGAACACCTCCAAGCGTAGCCATTTCGTCGAATCCACAAAACCCAGATGCAGATATCAGAGAAAACGAAATCAATTTGAGGAAGATCAAGAGAGACGTACGGTACTTCATGGGCTCATCAAATGACGCATCTTTATATAAGTTTGTGGTAACCTTGCAGAGCATATAAAAAGGAATGGAGGGCACTCCTTTTGCTGGGTAGACAGAGATCGTGACACGTGTACAACAGGTGTTGATCTTATGGTGTTCAGTTGCTTAGGACAAGAACATTAAAAGATAGAGGAACTTGAAGTTTGTGTCTTTGCTTAGTGTGTAAGTTTTACTTTGTGGAGATATCTTTGGATTCCTCACTCAAGAATCCAAAATCCAAATGAAATAGGCAAATAGCAAACGGTACCTTTCCTTTATTAAGATGATTTATCTAATAAATTATACATATTTAGTAGAGAATTAACATTTCTGTGTTAGATTGGATTGTTTCTATGTAAATTCATATTAAACACTTAAATCTTCAACCCATATGGGCATCGTGGACATATGATAAATAGTCCTTATACCATAAAAACTCTTTTCTTCATAGCGTTGTTCCGATGCAATAGAGTATTGCTTGCAGATATTAGTATGACTTCTTGCTTCTGAGTAAGTGTACATGCCCTGGTCTAAGGAGTTTGGTTCATATAGTTTTACCGTCGGAGTCCCTTAATAAAAAACCCGACCAAGTATTCTTCTGGTAACGATAACTAGTTGGAATGATGATCAAACAATACGCAATACTCTAATACTGTTCCATACTGCTTTAAATCCTTAAAATCGCTTACTAAGTCATTAAAGATTTCTGCATCAAATCGTTGTTTGAGTGCCTTGATGAATTCATTCCAATCAATTACGTCCATCTTGTTATAGTTTCTGACGTATAGTTGATACCACTCTTGTGCCTGCTCATCCATATGTAGAATAGCAACACTCACCTTCGTTCTTTATGGAGTTTGATCCAGAGAAAAATTGTAACACCCCACGATCGCAGGACATGTACCTGATATTTCGCATGATATTCGAATAAGTATTCCATAAGAGTGACATGCTAGAGCACTCATATCACTAACTTAATAATGACATCATCATTAATACGTAAATGTCACAATATTTTAAAAACACGAATTCCTCATTTCATTTCATAAAAACCGAATATGTATATTGTAGCATTTCATATTTCATCCCTCTATGTACATTATCAAAACTAAATACAAAACATGCTACACATATGAGGAATTATACAAAAATTCTATCTAATCCTTCAATCTCAACTGACCGACCTTTGAGCCATTTTTTCTTTCCAAAGGTACAAGAACTATGCTTCTTGTAGAGTCTCTTTGTCACTAGTGTCTTCTCTCGGTCTTGAAATGTCAACATTACAATTTTGGTGAGTTTTGTGAACTCAATGAGGTAGTCATCTTCAATGGTTCACTCAATTCATACAACAAATCAACACATGTAAACACATAATTCACATCATTTCATTTATTGCGTAGCATCACATATCACATTTCGAGCAGTCAAACCAATCATTTCAGTCATTTAAAATATACATATCAATTATAAATGCAATGCACTTGAGACTCATTTTTATTTATTATTTTGTTGTGACTGAGTGCTTTTCTACTAGCCCATATCCCTTGTGAATACCGAGCTTATATTAAATAATGTCTCATATCCCTTAGTGGATACTGGGTACAATAGCAACTGAGCCAGAGGCCCTTATCACATTCTAAGCTTTAAGCTTTTTTTATTAGCAACTACGGTTATAATTGTCTTTATCTTTCATATATTCATGTAATAAAATGCAACATATTTACATATTTTCAACAGCCATCAGATTTCAGTTTCATATTCAGAACACATTTATCATCGGACCTTGGTTCGACATTCAACAATAATGTTAAGTAGCACTTATTTTTTCAAATTCACATACAAATAACACTTACAATATCTCATTCATGCATCAAATGCCTCGGACGTTTAATGTACGGAATCAACACAATCAAATTCAAAACATAATTCAATACAGAATTTGAAACAACAAATAATTAAGTGAGACCATTTAGGTTACTCACAGGTTGCTTCGGAAAATTATTGTCTCGAAGTTCTGGCAACGTTTAGATGTTGTTTCTCTATTTGCCCTTTTATATCATGCAACACATACACACTTACACACATTACAACTTTGCACAACTATATAAGTACTCATTTATGCACATATGCATATATGGATTATGTACAATGCATGTTCAATAACAATTTTGGGTATATTTCCTTTATTCACATCTTATGAACATCTATAATTCAAAGCTCATATATGTCTAATTTGGATTTAGATTTACACCTCGATAATACAAACCTATTCCAAGTTCATCACTCAATCAAGCACTAAGATTCATGGCTCAATAAACTTGATTATTATAATATCATCAATCAATCATTCACCAATGTTATTCTAACATTATAAGATCTCACAATATCCAAACTCTCATTCATTATTACTTGATACACATTACTCATCTCCTTACAATCATATTATAATTTCTAAGAACAATTTTATTCTTATAACATTCATAAATTTCCAAATTTTATACACTTGATATCAACAATCTTTTCACCATGTTATGTCCTCAATTACAATCTATACATATCCAACACTTTATCAACTTATTCAACCTCGAACTAGGTTCATTTCAAGTTTCATTTAAGTCTAAATGCATCAAAGGAAAGTAACTTACCATTTGTTGTTTCAAACATCATATAAAAGAAGAATAACTCACATTGATGACCTTTCAAGTTTTTTTCTCAAGACAAACTTTTGGGTCAATTCTGCATACCAATTTTGACATAGAAAATAAGGTATTTAGGAAATACATTTTATATGAGGATAATGCTGTAGTTGTCATTGATCAAGAAGGAAATCCAAGGAGAACTCGAATTTTTGGTGCGATCGCGCGGAAATTGAGACAATTCAATTTCACTAAAATAGTTTCATTAGCACCTGAAGTTTTATAAGATAAAACATTCAAGTAGAAGATGAAATAACATTGAAAATAAGACTCAAATGTATTTTTGTTATAGTATTTAAATGAAATAAAGTAAATGTAATAAATGAAATTCAAATTAATTATTGAAAAAATGTTCCCATATGTCTTAAGTTTCTAATGACATCAATTTTATACAATTTGGTTCAGTATTATGCAAATTATACACAAAATACTACCTGTTGTTCTCAAACTGCAACTGCACCCAATGCTCAATTTTAAATCAAAATTTAAAACTCTTAAAGACAAAATTAAAATTTAATTCCTTCATAAAATTTGTAGCCATATGTCTCTCGTCTAATTTGAACTTAAAAACATCCCATTTGGATATATACAAATAAAGTTATGGCTAAAATACAGATGCATGTTTTGTGGAAACACTACATCTAACATATTCTAGCACACATTTAACTTCATTTTCATCCTAGTTCATCTCTTTTACTTAGTCTATCATTTCTAGTCTATGTCCTCATTATTTTCTCTTCATTCCTACTCTCATTTTCAGCTCAATATCATCTACAAACTAATCATGATCTATATTTGATCAGTATCCAAAAAACGAAACATATGCATGTACCCATTCATCATATCAATTTTTTACACATATGTTTTACTCCATTCTCACCTTTATTCCATTTCTAAACTATCACTTTAATTCATGTCATTTCAAGACATCATAGTACTCTTTTTTTTAACTAACTTCAAATTCATTTTAACTCATCTCTATAACACCCAAAGGGATGCATGTTACACATCAAGAAAAACATAACATGAACATCTATTTACAAATCAATTTTTCTGCACTTCTTTCTACATCATTTTAGGACTCATTCTAACTCTAAATCATCTCTATATCAATTTATGAATAATTAATCATCATACAGGTAAAAGCAAGACATCAATGTATTCGTTTCTTTACCAACGTTCCAGCATACATAAAACACCATTTTATGTCCATTTAACCTCTAATTATCATCATACATGCTTCATTCAACAAATCAAAAAGAGCAATGATTTATATTTACTTGTTTAGCTTCAATGTCTTTAAATCACACTTAACCCTAGCTTCCTAATATCACACCATCATCATCATTCCAAAAGTGGTAAGGATAGGTCTTTAGTGATAAATATGAAGAAGATAGCAAAAATGATAGTAGTAAATGGAGGAGAGAGTAAGCTTCAACGTTGATGAGGGTGAGAAGTGAATATCGTGGATGAAAACAAATGAAAAAGATGAAGGAAGTTAGAGCATTTCATGAGATTAAGTAAAGATGAAAGACAAGGAGGTGACCATTCAAATGCAAAATATCGTGCATAAAGGTGTGGCAAGGTCCTTTTAATAATTAGTCAATTTATCATCCAATTTCTAATCTAATTGTTTTCCAATTTTCTATGACACTTGTTATTAAATCTTAATATCACTTATCAAAAATTTCCACTTTTATTTGACACTTAATTCTACTACCATTATTAATTATTATGCCACTTAACATTATTCCTAGTCTAAAAATATATATAATTTCAAAAAAATTTCAAATTTCTACCAAAAATTTTAAATCAATACTTATACATACCAACTCAAATTTTAAGACACATAAATCGCAATTCACATTATAATCACATTAAATATCAATTATACCCAGAAAATGTCAACAAATGCATGTACAATTATTTTAATGTGTATAATAATTAATATTTTCATGTGTGTGCATGTTATATTATGCATGAGCATGAAATGCACTAACTTCTCAATAATCTCTCGTGAACTCTATTATAGAGTCTAGTCGCTAACATAGGATCATGAGATATTACAAAAATATTGTTCACAACTATAGAGTCATAGTTTGACATTCTCACTGTCAAACAATGGAAATTCAATTCGATTCATCCTCGTTGGCATCACCCTTTCTTCTTCCTTCAATCTCTCGAAGCTACTCTGAGATGTGAGGTCTACTGCTCCGAGATCTCCTCCTATTTTTTGCAGCATTTGTAGAATCATATTTCTTGACTCCGTAATTTATTTTTCCACCTTTTCAGTTCTATTTTTGCATCTCTGAAAACATTTACTTACTTCTATCCTACGACTCCGAAAACATTCTCTTCCTCCATTTGACGTAGTTCTACACTTTTTATACCCTCAACCATGGTTATTACGGGACTCTAGCTTGTGTAGGACTTGGTATACCGCCGTATTGTTATGGAAGTAGACTCTACGGCCGTGATCGCTCTTCTCTCCTCGGCATCTCATAGAGCTACGGTACTCAACCCCATCGTTAGCGATATTCGCGCTTTGTTTTTTAGAAATTGGACTGTTACTCTATCAAGAAGTAATACCGGGGTCACTTATATTGTAAGTACGCCCATTAGGTGCCACCTTCTCTTCCCGAAGGATATGTTGGGACTTGGGACCGAGTTCCCTATTATAACGTACCCATATATCCGTTACAATGCAGCTTAAATACAGATGGTATACGATACAACAATGGATCTTATTTAAACACAGCGTATAGTATTTAATTTTTAACGGCTGGTGAAGCTTCCGTTGTTCATTGCATCGTCGTCGTCTTCTTCGCTTGCCTCCGCAACACATGTCGAATAGGTAATAACAACGACGAAAGGAAGCGACATTTCTTCACACCAAGATCAGAAGTAAAAGTGGGGGCGTTAGCATCTTCCAGGTTCTTGAACTCCTGCAGTTCTTTAAAGTTCAGCCATGGCTTGACCCAGACCTTGGCTTCATACAGCTTCTTCTTACCAGCGTCCATGGCTTCTATCGTCAGATGATGGAGTGTACCCGCCACCACTTGCTCTTTCGCCTTCACCACCCTCGCAAACTCCACCACACCATTCTATATAACAATTGCCCACGAAACAAAATCACTAAAACATTCAAAAAGTTTCGAGCTTTTTCCACATAAACGAAAGTGATAATACAAAACCTCCTTCTTGTTGTGTTCTTCGACGGCAAATCGAGCAAGACCATCGACTTCAGCGCTGTTTTGAGCGGTTGAAGACTCGTGAACACCTCCAAGCGTAGCCATTTCGTCGAATCCACAAAACCCAGAAGCAGAAATCAGAGAAAACGAAATCAATTTGAGAAAGATCAAGAGAGACGTACGGTACTTCATGGGCTCATCAAATGACGCATCTTTATATAAGTTTGCGGTAACCTTGCAGAGCATATAAAAAGGGCTGGAGGGCACCCCTTTTGCTGGACAGAGATCGTGACACGTGTACAACAGGTGTTGATCATATGGTGTTCAATTGCTTAGGACAAGAACATTAAAAGATAGAGGAACTTAAAAGTTTGTCTCTTTGCTTAGTGTGTAAGTTTTACTTTGAGGAGATATATTTGGATTCCTCACTCAAAGAATCCAAAATCCAAAAGAAATAGCAAATGGTGCCTTTCCTTTATTAAGATGATTTATCTAATAAATCATACATGTTTAGTAGAGAATTAACATTTCTGTGTTAGATTGGATTGTTTTCATGTAAATTCATATTAAACACTTAAATCTTCAACCCATACAGGCATCATGGACATGATAAACAGTCCTTAGACTATAAACCATAGTTAAGAGGCTACATAATACTGATGATAGATGAGTCGAGTCGAACCATAAACCCAATTTGCCAACCCTAATAATATTTTTAAAGGCAAAGCAGAGAATCCATGGCCTTGCTCACCAGTCCAGTAAATTCAAAAAAAAGAAATTGAATCCAAAAAGGAACTGAACAGTATCATATTCTTCTACAATCTTGGACACTTCCTTTTCAGCTTTTGCTAAGTCTGTCCTCAATGTCTGCTCATCTAATTCTTCAAATTTTGCTTTCAGTGAATTTGCAATAACAAACAGATCTTCTTGGACCTTGATGGACTTCACTGATGTCTCCTCCAAAGCCTCTTTTCTTTTCAGGAGTGACTCCTCTTCTGCCTTAAGCTTTTCCATCTGAGCACGCACAGATAATAAGCTCTCTTCAATGTTCTCTGTCTCAGAGGTAGCAGCTTCTGCTTTCTGGCGAACGAACCTGTAGTGGTTCAGTAACTTCTGCAACTTCTGCTTCAACTCAGCTTTTGTATCCAGTGAATACCTTGCCTTAAAAGCTTGGTTGTTGTTGTCAATGAAGTCTTTGCATAGGCATTTCAATCTGCTCAACTCTGGCAAAATTTCCCTCTCGTCAAAGGAAAGCGAAGAGCTCACCAGGGTCCTGACAGCATCAAATGCTTCTTCGAGACGGTCCGAACACACCAAGTCAGGTAGGTCCATCGAAAGAAGTTCCCTCAACTTGGTCTTGGCCTCAGACTTGCCATAAGGAGCATAGCTGACGAGAGATACACAAGAAGAGCTAACCTGATCATTAGAGCCTAACAAGGCTGCAATCTCTTCAAAACAGGATGACAACTTGGAAGTCTCAATTTGTGTCGATGCATCACCAGCCATTGAAGTGTCGGTTTCATTGCTCGTAAGCTCACTTTGATGCTCGTCCCTCTTCCTCTTCCTGCAGCAGGGAGATTCTTCCTCTGCAGCAGTTGGTGAATTCTGCAAAGCTTCTGCTGTTGCCATTTTCACGCTTAACAAATCAAGACCAGAAGTAGAGAAAACAGCCAAGTAAAGAGAAAATGGTGAGCTTTTGCACCCTCGACGCGTAGACAACCCATTTTTCTATCTACTTTTGCTTAATGAGTAAGTTCAGTGGGGCAAGGTAGTGGAAAAAAAGAGAGAAAAAGATCGCTGCTTTAGACCTTTTCCCACTACTTTTCTCTCATCATTTCACCATCAACAAAGACTTACAAAGAAGACCTGTAAAGTAATAACTGTGTCTACAATAACTCAAGGATCTAGCTCTATGAACTTTTCATGGAGTTATAAACTACTCGATCATGGGGTATGTGCGTAAAATTATACATATACGTATGTGTGTGTATGTACACATCCATCCTGGTTTGTTAAAGAGACATAACACTAACAGAATTTATTCAACAAAGCCACTGTTACATGTTGTTTGACATGTATCAAGATACAACAACATTAAATTCTCTCTTAGAGAGAAAACAACAGAATTTTTTGGACGAGGAAAGTAACAACAAGAGTATGTTTTGAAAGATGGGGATGAAAACCACAAAGGCTCAGCAGCAAATCCTTGCTCTCAAGTGCTTCAAAAACAATATGAGCAAAACAAAAGGACAGAAGACAGCACTCAGAACTAAATCTCTAAAAAGCAAGGAGAAAAAACATGAGTGAGAGAAAACATACACTCATGTAAGGTCCCCTGCTTTGGAAGCTGATGAGCTAAACAGGGAAAAGACCCCCCATCAATTTCAAAACAGAATACTAAAATACAGAAAATAACCCAATTTTAATGACTTCCATGTACAAAAGCAAGAGAAATTTATCCACATCTTGGCCTTGAACTTCTAACTTTCAGCAGTTTCTCCTCACAAAGACTATCTCTGGACTAGCTGTCTTTGAGCCATCTACAGATCTGACTTGAAGCCTTACCTGTAATATTGGTATCAAATCAAAGTATTAGGATTTAAACATTAAGCACTTGAGGATAAGACAGCGAAAGGTTCTTTCCTATAATCTTCATGCCTCTTCCCTAATTCGTGTCTTAACATATTTTACCATGAGAACCAAACTAACAGCCAACTTAATCAGTCTTTGGATTAGAGTGAAGGTAACTTGTTTACATGCCATAGATAGTCAATGATAAGGGTCCTCAAACTCGGTTCTGTGAATATGTCATATAACAAAAAAAAAAGAGAAGTGTCAAGTATAGCACAAACCTTGTAGCGTTCAAGCAATGAAGCAAGTAAAGTGGCGACCCCTTGGATTACAAAAGTCTGTCCCACACAAGCTCTTGTACCAGATCCAAATGGAAGATATGCAGCATTTTCACTGGGATTGTTCAGAAGGACTGAGCTATGATTTGGATCATCAGTTTCTCCTGTAGAGTTTAAGGCATTGTCAAAGATCAGAATTCATGAGAAAGAAAATGCAGTTTCATTAGCTAAAGCTTAAAATGCAAACTAAAAGTTGAACAATTTTGAGCTTAATGCTTGTCAGTTATTGCAAGGAAGTGATCCAAATGCATTGAACTTCATTGCTATGTCTCTATGTTTTCCTGAGCTGTGTGTAATTTAATGTGTAAAAGATTAATGCTCCAAGGATTGCAAAGCAGAATCAGTGAAAGCCAAATTGTTACAGCATAAGGCAAAAGGTCTTCTAATCATTGCTGTACACGGCAATAGAAGACCAAAAATCATACCACAGCTGCCACATAAAATGGAAACAGGTGAGTAATCAAATACAAAAAGCAACCTCCCAAGGATGTAGGAAATAGTGTGCCGTAATCACTTGGAACAAAAATGGGAAACTGACCAAATAACATGAGACAACTTGTAATGGCCATAATGCCAGATATATAACAGTCATCCCCAACATAATGTTTGTGGCATCACAATTATCTACCAGCAAATGAAAAATCAGTCCATAGAGCAATCTATAAAATGCAGAAGACATTGTGTATTTGTTCAAGGTCATAACCAAACTTCAGAACTATACAATTCAACACCCACACATGATGTCTAAAGAAGTTCATAGTTGGAACCTGCTAATGATCCCTTCTCCACCACAGTAGACACCTTCCCAGCCCCAGACAAAAATCTATATGGGTTGAACTTATCAGCATTGCTACCCCAACTAGCGTCATCTGTCTGCAGCAATTGCACAGGTACCACTAGTACTGATCCAGCTGGTATGGTCACATCATTGTTAAGATTCAAATCTTGCAATAGAAGGCACAGTAGGAATGTGAGTCAGTCACAATAGAGAAGCAGTAAAACATCAAAACAAAAGTGAACATAGCCGATGAGCTAAATAATTTAATGATTACTAATAAATCTAAGCTTGTACAAAGACTAGAAGAAATCTTGGCTGCAACACATCAGTTATCAACATAAACACTATGGTGACGAGTTTTGGGAGAAGGGATTATTTAGATATGATATGGAGCGACTCAATAAACACTGAATTCTTGCCCCTCTATGTTTCCAACTTAGTCACATAATGCCTCCCTAACCCCAAGGAAACCTCAGTAGAGGTATCAGCAAACAGAAATCTCCCAGCACTGCAGACCATGCATCAGTAAATAACAGCCTTACCATTTTTTAAAGAACATCTTTGCAGCAGAGGTCCTCCTGGCAAAAGACGGGCAGACTCATATATAGTAGCCAACAACAAAAACATCTTGTGAACATCTGGTCCTTTCGACCCTTGCCTTACCATGATTATCTCAGCATATATCTGCAAGATGCATATTCAAATTTGCACGTAAACAAGAATTCCTTTCTATCTTTACTTGTTTTACATTTTCTGTTACCATTGAGATAGGCAACCCTTCATTGGAAATATCTACTCCCTTAACAGTTCTTACTCAATTCTTAAACCATGAATAATTCAGAAACTGCATTCTTTAACCAGTATCAAATGAAGTACTAAATAAACAGAATGGAGAGCATATATTTATATTAACGGAAATGGTATCGCATGCAGACAAGTTCTTTTAGCCTCACGCCAAAGTTTGACTAAGAACAAGAAAGGGTAACAAATGAGGCAAAAAATCACACTTTATAGTTCTTGCTAGCATATAATGGCCCATCTTGTAGGAAAGCAGACCACGATACCTTGTCTTGTATCTCTGGATCTTTTACAAGCCTTTCCAAGATAGTTTCAATCAAACTTGCTGTAGCCATCCAACCATGGAACATAACACCCATAACATTACCGCAGGTCTCTTCTTTTAAATTAAGATGGTCATCAAGCTCTCTTGATAAAAATTTTTCTTGCATCAGAATACCAGAGTTAGGCCAAACACTAGCTTCTTTTGTTCCATTTCTGGCATCTCCATTACGGGTGCTCTGCTCCATATTGCAAAACAGTCGGCAATTTTTTGTGCATTGTTTAACAATGTCTTGAGTTAAGCATCTCAGCTTCGTGCACAAGGACTGGTACCTCCAATACCCCCGTTCCCAAAATGGAGTAACTCTATATGAGGCCCAAAAGGAAGCATCTTTAGCAATCATCATAATAAGCTCCTCATAAGAACTTGCCTTAGACCAAGCGATAAAGGCATCCCCAAACAGTGTAGCCCCCAGCATGGTGAATGCCATGTGTTGAGAAATTAATTTATTGTTAACACATCCATTACTCATATGGTTATCTATCTTGTCCATGATACAATCTACAACATTATTGGGAACTATATCCGATCTCCCATGCAACTTTTCGTTCAGTTCCAACACCAATGATTCTCTTCTCTTTTTTGCCTGTTAAATAAAGGGGATAAGTGCAGAATATTAATGAACTAGAAATATGTGAAGAATAGTGTCTTAATCAAACTAAATTGCAGTATAATTTTCCCAATAAGATCAATCCAAGATGGATAAAAAAGTCATAACTCAAATAAGAATATATAATTGCACAGGAAGTCAAACTGCCACGTATAAATTTGTTCACAATTTAACCAATAACACTGACAGAGAGAATCCTAACTTAATATCCTTAAACATACACCGAAAATATGAAAAACCTAGTCCAACGATGAGTAAACCAAAAGAGCCAGTGCAAAAGGGATTCGATAAAAGGGTTGAAAGGATATTGAACCTGATCATAGGAACAAAAGAAAAGGTTTGATCGTCCAAAGGCTAAGCGAAAAGCCTTCCCAATAAAAGGCAATTTATCCTCAGCCTTCAGAAGCATCTCCTTGATGAGTGTTGGATCCTTTACGGATACCAAGAGCTGAGTAGGCCCCATCCAAAGCTTACAAATCGATCCATATTTATTGTGCGACTCCGACAAAAGGTCTGAAAAAAAAAAGACACAAAACTCACACCACATATCAATAGAAGGAAAAACTCAATGAAATGCTCGAACTTTTGTCAGATCGTACAGCTCCATCTTCATAATAAGGGGATGATAAGTTCAATAACAGTGGATAATCAAAATTCCAGTACAATACAAACAAAAAATGATAAGTCTCTCCGCCTAATCATCATAATTCATAACACTGCTATTCCTTGGAAGAAGCAACGAACAGTATCACATCTTTAACCAATCATTTAATACCCGAATTACTACATATAATCACAGATACTGACAAAGATAAGAGAATCAGTAAACATAAACTCTAGTCAACTTAAGATTGATTCTTTAACTTCCAACTTGCTTCAATTTCTCAACGACTAATCTTAAGTTCAAAACCCCAAATCATTTTCCAGCTAAAAGATCGATCCACCCATCATACTACCAAAAGACATAGAACATAGTACAGTTGAAAGCTTTTTATCAAATTCCAAAAAAAAAAAAAAAGGCACACACGCACAAAATCCGATTCCTCACCAATAAATTCATCCCGAGAACCGAACCCACCGTGACCAAAGAATGATCTACACGGCGGGCCAGGGATCGAGCGAGCCACGGCCCACAATCTGAACAACTTGAACACTTTCTCCAAGGACAGAGCCGAGAGGGCAATAAGCGAGACCCAAAGAAGAGCATTGAACTCTCTCAGCGCGTAATCTCTCAGAAACCGAGAAGCTTCCAGCGAATCACAACTCTCCGATTTGTTCAACAACAAGTAGACCACACTTATCGGCCAAGCTTTGCACAGCGAGCTCATTTTCCCTCCAATTTTGCCTTTCCTTTCTCGGAAAATTAGAAACAGAAACTCGAGAAACAGAGAGGTAGTTGATTTCTTTTCTTTTTTCTCTGCGACCAAACAGAGGCTTTTTTACTTCGACATGTGAACGTGAACTGCTTTGCTTCTCCAACTACTGCTTACTATATAGTATT
The DNA here is from genome assembly GCA_024703695.1 of Erythroxylum cataractarum. Lineage (NCBI taxonomy): Eukaryota > Viridiplantae > Streptophyta > Magnoliopsida > Malpighiales > Erythroxylaceae > Erythroxylum > Erythroxylum cataractarum. The sequence continues at coordinate 2,687,797 of JANJEY010000005.1, read as the reverse complement.
ATTATATTAAAGCTTTTTTAAATACACATATAAACATTTTTCTTTTTTAATAAATACTTTTTTGACTGTTGAAAATGATTTTTGTCTTTTTAAAAATTTTCTTTTCTTAATATATAATTCTTTGACTATTGAAAGGAACTTTGATTTTTATATGATTGTTATTTGTTGCATATTGCGCAATTTTGACTCCCAATGGGCCGCAGCCTACATAAATTAACCTCAAGCTAGGCCTAAGGCCCGATTGGTAAAAGGTAACGTTATTTTATCATTTAAAAAATAATAATTCTAGCCAAATCTCTCAATAGGGCCCGATTAACCTCAAGCTCGGTTTTCTCGACCTAAGGCAAGACTAGTAAAAAAAATCATTTTGTCATTTAAAAAATAATAATTCAGGTCAAAATCTTGATAGAGTCCAATTAACCTCAAGCTCGGTTTTCTCGACCTAAGGCCCGACTAGTAAAATAATGTCATTTTGTCATTTGAAAAATAATAATTCAAGTCAAATCTTTCGGCAGGGCCCTTGTGGGGGATGGCTAAATAGTATAGCCTAAATTTCAAAAAAAAAAATTAAAATTAACTTAATACTAATAATACTACTAATACCACTGGAATGTAATTTATAAATTTATAAAAACTATTTTTTAATGGCTCAAATTGGTTTTGTAAATCGGATTCGATCCGACCCGTTCTTACTTCTATTTTATCTCCAAGCCAAGTGCATCTTGGTCACGTCTCATAATTTTCTAATTCAACTTTGACACTCTTATCTTTTATTTAGAGGTTTTGAGTTCGAGTCCTGATAATGAAAAAATCTATTTGACCAGTACTTTACTCCTTACGGGCTGACCCGGTGTGAGCGATGATTAATCTGAAAATGACTGACTTAAAGGTGTCTTCTCATGAGTTGAGACCCTCTTAAAATACCTCGGGCAGATTTACAAAAAAAAAGCTTTGACACTTTGGATCTGAACTATCCCACTCCATTGTTATGGAAATGTCCTGAAACATAGCTCTAAAAGCGCTTCATCGATGGAGTCTTTTCCAGGTAACGAGATGATCATGATGACAATGCTTCGACAATGATATCCTTTCTTATAAAGGTCGACAAATATTAATAACATTTTTCAGTTTTTAATATATTATTAATTAAATTACGTAATTTGATTTAGATAAAAATAATGAAAAGACTTAGTAAATGATCTAAATGTAAAAAATATATCCCTTTTAATATAAATTTGATCCATATCAATTTTATGATAAGAAAGTTCGATTTGAAAATTATATATAAAAGTTAAAATTTGCTTTAGTAAGTATAAAAATTTTCTAACTTATTACAAAAATTTATACTTTTGAGAAACTATAAAAAGACCTGAATTTTGATAAAACTGTAAAAAATATCTAAATTTCATGTCAATAAACACTTTTATTAAAGATCCTAAAATATTCGTATTTAAAGCTCAAAATTAGTACCAGAATCAGAATTAAGATATTCCGACTGAACTTCGTTTTTAATCTTCCGTCTGTCAGGTAAGTTTTGTAATACGTATTACAGATAAGCTATTCCACTGTCACGAACACCAGTTAGCCTATCAGATCAAACATTTTTTATAGAACTTCCGTTCCATCTCCTCTTATGGATCTTGTGACAGACTCTTTACAATATAGCGGAGCTCCATTACCGTGTCTTCATTTTTCCTTTCTGAATGTGCAACTTCTTGAAAGGAACATGGAAAAACCTAATGTAACATCATCATTTCAAGATTCTCATATCATCAGAAGAAAAGGCATACAAAGATTTTGTGTCTGGAAAAAAAAAATTTTCACTCCAGGGAGGAGTCGATCTTTTCAACAGATCTTGAGAAGACAAGCACATCATCAGGGTTTCGAGCATCTTCTTCAACCTGAACACTGCCACTAACAATGGATTCAAGCATGATCTGCTTTGTGATCGGATCAAAACCCGTCGTAGAAGGTTTCTTCAGTTGTTGAGACCTAGAGCCATTACTATCATCTTGTAGAGCTTCCTTCTTCTCCAACTCTTCCCTTCTCTCCTTGTTGGCCTCCATCTGATCCACAACCAACGATCTTTCTTCTCGACATTACTCCTTTTAGGCTCGTGTTTGGTTGGACGAAAAGAAACACGTGGCTTGGACTTAGCACGATCCGTGGCGGGTCTCCATGGTGGAGAGATAAGAGGCCACATTTTATGAGACACGAACAAGTCCGTACACGTAGCCTTGGTTCAAAACCAAGTCACGTATTTGTAAACAGCATTTTTGCTACAAAAATTAGTTGATTTAACCCCTCCTTATAAAAGTAGAGCTTTTGCTAACTTGAGATTTTTTTTGTACTTTTTTTAAAAAGAATTTTTAAAAAAATCAGTTAATTATTTATTGTTATTAAAAAAATTAAAAGAGCTTTATACGGTTTACATAAAAATAAAAATATTTTTAATTTTAACTATATTTTATTTTATTATAAAAATTATATATGCATATAAATCAAGGATATGAATTTCGTATCGTACCGGTCGATATGGTACCGGTACGATATTTTGAATTTTGATATCGGATTTAAATAACGGTAAGCACTGACTAGTATGTAAAATACTGGTCAAATATTGGTTGATATCGAAAATTTTTAAAAATTATGAGATTTGTTTGCTACCCCTCCTTCCCCCTTTTTTTCAAAGTTTTTAAAATAATAATAAATATTTTATTACTAATAATTATTATAAATTAAATAAAACTTAAAAATAAATTATTTTATTACCAATAAATTATTTTTATTTTTATTACTAATAAATTATTTTTATTTAAATTTATTTTA
>JANJEY010000005.1:2636409-2661364 GCA_024703695.1 Erythroxylum cataractarum | reverse complement strand
AAAATTTTATTTTTAATGGGGGCAAAATTTTAATAGGAATATAATTTTATTTTTTTGTGGGGGCAAAACTTAAAAAACTATACTATTTTAAAGAAATTTATTGGGGACAGACCAATGTAGATTCGCCCCTGACTGAATCTGATGGCAATCCAAAGTGAACAATATTTATAGACGGGTGGTCTGAGGTTTTACAACATATGTTTCTTTGTTATTTTTTAACCAAAGTATAAGATATTTGTTTTTCCTATAAATATGAAAATTAAAATGATTTTTTTCGAAAATTTAAAATATTAAAATATTTTTCTAAAACTTCTTAAAATATAATTTCTATTTCTTCTACCCTTTTAATCTACAAGACTACAACCAAACAGTTTCAGAACCTAACGTCTTCCTTTCAATCTTTTTCACATTCTTACAAAGAAAATGCTTAGTTCTGGTCCATTGTTACTGTTCGGGTTCATCATATAGTACGTTTCTGAATCCTTGGAACCGATCACACGTTCAAAATATGCACGCATGTAGGCTAACTCTCCGTCTGCTTGCTCCTTCCCGTCAGTCGGGATCACGCCAGCCCCCATTGAAACCACATGCAAGGTCTGCATTACGACCAAGTCTTCTTCTGTTGGCTCTCTCTTCACACCATATCCTGACTTCCTTCCGTTGCAGTACATGGTCCATACTGGTTCGTCCGATATCTTGGTCTTGTCGTTTGGCTTCTTTTCGCACTCCAACGCGATCCTCATCAACCCATTTCCCATATCTTGAAGAAGCTTACCTGTAGGCATGGCTAGTTCCAGCAACAAAATGGGAAGACAACGTGGGTTGTCTTGTATAGCCATGCTGACCCTAGCTTTCCGGTGTCCGAACAACGTCCCCGTCATCCTGGTTCCGCCGTGGATGTGGCTGTCGTGAAGAGAAACCGGCATTTTGCACGTCGGTGTTATGATAGGGAACGACCGGAAAACTGAACGGAACCTCCTGAATATCTGCGTGGACTTAGACCTTCCTTTCTTGCGTTGGCTTGGTTGTCCTAGACAGACATCGATACCTCCCGGGGGTGGTGATGGTTGCAGGGGTTGTGGTGAATGTGGGGTATCAGGTTGATGAGGGGACTCTGAGGTCGACGTTCTGGTTGTTACCGGCGGCAATGGTGGATGTAGAGTCGCCATAGATGTTTGACAGTTGGTGTAGTGTGGTGGTGGTGAAATATAAACGAAGAGATTCAAGAGTTGAGGATTGCACGTCGGGGGTTTAGTTTTATAAGAAGAGAAGGCTGAGGTAGCTTTGAATTGTTCAGTACTGACTTATGGTTAGCAAGTTAGTTTTGGCAGTCAGCCAAAGATAGGGATCAAAACGATGGAGACAAGAGAAAAAAGAAAAAGCTTTTTCATGGTTTTGTATTTTCCCGAGAAACAAACACACCAATGACCAAACCTTAACTAATTAGAAAAACAATGTTTGTGGGCCGGTAACGTGAGAAGGGGCTCTTAAGAGCTTGGGTTCGAAATATTTTTATATATACAACTATTTAAAATTTAGATTAGAGTTTTGTTTCTTGCAAAAAATTTATCCGATTCGGGTGAAAATTATTATAACAGTGTATGGTTTAAAGATGTCTTTTTCTAGTTAAAACTTTTTAGGATACCTAGTGTGTAAAAAAAGAAAAGAAAAGAAAAACAATGTTTCTAATACGTTACACTACACTTAAGCTTGTTTGTAATACTTTTACAAGTCTCTTGTCTGAAATTGGTAATTTTTAAATCTAATTTATTTTAATAAATTTTATTATTAAAAATTTACTAATTAATTAATTAATTTTATAAATTGGTTGATTTTCATAAATAAAATAAAATAATTAATTTTTATTTAATAAATTTTTTCTTTAGTTAAACTTTAAAATTTTTAATATATAAAAATAAATATTTTAATTATATTTTGAAATTTTCAATTTTATTTAATCTTTTCAATTTAGGACGCTCTAATATTAATTAGATCTTTAAACTTTTAACCTCTTATCATATTTAATTTTTAAAATATTGAAAATTATTCTTACACCAATTTAAACATTTTTAACTACATGTCACTTGGAAGTGTTTTAAGTAAAAAAAAAAACGTCATTCGTAGACAGGTTGAATTACCCTGTCTCTGTTAACATATTCTAGTTTTGTGATATTTAATTTTGTTCATATATATATATATATATATATTTTACATAAATAAATGGATAAGATTTAATAATATTTTTGACAAAAAAAAAAGATGATACAGAGAAGACTTCAAGTTTATCGAGAAATGAAAAGAGAAGGGAAAATGAAAAGTCAACCTTCGAGGTCACTTGAGGTGCGACTCTGAACAAGATGTGCCTTCAAGTTCAATGAACTTATTTATGTGTCAGTGAAGTACAAAACATGCTTTCTGATATACCCTCTTTAGATATGTCTATATATTAACGGTCGGCTTGGTTAGATGCAAATAAATGATTGAGCTTTGCTCGTTTCTGTGTTTTCCACAGTTGACCCGAGTCTCATTGGAAGTTTCTTCTAGCAGTCGAGAATGAATTTTGATTATTATTTAAGGTTTTTCTGGTTGATACAGACCATGTTTGATGATTATATTTTTAATGTTCCTAGCCGTCTCTGAGGTTGACCCTCAAATCCTAACTCCCAGGAACACGTGTCTAAGTTGTCGGTATCTTATGCAGATTCTCATTGTGGGTTGCACGTACATTAGGAAAAGTCCAGTCTTGAGCATTAAAATGACAATACTGGAAAATAGATCGGTGCCAAATGCAGAAACAGATCCTGGAAATGCTCCAGGAAACGGGGATTAGATTGCCGGATAAAACCGCAATTGTGACGACAATGTTTCGGTGATGGGCAGAGATCTAGTACTGACATCAAGCACCATAGATACAAACATTGAAATGATACAGAGCAAACTGAATGTGTATTCAGAAATGTTATATTCAGCTGAACTCATAAGCAACAAAACGTATATGTACTTATTTTGCAGATTACCAAACTGATCTACACATGCACATTCCTACCTACCAAAACTGAGCTGAATGGAACTCATATTCGAGAATCTCCGGATCAGCGCTTATTTTCAGCTCCCTGAGAAGTCCTACAGTCTGTACCCTTGCCAGTGATAACAATGCTTAGGACACTGTTCTATCAGGCGACCTTGCTTGAAGAAATAGTTTTTGTTATTCAATGAAACTCTAAAAGTGGTTTTTGCCATTCAAACAAAATCCTTTAAGCATTCCTATAAAATTGTTGCATCATATTCTGTGCCAGATTTCCCGAGGACTGGTCTTCTGCGTTTACTACGGTTGACATAAAAACCGGAACCTCAGCATCACCTGGGAAAACTGCATAGTTAAGTCCAGCAATTGAAGAGTGGTTTGAGCTGTAGTCGCCTGTTCCAGTAGTTCTCATAAATTCTTGCTTGGAATCAACTGATGATGCTGATACAGAAAAATCAGGTGCTTCCAGATCCTGCTTGTTGAACATGAGACCTGCAACAGCTCTGTCAATAGCATTCGTCTCCAGTTCCGTTATTTGATCGTCTGATCTGAAATATTGGGTTCAGGTTTTGATTAAGATAGAATATGGATACAGTTTACAGCAGGCCAGGAGCACAAAATACAATCAAAGTAAGAATGCTCAAAGTGAAGCTACTTCATGAAAACATATAAGATCAGTTCTATATCTAAAAATGTTATTTTGTGGGATAAGTTTACCTGTTTCACCCACTGAAATGAGTGCTCACCCACTGAAACAAACTTGTGCCACACTCATTTCAATTTGGCCAACCCTTGTGAAATCACTAATTTACATTAAACTATCGTAACAAGCATAAGCGCTATATTCTAGAACTGATACCCATAAACTCGCATAGAGAGGGAAAGTAAGCGCAGAAAAGGAGAATTAGTGCCGGTACCTTGTTTTATCATGGTCAACTGTCCATGGAAAATTTTCTTCAGGCAAGTCTCCAGTTTGGTACTGCAGACGCTGTGTTGAGCTCTTGGCCATACGGTACAACGCATCACGAAAACAAAGTCGAGTCTTATCGGTCAACTGTTCCAATAATAACACAGAATCAGATCAATCCTACAAAGTAACCTTGTTGTCAGTGCTGTTTGTTACCTGTGCCATCACCATCGTTAGCTGCTGAAGCACAGATTCTTCAAGAGAAAATTGCCCTTCCATATCACCATTTATGCTGTTATGCTCAGGGGGGACGAGTACATTGACTGGTGGTACCTTTGAATAAATACTACCACGTTAACCTTAAACTCCAGACAAGGCATGTCTTAATCAGGTCTCGGTATGGTTAGCAACCAGAATTGACAAAGACTTCACTAGTAAACTTTACCAATATGTTATCCCAAAGTAAACTTTAAACTCCAAAAATTGAAATAGTGACATAATTCTATATATTGAAACACAGACAACCCAAGTATAATGTTTTTATCGTCAAGTCGCTCAGAAAGCAGGAAGATTGAGTTCTGACACTAGCCATAAATGCTACTGTTCAACTACAAAGGAAACAAACTAATCCTTTGAATCCTTGAAGTTACACAGAGCAGATGGAGACTTTAATGTCAAAGACAAATTTCACCAAAATATGGGAAAACAGAGAATCACTGGGGTCAATCACCACTTCCAAAGCTAAGAAACAAGTGAGAATCTCACCTTTGCTGATAGGTGGTCCTCTTGCTCCGAGTTGCATTGAGGAAACTCTGTTGATTGAACCTTGTCATCTTCCCAACTCATAGATGGAGAAAATGCATGAGTTTTGAGATACCTTGAGCTTCCCATACTACGTGTACTGTCACAAACACTTAGTGAATCCAGAATCATGTCTGTTACAAGATTATCAGGTGAACCCATCTCAAACTGCGATCCCGGAGAAAAGCAATATGGCTTGTCAAGAGTTTCAATCCCAGGCAAATCTTCAAGTAAGGAACTCCTGCAAAAAATGAACATTGAAACAGATAAAGACCAAATGAAAACAAGGAAGCAGTAACGATTTAACAAGTTGAAATTCTTGAATATAGAAACAACATGGATAGATTGATAACAAGTGGCTCTACTGTGTCAACTGAGGCATTTTCAAACACAAATACTGTGTTAGATACTGTATGCACGCCAGAGAAAATGGGTTCCATCACTGCAACACCGCTGGGTTAGATCCGCCTTTAGGAAACATAGGACTCTTGATTACCATTTTTGCAAAACAGCATCTGGTGTACTATGGCCGACCCACTTTCAGTGACAGATTGATTAATGTCAATGAAGTAAAGTATTGGAGCACAAAATTTCCATGTGTGTGCTTCTGGAACTATATGATTTTCTACATGCATAAAATGAAGTATCTTAATCCCAGAGGTTACGTCTGTACAAGAAAAATTCTTCAAACTGTTCTATTCCAGCCGCGCCGTCAGGGTGGTGGTGGTGATCTGGTTGGTCGCGTCCAAGAGTAGACTGTTTTGCAGGCTCCTCAAACCGTCCTCTTGCTAAACCTGAGACAGTGGAATCATCTTTACGTTGCTTACAACTTTCAGTCTTTAGTTGTCCATCATTGAGGGCAATATTTCCCGGGTTCAGATTTGTATCCTCGAAAGAACAACTGTGAGGAAGGCCATAACTCTCAAATCCATTTACTCCCCATTTTGACCAACTTTGGGGAGATGGAAGCCTATCAGATAATCTTAGATCCTTTGGAACAACACAATAATCGTTTCCACTCCCAAGATACCAATCCATAATTTCTTATCTGCAGAGTAAAACAGACAAATTTCGTCGGTTACCACACAATTTTCAACCTATTTAATAGCACTAAAATGAACTCGAAACATTTCTCAACTCCAAAAGTTCTAACAAGCAAAAAGACGGGAACTTTTAACAAGTTTCGGTTAGTTTCTGCACACAATTCTTCATACATACCGCAAAAACACAGATAAAGCTTGAAACTTTAGACGTAAACCAAAACAAAAAAGCAACCTTGCTTGATAATCACTCACGTCAAAGCAAAAGGCAGAAAGGACACAAGATAAGAAGTATCATATCAAAATGGAAGAGAAAGCTCCTGTCAATTTCTGCATACAATTCTTCACATATACCAGAAAAACACAGATAAAGCTTGACGCTTTAGACCAAAACCAAAACAAAAAAAACAACCTTGCTTGGTGATCATTCATTTCAAAGCTAGAGGCAGACAGTGCACAAGATACAAGTACAGGACCAAAATGGAAGAAAAAGGAGGAAAAGCACAAAACCTGATGGATAGAGAGAAATGAAGAGATACCCAGATGGCTAAATGATGAGAGTGAGATTGTGCTTGTGGCTATGGCTTCAAAGGAGTACCCAAATTTCAGCTGTAAAGTAAAACAGAGGCAATGGCTGCGAATTTTATGTTAGATCCCCAAAAGTATATTGATTTTTCAAAGATTTCTCTGAATAACAAATGATGTATATATCCAAAAAAAACCTAAGAAAAAGTTGAAAGAGTCAAAATGAAGCAACTTTGGGAGTAAAAAGCAATACAAGGTGGGGCCTAGTTGCCTGTGAATTTGTGGCTGAGAGCTCAAAGTTTGGATTAGTGGTTGAGAGCCCTCCATCAAAAACTGAACTACAGTTGGTCCACGTGGAAGAATCTGGACCCACCGGAACTAGAAATCACGGTCACGATTCATCCTCTCGATCTCGCTGTCTCCAGCTGGTGGCGTACCCTAGCGAAAATGCAAAACCCCATTTGCGGCTGGAGGAGGTGCGCGAGAATATGATTGAGACCTCGTCATGGAAAGCGCTACGTGGCAGCAAGAACCTAGTACGTCAAGGCACGTGGGATCCGAAAAACAGGGGGTAGAAGACAGCAAGTTAGCCAAATATAGGAACGCAAACGGAAGCCGCTAAAAAGAAAGCTTTGGTTTTTATCTGGAGTTTGCAGCGATAAGGTTTCGTGCTATACCTGCCACGCCTTGTGACGTTGTTATGTAATCTGGAGATAATATGAACCACAAGCTCTGAGGTGCTCTCTGCCTTTTTTTAACATTTGGGGATGTTATTTTACCCAAAGATATGGTTAGGTCGGGTCGGATTTGGATCAGGTTAAATAAGGTCAAGTCAAGTCTAACTTGAGTTAAGTCAGATCAGGTCAAATCGGGTCGGATTATCGTTAACTTTTAAAATTAAATTTGACAAAAATAATTGATTAAGCTAATAAATTTGAATTTATACAAATTTAAATTCCGTGTGTTCTTAATTATTTTTTAAAATACGAATTATTAGTTTGACAAAATGCTATGTCGGGGCAGGCTGAATTGGATCATAAATCATTTTCTTTAACTCGAATTTGATCAAAGTTTAATTTAAATTATACGGTTTAAATTTTGATTGGTTCATATTAAAATAATATTCATCAAACATATAAAATTTATCTCATAATTATATAAAGGTAGTCGAGTTGGTAGAGTCGAGGAGTATAAGGTTAAAAAGCCTTGTGTTCGATTCCGTCTACCTACATTTTTTCGATTAAGCTTATTAAATAGGACTTACTTCTTGTTGACATAATTTGTAAGTTATTATGTAAATTTAAAGATTTATCGGGTGGACATTTAAAAAGTAAAGGCTACGGTTCCTTTGTTTAAAAAAAAAACTCATAATTGTGGATATGATTAACAAGCGGACTTAGGTCCGTGAGACCTGGGCCTGCGCTGGTCGGGCCTGAACAGTTATAGATTTATAGTCAATAATAGAGTTATAGGCTTATAGTCTTGCTTGGAAACATAAAGTCAAGTAAAAGCCCAACTCTTTTCGGCTCTCACTCTCCTTTTCTAAGCCCAGACGTTCAAAACTCATAAAAGCATCTTCTGTCTGACGCAGCGATCGACGGCGGCGACTCAAGCAGGGTTTGTTTTCATGTTCGTGATCGGAAAAATAACCTTAACCCTCGTCTCTGTTTGAACGTGTAATTGTATGTTTTATTGTGCAGGCATGCTTGGGTCTTGAAAAGTCGTTAACTTGGTTATTGATTCGAGGGTTTTTTCTGGATGAAAGTTAACGACTTGATTAAAAGTCCATGATTTTGCTCTGTGGGTCTTTTCATTAACATGTAACTAAGGAAATCGAGACGGGAATTTGCATAGTTATGCTAAGTATTGTGAAAAGATGTAGTTTTTGAGTTCAAAGGAGGTAATTTTGTGATGTCTCTTTTTGAAGGAAGGTCGATCATGGATTACTATTTAATGAAGGAATGCTTTTATTAACTTAAAAGAAGTTAAACATAGAGAAGCTTTAATATTCCAGGGCGCTATATGTTCTTCTCTGGGGGATGAACTAGGTGCTAATTTGAATATATCAAAGAGCTTTCAGGTTCAAATATGACTGGATTTTGTAATAGTTTAATCATTTAGCAAATCACGTAGTTCGTGCAACTCTTCTTAATTGAGATCATTGTGGTTATATGTATGTCTATCTTTTTCTTCATTAAAAATTTGGTATTGTATGTAGTTGCTTGCTTAATTTTTGAACACTTCTAATTGGCACTGTTATTGTATTGCAGCAAGGGAAATCATTAACAATCTGATATGTTTAAGAACACGTTTCAGTCGGGATTCCTCTCCATCTTATATAGCCTAGGGTATGTTGTAGTTTTTGGTTTTCTGCATGTTTTTCAGACAGTTCACTGGTAAGAATTTTATGTAATTTGCGAGTCTCTTGATATGTTTTGTTTTGTAGGAGCAAACCATTGCAAATATGGGATAAAGAAGGTGAGGAGAAACTTGTATATGATTTTATTTCCAAAGCTAAGGAACAATGGTGAACTGTAATCTTTGTAAATTACAAGTGTTATGTGTTTCGAGTATTTTTGCAGTTTCAAATGGCCATGTGAAGCGACCACATGATGATGACATCCAATCCAATGTGCTTGAGATTGTTGGATCAAAAATTCAGTCCACGTACATTACTTGCCCTGCTGACCCTGCTGCAACTCTTGGCATAAAACTCCCTTTTTTGGTCATGATTGTGAAGAACCTGAAAAAGTACTTCACTTTTGAGATTCAAGTGCTGGATGATAAGAATGTGAGGCGACGTTTCAGAGCTTCTAACTTTCAAGTGTGTAAGTTTGTCCATTGTTATGATGTTAGTTATTGCTTTTGATGACATTTTCACTTTTCTTTTGACCTTCATCTTTCTAAAATAGCTGTTGGGTTGGGTGTTCAGCTGTTTCCTTATGCCATTGCTATAAAGGCTTTGTGTATCTCTATACTTCTGATAGCTTCAGATTCAGAAAAATCCTTTTGTTTGTTAAATGCGAGTCACAAGAATTGAAACCCTTGTTCTTCTTTTTTCTTTCTTACTTTCAATGGGATTTGTCTTCTGAAACTGGATTTAGTTTGTAACTATTATCTCTCTGTGGTGAAATATACACCTTGGTCGTTGTTAATTGCTTCTTTAATGTCTTAGGCTGTCACACGAGTGAAGCCATATATCTGCACCATGCCACTCAAGATGGATGAAGGTTGGAATCAAATCCAGTTAAATCTGGCTGATTTTACCAAGAGAGCATATGGGACCAACTATGTCGAGACATTACGGGTTCAGGTTCACGCAAACTGCCGCCTAAGAAGGATATATTTCTCTGACCGCCTTTACTCTGAAGAGGAACTACCACCGGAATTCAAACTTTACCTCCCAATGCAGGTATGTATAAACCAAGAGAATTCCCACTTCATAGAGTTATAACTTCCGTTTTTATTGATCGTATATTTCATTTGCAGAAAGGGTGAGATATTCTGGAATTCAGAAACAATTCTTCTGTAAGAAACACTTCTGCATCATGCCGCATTCTACCGTTTCCAGCTCGAATATGTACTTATTCCATTATCATAAGCAGTCAGTTACACTATTAGAACATTTCCTGTACTAAACCACCTGACACCTGATCGATTTATGTTTAATGGCTATTTTGGTACAAAAAGCAAATTTAGCAGATTAAAAGTTATAGGCTCTGATGATCACAGAATGTTATGCATGCAACTTCTATCATTTTCTTCACTGTTCATTACCCCTGCATACGCAATGCAAACACAAACAAGAAGCAAGATTATTTCAAGATAAGAAAAACGCTTGAGAAAGTGATGAACCATGGGAAGAATGCTCATCTTGGCATCACCTGTTCAGGGCACCAATGCCACCGTCTCACGCGGAAATTATTTCAGAAGATGGAGTTGCAGAACTGTGTCTGGTCTTCAGTACGTTGTTGCAGCCAAAAAGTGCCACAAACAAGCACTTGAATCCTTTTGAGTTCAACGAAGAATGAGAACTCTCAGATTTTAATGGCCAATACTGCGTCCTTTAGCCCGCGAAGTCACTGTTTCTGGTGCTCTTTCCATGTCTGTTTATCACCATTTATAGACATCATATGTTTTAACTCCTATGTAGGTCCAATATCCTCGGAATTACTTCCAAACGTTAAGGTGTAACAGCAGCAAAGTTCTTAAAGTGCCCTTTTGTCTTGATTGTTAAACTTACCACATAGTCATAGGATCAAACAAACTTATGTTGCTATGGAAATATACAGCTAATAACGTTCACTTGCAATTACAGACTTTTGACACAGCTCCCACATAATACCAATGCCTCAGATAATTTTTCTCATTAATAAACTTGTTTTTGGATCTCTTCTACAATGCAACACTGCAAGTCCTACAAGCTTACTCTGTGGCACCGAGAGTTAGCCACATCATCTTACATAAACGATACAGCTAGTGACAACGACAGTGAGATGGACCAGAACTAAGTACTCTTTAAGGCATATATCAGCTAACTGCTTCTAAATCTACATCAGCATCAGTCTCTCCATCTATTACTCCTGTTTCTGTTTCAGCATCTGCTTCCAGCTGGGCAGCCTCTTGACCAACTTCTGCATCAGGGCTTTGCTTCTGATCTCCTTCTGGTGTAGGGGTGCCACCTTGGGAGATATTACCGGTTGAAACTGTAGCATCTGCCTCCATTGGAGCAGCAGACGTTTCAATATCTACTTTGTTTCCTTCTCCATCATTTTCACTTGCAGGTACACCACTCTAGAGAAAAGGATAGACAAGTGGTTAATAGCAGTTATGAAAAGCAAGCGTTTCAGATTGCATACTCAAATTTGGGGAAGTTGCAAGCACCCGAGTTTCTTCTACTTGATGTGCACCACTCTTTGAATCTTCCTTTCTCGCACGTTTAGACCTATCATTTGGCTTAGCTTGATATTTTGACCGGACATCAGGTGGCAAAAGTTCTACCGGAACAACGCCTTCAACACCAAGTTCAGTAAACTGCAGCAATATCCACTGCTTCGATTAGGCCAAAGTGGTTTACTTAATCATACAGTTTGAAGTTTGAATAACATATAGGCTCAGATCATACTCTGGAAAATCCCTCAAGATCCTGCCTAGCAGAAAATCGGAGACCTTTCCAGCAATATACCTGCAAAAGAAATAAAAAATCAACGTAATAATCATCCTGCTTCAGAGTCAGGTATCAGCACTAGAGCACATAACAGGAGAAATAGCCTTTAACACGAAAGCCAACACGAATGATATTAGTAATAAATCCACTTAGTTTGGAAGTAAACTCAAGCCAACACCTTTGTGCTGATAAGTTATTGGACCATTATATGTGCATTGAATACACTTAGCATCATGCTTTCACATATAAAGAAGAAGCTCAGGCATAAAAATAGAAACATACCCTGCTATTTTTATGGTGGTATTCGGGTTCTATTCCAGCTGATGGATCCATCTGTATTTTCACAAAGGAAACGAGTCAGCTGATATAAGCAAATGAGAAATGTATCTCAGAATATGAAAAGAACTGAAAAATCGATTGACTACATACTAAGATGCTAGTTTGACTTCAAGAGGAATATAAAGTAGCTTACATCTTCAGCTAATGGCTTCCAGTAATCATTGATAGAAGGAGTTCTAACACGCTGGGGATCAGTTAAAGCATTCTGGACATTCAAAAAAGCAAATCACAATAAGAATATGATCAACAAATATGAAATTTGTGCTTTCAAACAATGATAATAGGAAGAGAAAAAAAAGCCCCGTGGCTAGCCACATCATTTGGGAGCTCTTTCACTTTCATGGGACCAATAAGCATCTTGAGATTCGAGAATGTGTAGATAAAAGCTTGATTTCAGGAACTTTAATATTAACAATTTAACGGGACATGCCAGAATTAGAAAAATTGATAACTACACATGCTTTAATAGTTTGAAAGTTGAAATATTTGATCTTGGAGGGCCAACTTGCTAAAGCAATTTTGACATATAGCAAGTAGCTTGCCCAATAAAATAACTTGAATAAAAAGAGAAACACAAACTGGATTCTGATCTGCCCATTTCCATAATTGAGAGAGTTCCTTGTTCCCCAGCCTCCACCTTGGTTTTCTGTTAATCAGCACAAGGGAATGTTTGAGAAGAAATAAATGGAAATTGAGAGCATTACCATAGACTAAAAAGCAAACAAGCAAATAAAAGAATGGTACGTATCATAATTTTCAAAAAAATTATGATCTTGAGACAAGAAGTTCAAGCTCAAATCACAAAGAGTTGCAAAACAATGAAGGGTTTATGACTGTAATAACAACTTATACAACAAAGGGTTAACATTATAATGCTCCTGAAGAGAAAGCCAGGTATACATAAGATGATGCCCTTTGCATTCTCTGTTCTATAAGCAGGGTGAATCTTGCACAACAAAAATTGCAAATTGACATCTGAACCAATCAAGCAAGAGGATTTTAGATTCGTGTGCAGGTTCTGCATTGCTACAATTTAAGACTGATTGTTTTCAGAGATGATATGGAGTTCATCTATTTTTACAGATATGTACTGTCATGTGTCACATGTTTTTAGTCAAAAAGCGCCATACCGTTTCTTAGTTCCTTCTTGAGGCATTTTTTTCTCTATTGGCTGTTTTTCAAATGGTGGACAGCCATCACGTTTCCACCACACCTAAACACACGAAACTGCAAGCTGATTAAACTGTAACAAGATAGTGTCAATTTTATGATACAGAGAAGTGGATGGCACAGGGCAAAGTTACCCAATTCTTTTCCCGCTCCAAAATATGTTCAATCTTGTGAAGGAAATCTTTGCCCTTAGGAGGAGTCATTTCAAGAAGCTTTTTGACTCTTTCCTCACAAGATTTAATTTCCTCTTTCTGGAATTAAAATCCGAGGTAAACAGTTAGCATATGTTTTATAATTCAAGATAAAATGTTATGTAGCTAGACACGAACTGAGTGTTTTTTAATCCGAAAAATTTGAGCACCCAGAAATATATGTACAGGAAAAACAATATTTAATTATACTAACCATGCTTTCAGAAGTAAGATCTTTATCGTTCTTTCCTGGGGCCTAAACGGAAATTAGAGTTAAGATAGTCTAAGAAGATAAAAATCAGACACTTCATATATACTCCTTCAGCAACCATTACCTTAAGATAATCAAACAATATAAGGCACTGTACAAGTACATGGCGTCGAAAACTTGAATCTTTCAGCTGGAAGACATAAAGTATGTGGTAAATATTAGACCAATATCCTAGACAAACGTTGTTGAACAACATTTGTTAAGATCACCTGCCTCTAACCCCATTAATTTACTGCTTGTCAGATACTTTATGTTGAATGTTGCTGCCTCTTCCTCTAAACTGTTAGCATCACCCTCTTCTTCACTCAAAGGCTGCGCTTCAAACGTACTTAATACAACCTATAAAGATGCAATGAAAGTAAGGTGATAATTATTAGTTTTGTTGAAGTTAAAAAAAAATCATAGATTATCTATAAGTATCACAAGGACACAAAGAGTTCACCATCAAACTTGAAGTAAATTTCTGCCACTTGGCTGAAGCGAGTGTTAGAGACGCAGGGTTGCAGAAATGCTCCTGAAAATGCAAAACACCAGTACACAACTAAACTTGGCCCAATTCTCATGCTTGTCTTCTACCAAAGCCAATTGGGTTTCTAATGTACAATGGATTTGCTTGGCAAAGAAATGAAGTGCCAATGGTTCTAAGAAGTTGAACTAACCTGTAAACTCCACAGGGTTTTGTAGAAGTTGAAGTCCAAAGAAAGGCCTGAGATTAAAGAGCAATGGATTAGATCAAAGATGCCAACCCTACAAAACTAGAGAGAAGATGGTAGACTATCGTGGAGCCAGGATGCACCAGGAGGAGGATCGTTCTCATAATTGGTCTCATTTGATGTGTTGAAAACTCCTTTTATATTCACAGCTGCAAAAATTATGAGAAAACGTAAAGTAACTAAACCACCCTTTAAGGCACTCTTTAACAAACTGAAATTGTTGGTAAAACATAGATGTACCTGAGCGTTCAGATAATGGGAAAAAATGTGCCAGAAACATTAGAATCCGCCCACAAAACACAACATCATTTGCCTATAGATTCAAATCCAAGCATATTAGCGACGACATTACTGTATTTTATATATTGCACTAACTGCTAAAAGCACATTACAACACCAAAGCACTAAAACTGAGAAAGGACTTTCATCAAGTGAAGGGATTGGTAGAAAACAAAAATCTATTAACACAAAGATCATTTCAGCATAAAAAATTTGGGCTCTTTGAAGAACTTGCCAATATCCTACAAGACCAATATGACATGCACTCATCTCAAAACCAATTCATGTAGGAAAACTAATAAAGGGAAAACTACTACCTTTGAAAGACGACGAAGAAGTTGATTGCATGTTCTTAACATCACAAGTTTCCCACGAGCAAAAAGTTCTTGCTATATCCATGTAGCCATCATATTGATCACAAGTGTTAGTCAAGGATGGAAGAAGTTTGATGGAAACCACTGACATCATTAAAATATTAACTGAAATTATTCTTAAATTTACATACTTTCCCAAGTATGTCTTGTTTACTCTCAATGTAAACAAAAATATCTTTGCAGTTCCTCATTGTGGACATTTCGGTCAAGTCTTCCAGCAACTGAAAAATCATACCTCCCTCAACATGCTCTCTCTCACAAAGATACAGAACAACATCTGAAAACCAAAAGGAGGAGAGAAAAAGCAACATTATAAGATAAAGAAAGATAAGCAGGCGGGGTATGGAAGATGAGGCAAACTCATACCCAAAAGATGAGGAATTTGACCCAGAGTGGTTTCTCCATCATCTATCGATTTTCCATACTCCATTATTGGCTCCCCAGATTGCACTGAAGAGGACTGTACCAATGTAAAGTTAATTTTTGTATGTAATCATAGAGAGACCAAGACAATAAAGAATAAAGAATAAGAACATGGGTTGCACCTATATAAATGTATACGTGGGATTTTCTAGCACAGATTTTAACAGAAAAACCAAAAAGCATGATTTTCACATATATGGATATCTACGAGTGTGATGAGGGAGAAGGAAAAAGTAAAGCTTGTTGGTAAAACATAAAGCTTTCTGGTGAGCAAAACTTGAAACATACCACAAGCTCCTGAAGCAACATCCTGAGCATGTTTTCAAGCAATTGGTTCTCATCTTGGGCTAACTTTGTTTGCCTCTGCCATGAATGATATCACAGAGTAAGAACTCGATAAACAACACATCAAAAGAAAATTGAACACTGGAAAGCAATCACCTGAGGTTTAATGACTTCTTGAACAGTCTGCAAAGCAAATTTCTCTGGTGGCCCAGGCTGCAGTATTGCCTTCTTTAGTAGTTCCTGAAACAAATAAAATCCGTTTTCAAGAAATTTCAGAGTTCTAAACTAATTGTAAGAACAGAAAAGAAATTTTTTTTACTCGAATAAATTCTCAACACATATTTGAAATCAATAATCATGCACGTAATACACGAGAAAAACAAAAATCCCAATTTCCAATCAAGTTCAACAAGTATTTATTTCAAATCAATCAAATTCAACAAGTTCCTAGAAATTAAATCCAAAATGCGAACTTAAACAAAACAAATGAAGAGAAAAATCGAAACTCAATTAGCAAAAAGCAAAAAAGAAGTAAACTTGGAGATGAAAAAGGTCACCATATTCGAAGACTGAAGAGGCGCTGTCTCGAGCATCACTAGCTTTGAGTCCGCCGTATTCAGGTACCAGGAAAGAAAAGATAAAAGCCCAAAAACCAATGACAAGCGCTGGGTTTATCGCTCAAGAGAAGACATAAAGGGGTCGACTTTATGCAGTAGTATCAAACTTGAAGCACAAAAAGCTCTAATAGTATATAGTTTATGAAGACTGCTTAGCTAACCCAGTCTCCTTGACAGATCCCATATGTTATTAATTATTATTGTCATTTGTAAATCTTTAATATTTTTTAACAATTAATTAATCACTTGTTTTAAATTAAAAGGCAAAATTCAGTAAATCCATACAAAATTATGAATTTTTAATTAATTTTAAATTGTAATAATAAATACAAATTTATTAGTAAAAAAATATTTTTTAAATCTTTTTATTAGAAATTAATTTTTTAGTATTATTAATATTGTTATATAAATAAAAAATTTATTACTCATTTAAATTTGATATCAAATATAAATTTAATCTAACTTTATTCATTAATTTTAAGTATTTTGTTATTGTTATATAATAATAATAATAATTATTATTATTATCCAATTTGAGTAAATATATGATTAGAGATCTTGACTTTGATTACAAAATTACTATATTTTAATTTTAAAAATTTTAAAATTTAAAATTAAAATACCGTTAATTTAGAAAATTCGGATATGACCAAACTTCAGGTTGACATAGGACCTGACAATGTTAACTAGGATGAGCTTGTACTTGGTCAGTCATTCATACACCTGACACGCCTTGTAACCTTTGCATTCCACTGTTTTTCATGTGGGATTTGAATGGATAATGCAAAAGAAGTCCAGAAGATTGTGAAAAGCCTGATACATGTGCCAATTCTCATGGAGGGGGTTGAGATTCATAGGACTTAAGCTTTTTATGTCTGCAGGTCGTTTGTTAGTTTGTCTGATTGAGTTTGAAGCAATGGTTGGGCAGTTCGAGACATTCATGCTTGATTGTATTCTGAGCTTCTTTTTCTTTCTATGAATGATGGATCCTGTACTTACAACAGCAACAACAAAAGGAAGAAAAAAAAAACGAGACTTGCAAGATCTAATCTATAATATCAAGTATTGAGTGCCGGTGTTGTTGAATGACCAAAACTGAACCACCAATGTTAAGTTCTGAAGAAGCAAGCAGATCTCCAACTGTTCCAAGCTCAGGACACTCCTCCCAGTCGCTCAAGCCTGTGCTATTGCTACAATGTCCCCTACCACCTTTTCCTACTATGAACAATGAGTACATCTCTGCAACTTCTCTCAGGACTTCCACTGTCTGCTTCCCGTTATCGGTTAGCTTTTCGATGTATCCGACATGACCTTGTGTCACGTATCTGTGGAAATGAGAAGCAAAAGGAATTGCAGGAAGATCTTTTGAGGTAAGAGAGGAATAAGAATGTTTTGTTTCCAAACTAGATTGATAGATACCTGGAGTGGAAGTCCCCGATAAATGCATTATCAATCTCAGCCTCCATCTGCTGATTTGATATTGCCATTAGAATTTCATCATTATTATGAGTCGTGTCATCAATGTAATCATTCTTTTCATTGTTAGCTGATGATGACGATGATGTTAAGAAGCGGATTACTGTCAGATTGATGTAAGGATGTAAAGCAATCCTTCTGCTACATGCCAGTGCTTCCCTATCATCTGGTCCTCCAAAGAACAATGCTGCAACATGTTGTACTAGTTCAGGTCTAGGTTGTTGGAACCCTGTCTGGCCCCTGTCAACGAAGATTCCAACCGAGCACGGGGCATACCGGAGGACCTTCTGGTTGGTGGTTCTCATGTCCTCCTTCCCACTCTCCATCTTCTCATCAAGACGCTGGTGCTTGTGGAATGTGATGATCACTATGGATGTTCGCAAGTCCTCGACAGAATCACAGACATCCTCAAACATTTTGTCCGAGGTTGACACAACTTTTAGTTGGTGGATGAAGAGTTTGTTCTCCATGTTACTTGCATCTACTGCATCATTGATCTCCAGTACATCATTTCCTCCATAGTCTTCCTCATCACTGAACTGGTCTCCATCTTGTAGCTGATGGTACATCAGATTCTTCTTGCGGTGTTTGTTTGGGAGCTCAACTAGGTGCACCAAGTATGCTGTGTAGGGTGCTTGCAGGAATCCATTGAAAGCTAGGACTAGTCCGATTTTTGCTGATATATGTCGGGATCCGTAGACGCAGGACATCAGCCGGAGTTCGCTCTCCGGATCGTGCAGCTCGAGTGGAGTGCTTTTGTGAATAAAGTACTTCTCCTGTTGCCTTAGTATAATGGCTATCGCTGGTCCTGCGATCACTGTGTCAAGCACTACTACTATTATCACCAAATTGTGCACATTTCGGTTCCAGATGTTCTTCAACTACAAAATTTGATATCAGATTCAGATCATGGGATTAAAGAACAATATATGCTTACTTATATGCATGACATTGCAGGTGCACATTGAAAGAGAAGGGTAGAATAGCTTTCTGCAAGTTTTGGGATGGATCGATCCGGCTTCGGACAATGATGAGAAGTTATCAGGATTAGGATACTCACAGTTTCGGACGGTATTGTCTGAATGAGTAGAAGTTCTGCATGACCTTTTACACTGAGTAAAAGGCCTAGGAAAACAGCCTCAACCTTGGGAATCTTTAGATGATGACAAGCAGCCAATACACCAATTATCTTACCCCCAAAACTCAGAAAGATCAGAAGGGCGGTCACAGTTATGTTCCTATAGCTGTTGAGATAGTTCAGATTCAGCTGAAATCCCACATAACCAAAGTATATTGGGAGGATGAAGTTGTAAACTGCATAATTGAGTTTCCGCAATAGAGTCCGCATTGTCTTGCCTTCCCTTGGGAAGGCCAAGCCGACGAAGAAGCAGCAGATCATACTGTTATATTCGTACTTTTCGATCGTAAATGCCAGGCCTATAAGAAGGAATAAGATGACCAATACCTCTGTGTTTGTAACATATTTTTGGGTGTGGTTTCGTTGGTTGCACCAAAATGCCAGGTACTTATTCAGGAAGATGAGTGCCAGAGTCATAAGAATGAAAAGGATCCCTCTTCCGAACATTTTCCATGATCTGAAAGCAAAATACAGAGAGAACCACAACACACAACACATCTCACTGATCAAAGAAGCTGATATCCCCAACCTTCCTACATCAGAAGTTGCAAATTTTAGTTCAGCTGCTAGCCGAATCACCACAGGTGAGGCAGTGTTCGCTACAACTATCATTATAACGTAAACTAGAGTAAGCCTGTCATTTAGAATCTTCATATATTCGATGATGAATAAGGAGACTGCAAGACCGAAGATCCCACAAACCACCACGCCACCAAGAGCAACAGTGATTGATCTCTGCAAGTTTCGTTTTATGTAAGGAATGTCTGTCTCAAGACCAATCAGGAAGATGAAAAGTATTCCAAAAACAGAGGAGAACACTTCATAGTATTCTGCAGAAGAAGATTGAATGAAGAACTCTCTCACTCTGTGGATTCGTGACAATAATGTTGGACTTAACACCACTCCTGCCTGGTAAAGAAAATGAAAAAAGAATATCCAATTCATCTGGAAGCCTTTGACTTTGGATTCTGCAGAACAAATCGATCGAAACCTACATGAATAGATTAAACAACAACTTATGCAACTTACCATGATTTGAGCTATAGGTCCTGACTGTCCAAATGGCTTCAAAATAAGATGAAAAAAGTGGGAAAGGACAAGAATGCCCGAAGCCTGCAAGGTGGTTGTAATGAGAGGGTTAATAGGATCATCAAGACACATAGCTCTTCCTGCTGCATCCATATTGATCTAAAGCTTGAAGAACAAAAAAAAAGGTGATCAGACCAGCTTGGAAAAACAAGTTTCTATGGAAGATTTTTAGGTTCAAGGTTGTTCCTCAAGAAGAAGGTACAAGAGATTGCAGAGAAAAAGAATTGGATTTTGACAGATTCTATTGTCTTTGATGGTAAGTTCCAATGCCTGAAACTCTATCTTTTTTGTTTTTTGTTTTGATTGGTGGCTAAGGTAGGCATGCAGGAGAAGCTCAGCTACTGATGGATAGCCTTCTTTTACGGGAAATGGTTCATTTTCATTTCATAAGTCTGCTCTGCGTGATACCTTCATTTCTATTCTTTTACCAAACTCTGAACACACACAAAATTGAAAAGGGTCTGTGAGACAATCCAGGGGCTCTTGCAAATAGAATCTAAAAATACCTAAAACTCTCATACGTTCATCAAATTGCTAGGAAGTCATGTCAGCAATTCTTTCAGCAATACTTTGGTTGGTTGGTTGGTACAAGCTTGGACTGTAAATTAGTACAGTCCATCAAATTTGATCTAAAATTAATAAAATAAATTTGATTTAAAAAATATGTGTTTAAATTTGATAATTTATTTAATTTTAATTAATTAATTAAATTAAAATCAATCTAACATAAAATTAATAAATTAAATAAAGTTTAATTAATTTAAACAAAATCATTTTAAGCATAAATATTTTAAACTTGAGAAATTATCATTTTTATTAGGGATGACAATGTTTGACTTATAGGTCCTGTATTTAATGAACAGATTAATAGGTCAGACTTAAGCTCGAAGTCAATGAAAAAAATATTTTTTTTTTATTTTTAATTTAAAAAAATTATTTTAAAAAATTAGTAAAATTAGCCTCAACTTATTGCTATTTTTAATCTTTATCCCGAAATTAGATAAAACTAATATTTCTTAAGTAAAGTATGAATTTTTATAAAAAATAGGAAGTAAATTTTGATTAAAATTATTATCAAAATTTACTTGTAATAATAATTATTTAAACAACTTAAATTATTCTTAAAACTTCCTTAATCCTATGTTTTTTTTTTCTTTTGCTAACTAATGTGTGAATGTAATTGTAATTTTGCATATGAATAATTGAATATTAAATTTCAGATTTTATTTTTTAACAATATACAAAAACCCTAAACCCTTCTCTGGCAATTGAAATTTTCTGTCCACGCTCAATAATGGCGAAAGCCTTTGGTAGAGACTTGATTTCTTCGTTACAGAAGCGTTTCCTAAGCACCTCCACGGGACCCTCATCTTCATTCACGGTTGATTTCCTCGTCAGGACTTGTGGGCTTTCTTCGGATTCTGCTCTCTCAATCTCCAAAAAGCTCCAAATAGACAGAGATAAGCAAAATCAATGTCGACGTGTGGTCAGATTCTTGAAATCTCACGGCTTTAGCGATACCCACATCGCCAAAATGGTGGGAAAACACCCCTTGATTCTTTATTGCGGGGTCGAAAGCAATCTCAAACCTAAAGTTGAGTTTTTGATCCAGTCTGGATTTGGGGGTAAGGATTTGCACGAGCTTGTCTTAGCAAATCCGAAAATTTTCTGGAGGTCGTTAAATTCTCATATTAAACCGTCTGTTGATTTTCTCAAGTTGTATCTTGACAGTAACGAGAAGATTCTTAGTTCAATGAGACGAGCTTCATGGTTGCTGTCTGCTGATTTCCGGAGTTCTTTGCAGAAGAATGTCGATTTCCTGATCAAAGAAGGATTATCTGTTCAAAAGGTAACAAATTTGATGGTGTCTCAGCCGAGAACTGTAATGAGAAAACATGAAAAGTTCGTTGATGCTGTTAATGATGTTGAGAAGTTGGGTATTGAACCTAGGCAACCTGCGTTTGTCAATGCTCTTAGGGTGATTCTGCAGATGTCTAGGCCTACTTGGAAGATGAAAATGGAAGTCATGAAAAGCCTGGGATGGAGTGAAGAGGATAGTTTAATGGCTTTTAAGAGAGATCCATTATGGATAGCCTTGTCAGCGGAGAAAATCAGGAGGGGAATGGATTTTTATTTGAATACTTTGGAGTTGGAATCTGAATCAATCATTGCTTATCCTAAGTTTCTTATGTATTCGATTGATACGAGGCTTGTTCCTAGGTACAATGTTTTGAAGGTTTTGAAGTCAAAGAAGCTCATCTCACCAGATAGAGATATCAAGTGGCTGATAACCATGAATGAGAAGACATTCTTGCAGAAATTTGTGATCAAGTTTCAGAAAGAAATCCCAGGTATAATGGACATGTATTGTGGTTCTGCTGCTGATGGTACTGGCTAGATATTGTGAATATCTTTAGATATACAGGCTCAATCTGAAGTCTGAAGCCTGAAAATTTGTTAAATTTAGATTTGATTTGGCATGAAGTCCGATCACATCAAATTTTGTTCCTTGACTTTGAGTGAGAATCTGGTTCAGGTCCGAACACTCTTGCCATCTCATTGATTTTAAGGACAGGCTCTGTTTTTATGCAAATTTTCTTAATGCACAAATCCGACTTCAAGATCAAATCTCATGTTTAATTTAAATTCGAACTCGAATCAAAGTCTGCTCAAGTCGGACTTTGTTTGTTGCAGTGAACTGGGTTCGAACCTTTTTGCCATCTCGTTGATTGCAAGGGTTATGCATGCTTGTCCAAAGTGTTGGTGCAGTAGAATTCTGAATTTGCCTCAGCTTGGCAGCTTGTAACTAGTTTGGATTGCTCCCTGGACTTGATTTTTTAATCTTTAACACAATTTTTTTCAAAAATTCGATTGAAATTTAAAAATTTAAGCTCGAGTCTGAGTTCGAGTCTGAGTCCGAGTGTGAATTCAACCTAATTTATCAGCTCGAAGATAGACTGTTATCTGCAATATAAAAAACATTTGGATCACACAATTTATTAGCATGTAACGTTAACCTCAATTAGGATTCTGTTTCTTGGTCTAATTAGAATATAGGAGGAGAAAAAGAGTTTAGATGTATCGGAATAGATTTTTTATTAGTTAAGGATAAGTCTGCATATTATTGAATTGTTTTAGATCGCGAGACTTTTACTGGATTTTGTCGAATTTAGATATATAAATAATAGAATTTTTTTAATATCTTGTAATTTTTAGAATTTATATATCTATTTTATGTTCATCCTTATTTTTATAAGATATTTGAAATTTAATTCAATTTAGTTTTTAATTGTTTATTTACTTTTTTTAAAATTTGATTTTTGAGTAATTGCTGGTCATATCTTAATTTTTGGTAAAATTATATTTATAGTATACACATTTTTTAATATATTTTTAATTCATCAAATAGATTCACATTAAATATAAAAAATTCAATTAAATATTATTGATTCACATGTGAATATAAAAGTACAGACGTGGCAAGGCTTGACAGGCCTTTCCCGTACATTCGTGGAACTGAGCGCACGGAATCAGAACTAGAAGAAGAGTAAAATTTTCTATCCAGACGTTTGGTATTCGGGAAAGTTGAACCGTACGAGAAAATTTTGACCGATTTTCCTTTTGCTCGAGAAAAGGCCAATCCCTAACCCTAATCCGGCTGTTATCGGGGATGAGGCCTTCTTGTTTTCATCGTTGATCAAGTTACCGTCTTCGCTCTCTCTTCCGGCGATTCTCCGGTCGCCGATAAGATTGCGGAACCATCATTTGCTTTTCCTCTTTCTCGCTCATTTCGCTCCAGGTGTTTCTCTCCCTCTCTCTGAAAGTTCTTGATGACATTTTTACATTGGGAGTGCTTTGGAATTCTATCACTTTGCTTGGTTTGAATTGGAAATTTTGTGATGTTGACCAACTGTGAACTTAATCATGTGTTGAAGCTTGAATTGGGAGCTTATTTAATGTTTCATTTGCTGTTATGCAAGTTAAGGTATAATGAAACGAGTGTTCTTTGTAAAATATTAGTCTGTATTTGCTGTTAAGACTTAAGTTAGAAATGCCTTTGACCAGTTTGGGTCCCTAATTTGTAACATAAGAAAAGTTCCCATTTTGATGGTTCTATGAATCAGTGAAATTGTAGAAGAAGCATGGAATTGGTAACCATATAGCACTTGGAATCAGAGATCGATGACTTTTCTTAATTTCCACTGATGACTGGTGGTTTTGTGAAAAACTTTTGTCCCTTGCCTACTTGCATTGTCAAGGATGTTGTCTTCGAGATCTGTAGTTGTTTTATCAACTGCGATTTGGGTTGACATTCGTTAGATTGCATGTAATAACTGACAATTGTTTGACTTGTTGAGATAAAGGAGGGGGGAATTTATGGTTCTCATGTTGAATGTTATTCGGGTTGGCGCTGCTGAATTGCATGTAGTTTCGGGAATGGTATGATCATGTTGAGAAGGTGGGGTGGGGAGAAGTGTTTTAGCTATAACTTTTACTGGAACATTTTGTCTGTAAAAGATACTAGGTTCTGTTTAGCACCCTAGGTACTATCAGAAAACAGTGGAAGTACTTTGTCATGTTTTTGTACTTTAAAGAATCGTGCTTTTGGTGAAAGTGGAGAGGTAAAGAGAATGAAGTTTGTTGATCCTACATGGGTAGATGACTCTTCAAACTTTCATGGTGTTGTGGAACTATCAGTCTGGTCAAAAGTTACTAAATCATTGTTTTTTATGATGAATTTATCTGTAACACCAAGAATGAAGCCTCAAACATTAAATTTCATCTGGGGATATTCCAAGAAGCCAGAAATTTCCTATATTTTTTCCCTTACATGACATGATACCTTAATTCTTCTAGTATATGTATTCTATAAATGGTACAGGTATGCTTTATATTTGCAAGGATACACTTGTCACGATAACTACAACGTTTGCATTTACTACTTCTGTATTTTTTAGGCAATGGATCACTATGACTTGCGGGCTCAAAGAAGGGAAATGAAACATAAAGGAAGAAACGTTGTCTGGTCAATTGCAATGGACAAGTGTCTCATTGAAACTCTTGCTATTCAAGCTAGAAATGGCAATAAAATAGACAAATGCTTTAATGAGAATGCATATACTGC
>JANJEY010000005.1:2594575-2630407 GCA_024703695.1 Erythroxylum cataractarum | reverse complement strand
TGAGAAGTTTTAGAAACTTTAGGATCAATATGTGATATTTGATCTTATAAGGATTTATTAATAATTATAATTAAAGTTTGACTTTAGTTGTAATTTTAATAAAATCCAAGGATATGAAAAATAGGATTTTTCTTATATAAAGGAAGAATAAGAAGACATTGAAGCTAGCACTTCAAAAACGGTTTTTCCTCTCAAATTCGATTTGAGTTTTTCTCCGGAAAGATCTGTGGATACCGTTAGAGGCCGGACGATTGAACGGCTCGTGGTTTGACGATTTCGGAGAATCTAGATCTTGTATCGGGAATTAGAAAAAGGTTAGTGTAACTTTGTCGATTTCTTGTTTTATGTTTCGAATCTAACTCTGTTAAAGTCGATTCTGTGGAAAATTTTGTAAATATATTCCGCTGCGCTTAGATCCGATCTTGCGTTAATTTTCCAACAGTCCTAACCGGTGAATATCTTGAACTCCAAACCAGAACCACCCAACTTTTCCTCCATGACACTTCTCAGTTCCTCCACCATTGAAGGAGAGAAATAGTTCATCCAATCACCAACTTCTCCTTTCCTGAACAAGTGCTTATTCTCAAAGTAGATTATGGAATTGCCAGACTTGTTCACCTCCAAATCCTTCAGGTTCTCAAAACTGCAGAGCTGTGCTATATCTTCAACCACTCCATCTCTCTCTTCTTGCACTGAAAAAGGGCATCCCAGAAACTTGGCAAGCTTCTTGATATAGAAGGTAACATCTTCTTTCATGTCCTCGTACTTCAAGAACAGTACCTTGTCTGGTCTCTCCAAGCTCTCTTTCCAGTAACCTAACATGTGGTCCCAGAAAGGACCATAACCAACGAACCCATTGCAGTACATGTTGAAAATTTCCTCCGTTGAGAGGGGTGGAAGAGATCTTGACCTCACATTGTTGATGAAAAACCACAAGGACGTGAAATTGTCAAAAGGGTTTCGACAGATATAAACGATTCGACAGTTAGACTTCTTTATGGACTCTTGCAAGGAACCAAAAGGGACGTGTGCAGCAAAAATCCTAGGATCAGGGACTCCCGACAAGTCAGGAACATGGCTGTTCGCATAAACCTTGTACTCAAAGAAAGGAACAAGATCATGAGGATTGGAGGAGAGCAAAGGGTGTCTGTTTTTGTCTGTAAAACGATTACGGTTCAGGATGGCAAAAGCCAGAGCTTTAAGCCATGTTGTCCCTGATTTTGGAAAAGAAGCTAGAACAATGTCAGTGTCTTTAGCCTGGAAATGTTTTTGAAAAGACACTATAGCTTGGATCTCCTTTGGTGAGCACCAAAAACCTTGGAACTTATAAAGGTATGGAGTTCTCCAACCTTTTTCTCTGGGAAGAGAAAGAAGAAACTCGTTGAACTCATTTGAGAGCTTCTCATCATCATCTTCTTCTTCTTTTCGTCCAATACTTGGTGGTGCTGTTAAGTGAGGCTTTGTGAAGTGAGGGACAAGCAAGGAAGTAGGAATGTTTGAAGAAGTTGACATTGTGACGTGAAATTTGCATGTAATGATTTAAAACTTCTGTGCAACCAACTATTTCTAGTAATTGGTATCACTTCCGTTTCCGGTTCAGATGTTTTTGGTGTCAATTCACTTCCATTTCTGGTTTAGATATTTTTGGTATCAATTCACTTTCATTTCTGTTTTAGATCTTTTGGGTTATTTGTTTTTAACTTTTAGTCTTTAGATATCCAATTCCGACTAGAAGACATAAAGACATAGTTCCAATCAATCAGGCAGCAAATGTCGACTGTGTTGTGGCCTTTGAAATATCTTCAACTCTTTCTTGATTTTTTTGTGAACAGCAGAGGGAATATATAAAGACAGTTCTAGTCGCTTCTTTATATAAAGGAGAATGTATTTATTAGCAGTAAAATCTCATTAATTTAACTACTAATTTATAAAATATTAACTAATTATCTCTTAAAAATGAAATAATTATCTCTAAGAATGTATAAACTATTTCTAAAATATCAACGCCCTCCCTCAAATTCGTGCATAGTTAGTAAATTCAAAATTTTGTCTTAGTAGCCTTTTGGTAAAGATATTAACTAATGTTTTAAAAATTGAACTGAAAATTAAAGCAGTAAGACAAGAGATTTCTAGTTTAAAAGGTTTAACCGATATTAGAATGTCATAAAATTGACTAAAAGTTGAATAAAATTAAAATTTTGAAATATGATTGAAAAAGATTGCTCTTATCAATCAAAGAATTTGAAGTTTAATTTTAAAAAATTGTTAAATAAAAATTAATTGATTTATAAGAACTTATTAATTTATAAAAATTAACTGATTAATTAATAAACTGATTGGTATTTAAGAACAAGAGGTATTAAAGTAAATTTAATCGAAAAGTTGAAAACTAAACGTAAAAGTTAGAGGATTTAAGATTTTTAAGATTAAACCAATCGAACATAATGAGTTTTTTAATTAGTGATATCAATAACTTATTGTATTGTAGCTACAAATGGTATACAAATGAGTCCACTTTCAAGTTTTTCTTTTATAAAATATCTGTCAATCTCCATATGCTTCATCTGATCATGTTGAATTGGATTATTAGCAATATTAATAGCTACTTTGTTATCACAAAGCAACTTTATTGAGTTCTCTATTGGTTTCTTAAGTTTTTCTGTTATTCTTTTAAGCTAGATGTTGATTTCAACCTATATCCATTAGAACTCATTCCTTAACTTCACCTAGTTATAAGTTAAATTCCATAGGAGTTTCTTATGGTTTACATCTACTCATCCTAGTTTCTTTTAGAAGGTCTAGGATATACTTCCGTTGTGTGACTACTATTTCCTTTTTTGATTTAGAAATTTCCATCTCTAAAAACTATCTAAGAGACCCCAAGTTTTTGATTTCAAGCTTAATTGAGAGATTCTTTTTAAGATTTTCAATTACCTCCCAATTAGAATAGAGTGAGGATAATGTTATCTATATGCACAATTAGAATTGCAAATCCCTCCTTCTAAGAAATTTCTATGAATAAATTATGGTTAGACTGCCCCTGTAAGAAACCTTGAAACTTCATAAATCTTGTGAATCAGTCAAACCAGGTTCTTAGTGATTGTTTCAACTCATATAAAGATTTTTACTGCTTGCATGTCCTTTTTTTGAAGCTTTCTCTAAATCCTAGAGGAGACTTTGTGTACACATTTCTTCTAAATCTCTATTTAGGAAAACATTTTCACATCTAATTGATGTAAAGTCCAATTTAGATTAAATGCAATAGAAAGGAACACTCTCTTGGTATTTAACTTAGTAGCAGACAAAAAAGTTTCTACATAGTCAATGTCATAGGTTTGAATAAACCCCTTAATAAAGAGGCGAGCTTTATATCTTTCAAGTGATCCATCAAAATTGTACTTTACGATGAACTCCAATTTACATACAACCTGTGTTTTCCTTCTTGAAATATCAACTTTCTCCCATGTTCTATTCTTCTCCAAAGCTCTCAACTCTCCAGGACTGCATCCCTCTGCTCCAAAATATTTAGAGCCTCTTATATATTCTTAGGAATGGAAATAATGAACAACTTAAAAGTAAATGCTTGAAATGATGGAGATAGACTTTGACATGATAAAAAGTTATACAGAGGATATTTGATACAAGTTATAGAATCTTTCCAGAGAGTAATGAGAAAATATGTTTAACTCTTAAATAGATATTGGTTCACGTGACACTAATTCAATAGAAGTAGACTCAAGGTGAGATTTTTTTGGTTGGTCTCCAATTTTTGGAATTATTTCCAAGTTAGATTCTTGACCATACCACATATTGTTTATGCTTTTCTATTGTTTTGGATATTTTCTAAAGAAAATTCTCTTTAAAATGATTTCTATTTTGTTTCGCACACATTTCATTCTTTTCTTACATTGAATTTGTAAATGCATCAAATATGAATCCTTATTTTTATTATTTGAGGTATCATTAGCTTTTGAATTAGGATTATAAAAAATATCTACATCATTTTTAGTGTTGACTGTAGTCTCATTTTTCTTGTGAATATCAAAAATGAATCTTCACTATGTGTTTCCCCGTAAAGATAAGGTGAGAGAAAAAAAAGACTTCTCTTTAAAAAATGTGGCATCCATATAAATAAAAAAAAATTAGATGTTAGATCAAAGCACTTATATCCTTTTTGAGGGGAAGGATAATTAACAAAAATACATTTTAGTACTTTAAGATCAAGTATTCCCCAATTGTTGTTGCCAATATGAACAAATGCAATGCACACAAACTCTTTAAGAAGGAGATCTTGTGATAACCGAGATAAAGGAAAACGCTTATTAAAACAATGAAAAGGTGTTTGAAATTTTAAAGCTTTTAAAAGTATCATATCGATCAAATATGTAGCTTATAGGATAGTCTCATTGTAATCACCTGTTTCTACACTTAGGGATTAGACTAGTTACACGAGTCATATCATATGAGAACTCATGAACTACATTTCATTTGCATGCATCATATTCACATATATACATGAAGCATGATTTAGGGACATTGCAAAAATTGTATATACACTCATTGATATATACCCAGGTGTGAAAATCTTAAATGATTATGATGTAATTATGCGTTGATTATATCTTAAATTTTGTTTGATGGATTATAATTAGTAAATTGGGAATTTATTGTTACAATAAAGTGATTGATAAGGTGATATGTGCATCTAGTCTAGGAAAAATGTTAAAGGGCAAGACAAATTGATATATGGGAATTTAGATTTAATGAGCCTATGAAATGTAGACATGTGGCATTAATAATAGAGTGACAATTGGTTTGAATAAATGAGTGAAAAATGGTGGTATAGTTAAATGACATATGACCTAGTGATTAAATGACAAATGAACTAGTTATGGAGTGACAATTGAGAGTGTAAGACAAAGACACATAACATGGCTCTTAGCATGACAAATGTCATGCCAAGTGTCCATCTTCTCCACCACACACCTCACCAACGTCTCTCATACTTGTAAGACCTCCTTCTTTCATGTTTTGGTCTTATGTTTTCTTCTTCTTCCTTTCACCAAGGACACTCTCACACCATCTCCATAACCTTTGAATTTTTGCCAAAATTTTGTAGCCTTCATCTTATGTTTAGAAACCCTTTTCATTCCATCTTTTTCTTGGAGCATGTTTGAATGCTTGGGAGGCTTTATTAGCTTGTTAATTGAAGAGATTTTGAGATAAATAAGTAAATATTTGATTGCCTTATTGTGATATATGTAAGCATAACATTCATTAAAGATTGATTAGGGATGAATTAAGATGAAATGCATATGGAAACCCTAGGCTACAGATTGTTTTAGGAATGAATTGATGAGAAATTGAAGTATTTTTAAAGTATAATTGAGATGTAATTGATGAACTATCTGAAGGAGTTAGAAATTGGAAGAAAGATTGAAGGAAGAGGATGGTGAAATTTTGGTTCGCTATCTCATGATCGTGAGAATTGCATGGTTCCTTCCCACGATTATGGAAATGTTTGACAGAGAGGAAAATTTGTGTTTTGTGTTTTGGTTGAATCATATAAGGATAATACACTATAAATTAGTGTTTTTATGCTTAATTAGGGCTTAAAGTGAATTTAGTTTGGTGTTGAATCAATTGGTTAAGCGTTTGATGAGTTTAGGTCATTAATTGATGTTATAACTTAAGGAATGAATTATTTAGTATCAACGTATATGAATTTGAGAAGTATGAGTTGTTGATGGTATAAGGATGTTCTATGAATACAAATATGATTCAAATGACATAAGAAATGAAATAGGTATGATTGAATGAGAATCGAGAAAATGGGGTGAATGTATAATACTATAAAAGGATTGGTGAATGTATGATCGATGAATTGAGAGTAATCAAACTTACTTAAGGCATAATCTAATTGCAAACAAGATATATACAAGCTATGATGAATAAATTAGCAAGATTTGTGAATAAGGTTATATACCTGGGATAGTCAATTGAGCATGCATTGATCATAACACATACACATGTATATGATTGAGTACTCGTTTGATTAAACAAGTTAGTGATGTGTAAATATGTGTGTATTGCATGATATAGAAGCACAAATTGATCGACAACGTCTAGACATTACGGGATCGTCAAGTCAATAGCTATTTTAGAGCATACTATGAGTAACCTAGATGTACAATCTCAATTATAAATGTATTTTTGTTTGAATTGTTTTGATTAATATTGATATGTATATTTAACTGATATTGATATAACTGTGATATTGATAATTCTGGATATTGATTGTCTAAGGAGTTTAATATTTGAGAATGCATTGGAAGTGTTATTTATTTGTATGTGAATGTGGGAAATGAATGCTCAACTAAATATTGAATACTAGATTTAGATATGATGAATGCGATAAATGATTGTGTACACTGAATGAAAGTTGTTGATAACATATTATGTGATTTGATGAATTTCATAACAATAATATGCATGATCAGATAAAGGAGTTGTGACCGAAATAACTAGTTTGGAAAGGAACTTAAAGCTCATAAATTTGCACAAAGAGCCACATGCTTAATGATTAATGAGCCCAATATCTATAATGGGTACAGGATAGTGTCTGAAATGAGCTCGGTATCTATAATGGATACGGGACAATTAAATAGGTGCTTGACCACAACAAAATAAAAAGAAAATGGAGTCACTTGTGCATTCACATTTATACATCATGTATGTATCATGTGAATAGTTGTAAAGAATTACTGAATTGTGTTGAAATAGTAATATGAAATGTTTGTATACATGTTGAAATGAATGACTGAGATGAGTGACTGGATTATTTGAGATGACTACATGAAATGTTTGTGTTCATAACGTGTTAGTTGAGATGTGAGATACATATATTATGACTTGGTATACAAACTAAATGATATGATAAATAGGAATTGGTTTTGAATAATGTGATATATTTGAGAATTTGTATTCTAAGTTTGTAATGTTATGTTTTGATTTGAGTGATGTGACTGCTCTAACATGCTGCTTTCATGAGATATATGCTCATATATTCTTTGAAATGTCGGTATATGCTTTATAGTAGTGGGATGTTACACTCACCCTTTAAATACTTAGGAGCATTAGTTGAAAGCATTAGATATCTTGCAATTTCTAACAAATGTTTATTTTTTTCTTTATACTATTCCATTTGTTGTGGGATTTTACCATATAAGCTTCGATAAACAATACCTTTTTCAACAAAAAAATTTCCTTAAAATTTTGTTGAAGTTTTTTTTTTCCCCCATTATCACCTCTAAATACTCGAATTCTAGTATGAAAATGTGTTTGGATCATGTTATAAAAGTTTTGAAACACCCTCTCGACATTTGACTTCTCATTAAGTAAAATACCCAAGTAATTATAGTATGATCATGAATTAAAGTTATCTTTTTCTAGTTATTGTTTATATTCTTTTTTTATCCCCAAATATCACTACGGATTATAGTCTACATCATCTTCATAACATAGGTCTAATTCTTACCACAAGATCACAAGTTTGGTATAAAACAAAGTACCGTCACAATCTCCTTGCTTGGCGTTCCAGAACTTTGTTTTTAGTTAAAAAATTTGAGAAGAATTTTCAATATCCGTATACGTCTCTCAAACAACATCTTTTGGCATTAAAGAATTCAAATGGCATCACCAACCGTTCATAAAGTCCCTCTTTAGTCGTTTTTTATTCATCTTCAAGTCTGGTTCTAATTTGTGGGTACCCACTTCATAAGTCTATCATAGTGAAGATCATCACTCCAGTCAACGTATTGATGAGATATAAAACCTGATAAAAACTCTAGCCGCCCATGAACGAAGCCATATTTTGGTAAACTATGAAAATTTGTATGTTCGTTTATTTTTCACATTGTTCTTTAATTATTGTAATTGATCGTCCATAACACATATCCAACATTTTATCAAGCAAAATGTTAGAAATCTATACCTTGTGATCTTATTTATCGCCTAGTAAACACATTCTATCCTTTTTAGGAGTAAATAGTGCTAGAACTACATACGAACTAAGACTTTCTTGAACAAATCATTTTTTTCAGTAACTCCTCTACTTGTCTCTCCAGCTCTTCATTCTCAATAGGATTCAGGCGATAGACTGGAAGATTTGATAGAGTAGATCCAGGTACTAAGTCAATAACATGCTGAATATAAGGTCTGAAAAATCAGCTAATGTGGAGATTGTCTGATGAAACAATAAGTTCTTGTTATTAAGGCATGAATATCATGCAATTTCATACATAATTATTAGTTGAGATAAAAACAATTTACCTCATTAAGAATACAAGAAAATATTATATCTCCTCACTCCAGTCTACGGAAGTTGTACAATTTGGCCTTGGCTTCACAGGAGCTAAACAAGTAGCCACTTTCTCCTTGAATGGAAGAAGCTGACCTGAATGTAAGCTCTTGGCAATCCAGCTAGCTTGCTGCAAAAATTAACAAAGTTCAAAGAGAAAGATTAGCACATCAGAAAGAACCATAGGATCGGCATCTTTGTGCATCTGGCTGGATCTAGAAATGAGGACAAGCTTCGGTATAAATGTAAATCTTTCTCAGGCCTGAACCAGATTTGAGGTCTAACTGAATTTAAGCTTTATTACTGAAACTTGAACTAGAATGAAGATGTACCAACCACCATTGGAATTTTCCTTTCTGAGGCACATTGCCTTAAATGACGCATTGCCCGATTCTCATCCTCAGCAACAAAGACTCCTAAAGATATCTTTTCACCTTGAAGACATCTGATTAACCTTTGCAGTGTCTTGAATACCTGTCCACCTCCATGCTAACAGCCCAAGCAGCATTGAATGTCATCAAATTCAAAAA
Source organism: Erythroxylum cataractarum (assembly GCA_024703695.1). Lineage (NCBI taxonomy): Eukaryota > Viridiplantae > Streptophyta > Magnoliopsida > Malpighiales > Erythroxylaceae > Erythroxylum > Erythroxylum cataractarum. The sequence continues at coordinate 2,621,518 of JANJEY010000005.1, read as the reverse complement.
TGTTTCAGGAAGTAAGAGAAACTTATGACAAACAGCATTAAATTACAGGTGCTTTTATTGAATCTTTACCTTGATTACTATGGCTAATTTGTTGCAGAAACTAGGCTTCCCATGAACCATTATCCCTACTCTGTCAAAAATACCTTTCTTATCACCAGAGCCAACTAAAGTCTGAATTTTCACACAATCTGTAACAGCCTGATTCGACAGAATCATGTACCTAACATAAAGGACAACTATGAATCCCAAAAAAATCCAATTATTACAAATAATAACCATAATGGTGGCGGAGAAGGCATATGATTTGGGATAAACTTAGAATATCACGCATAAATGCATGCAATAATTGTGGACAAACATACTTTTGAGGAGGAGCTGTAGATCCTGCAGCAATTGAATCAGTAAGCCACCTCACTTTTAGAATGGGGATATTCGCTGCACAGCCATACAAAAATTTGGTAGTTTGTAGCTGTAGAAAGGAAATCATCCAAAACAATTAGAAAAAATTCGATCATAAGAGATGGAACTCAATAATGAAGAACATCATGGCATGATAGATATTAGTGTTAGTCTACTTAAATTGCAGTGATGCATTCCACATTGGTGTTTGTGAAGTAATATTTTGACAGATTGGTTAACAAGAAACAGAAAAAGATAGAACAGAAATTGAAGAAAATGGATCAAAGAAAGAACCTGGACGGTTAAACCCAACCTTCTTTGAAGCAATAACAATAGGAAACTTTAGGAAGCCAGATTTTTGAATTTGTTTTATCCTTGAATTTGGAGGAGATGGGATGTCCGAGAGCACGAAACCCCCATGCTTCTGGATCAACCGCACAATCTCTTTTTCCTTCCGACTAGAAAATCCTGTAAGCAAGAAGTCTACACCATGAAATATCAATCTTTCACGACCCTTGACATGACTTGTGAGAAAACCTTGAATATCTTTGCTTTGACAGTGTGACTCAGCGAAACTTCTATTAACTCCAGTGGGAGAACCTAACAAAGCAATTGAAAACAAGTACAATTACCTATCTGTAGAGAAAAAACATGACATAATATGTCTAATAGCACAGTTATACATTTTCTATATGATGGTTGTGGCTTCTGTAGGTCCTTATGCTGCTGAAGCTCAACTTCAACTTCAGAGGAATAAACCGGCTTTCCAATTTGATTTCTTGTGATGTGGGGATTTATCAACTTTGCTTGGATCTTCTGAAACTTCATTATAGTTTCTTCTGCTGCAACCCACTCAGGGATATCCTCCGCACCTAGATTATCTACAAAAGGTTCAGAAACCTGAAAATGGCAGTATCGCCTCCGGTTTAGAATAAGGGGTGATTTTCTTTGCACAGAGTTCTTAAGATTTAGCTCAATCCCATCTTTTACAGGTTCATAATTGCTTCTCTTCTGATTCGTAGCTTCAAAAGCTTGACTCCTAACAACATTGGTTTTCTTTTCCTTATTTTCCTTGATACCTTTACTGACATTATGCTCTAAATCACATCTGAAAGAGAACTCTCTGGGAATCCCCTGATCAGGGGACGATAGCTTCCCCGTGCATTTTGATGAAAACTGTTGATTATGTTCAAGTGATTCCACATCTAAAATTGAATCATGTTTTGGCAAAACTGTGCTAAAAGCCTTGAGTGAGGCTAAATGTCTTCGAACTGGGAGCGTAGAACATTTGTCAGAAACTAATCTCTCCAGATGGAAAGGTTCGACTTTCTGATGGAAAATCCTTTGAGATCCATCCATGCAAAGTTCTACGTTTTGACGGGGGCAATTTTCAGCTTCAACTTCTCTATCATTTGGACTATGATTCAGAGGGGAAGCCACATGCTCCAAAGAGATACTGCAAGGAACAATGGAACAGAGAGGATCTACAGAGGAACGATTAGAAGATTTAACCTCTTGTGATATTAAAATCCTCTCGTCAGTTTTGTCCTGTGGGCCTAGAACATATAGACTTGACCTTGAGCCTTTATTGGATGCCGATGCGGTTCCATGTTTCCCCACAGCAGAGTTTTCATCTGGAGCAATATCGGCAGATTCAGAAAGAAAACTTGTTTCACCACAAAAAAAAGGTTGGACGTCTTTTGTGCTTTTCAATTCCACATTCACAGAAGCATCTGCTTCCTCCTGACAGGAAAGAACCAAGTGAGAACAAATTAATGAGGGCAGTGGTGCATCATATAATTATACAACATTGGTAGAAAAAAAGAACTTCACACGAATAAGAAAGAATGAAAACAAACTATGCAGCATAAAAATTTTCATAGCGCAATTAAGAGTGAAATAATTGGTTCTCTAGAAGTCAAAAATAAAAGTCTGATTAATAGATGCTTGAGACTAAAAGTAGTGCAGCTGAATAAATAAATCTATCATGAGTTGGATAGACAGAAAGCTGAAATATTCAGATAGTATAACAATGAATTTATGCAATTCTGAGAGTTCGTGAAAATATGAGCAAAAGAAATATTATTTTAGCTTCTGATTTCCATAATGCATTGGTTTGGCTATTAAAGAAAAGTTGACTAGAGCCATCATAAAGGGCATGAGCTTTGGAAGTGTTAATAATAAAAAATATATCTCCAAAAAATGTATAAAAGTTGGAAAAGAGATATAACCACTATGGTAGAAGAGTAAATGGGAATTTTCATGTTTCATTTCATTCTCTCATCACAAGGACCTATAGTCCAGAAAAATACAAGAAAAAGACAGTTTAGCCTTCTTTTGTCTATGTAAACATAAAAAACAACTTTTCTCCAGCTTATGAGCATCTGTTTAAAAGCATGGGAGGATGAAGATAAGATCAGATACAGGCCTCACCTTCACCATCCAACCACCCAACCAGCGGCTTCGAAATCTATCCGCTACAACATGGCTAGCTTTATCATAGCCTTTAGTGGGAAAAACATATATATAAGGTGTGATAAGAATCTTTCAGCCTCAAGGAAAAATGTACATCTGAAAAGAGAACTTACTAACCAGCATTTTCTGAGATATATGCATGAGAAGATTTCACATTCACTTGATGCTGAAATGAGGCCCACAACACTACAATAAGTCCACTGATTGAAACTAGATAGAACAGTTTATATTGAAGGTGCCAATTAGAGATCTTACCAGGCCTTCTATCTTTAGTAGTTTATAATAAGGAAAAGAAATATCACAAAAGGAGGGAAATTGAAAGAATAGTAAATAAATAAGAGAAAATTTAATGTCTACTTAAGCCTGTGTACTAGCCAAAAACTTTTCCTTACCTGTTGTTCTGAAGAAGCAGAGTTTGAGATTCCCTCAGCAACTTGATGTAAATTAGGATTGACAGAGCATGCCGCTGAAGAGGTACCTACACCCAGAGCTGTATCATCCCAGTTAATATCCTGCTCTATGACTTGTACATGGCTAGATTCATTGTTATGTCCTGAATGATTTTGTGAAAGGGGGGTATCCTTAACTAGAGAGACATATGAATCACAAACAAGCTGATCATCAGGATCACTTAAATATAAGCCTACATCTTGGAAGGCATCTGCCATAATCGAATCACTTATTTCTGGAAGATAATCAATGTCACCACATTCATCAGATACATAGCAGGGGGTATCATCTGAGGCCTTCAGCCGGGCTTGCTTAACCCTTAGTGCAGCTTCAAGAATAGATTCTGAACACACTTCAGTCTTCATTAATTCATATATAGCAAGCGCTTCAGATGCAGCAATAGACAATTCAACTGCAGTAGTAACATCATAACTACTTATGTGCCCAACATTGAACTTGTCATCACAATGTTGTTCATCATCATTATTATTCTGCAGACTAACATTTTCCATTGTTTCTGGGACAGAAGTTAACGGCAAGACACATGGACCATCTGCATTCAAGCTCATTTTCTTTATATTGGTAGGACAAACTGGAGGAGCATTATCCATAGCATTGTCTTTGAAAGTTTGAGATGAAAACTTCACTTCAACTTTATCAGTCTTTCTTGATTGACAAAGATTATGTCCGGTGCCTTCCGAAACCTCCACTTGCTGCAACGTAGGATCCTTAGTAGAATTATGTAGAACTTGAAACGGATATAAAAGTTGACTTTGATAGTTATGTGAATCTGAATCACCATCTGAGGAAAGACGTAAAGAAACATGAAGCACCTACAACACATTAAAGACCTATTAGGCAAGGTTCAAGGCATTGTTTAAGTATTTAAGAGCTACGGGCCTTTGCAATAACAAGTTTTATGAGTGGAATGTTATGAACCAGATTTCTACAAATTAAAACAATCAGGAATAAGTAAGAAAAGACCAGAACCGAAATGACTGAAACTTATTGTTTGTATTTGAATCCATATAAGCTAGAAAACAGAATGGGGAGATTTTTTTTTCCATTGAATCCAACAGAACATTTAAGTAGACAAATATAACATTCTTCAAGCGTCGCTTCATTTCAAGTCAATTCTTGTGTTTTACCTGCATGCTGTTTTTTCTAGAGATCCTCACAATCTCAGACAACATCTACTCTCCATACCCGTGAGAACAAAATTGTTTCAATCAACACAAGTTTACAGAAAATATAAAATTTTCCCAATGTAATTCACAAACCTCCCATCACACGTCAAGGTAGTCAAAAAACAACTAGTGGATGAATTGGGGAATTGTAATAGAATTAATGGCATTTACATACTAAGAAACTTACATGCCCCTGAGATAGTGAAACACTATCCTGAGAATTATCTATTCCAGACAAGAACAAGCAGCAACTGCCAGGTCTAAGAGCTTCAGATGACAAAATATACTCGACTTTCTCCTTATTGGTGCTTCCTTTTGAAAAAACCAAATCCTATACAAATGACAATCAATAGTTAGCGTGCACTTTAAAGGGTAAGAAGAATATATAGTGGCCTGAGCTTCAAAACAAGAGAAATACATTATTCTTTCAATCTGAATATACAAAGATAACATATAAAGAACTTTTGAATATAAAGCTTGGAATTCCAGTAGTCCCAATCATAACTCTAAAACATTAACGAAATAATTACATATGTTAAACTAACTCTTTACTTAGATGAAACATTCTCCATTAATCATTGAACACCATAACTCATGAGTTCTAGCAAGTAGCAACTCTAGAGTTGAACACAAAAAGCAAAGAAAAAGCCAATGAACCTGAAGCGCTTGGTCCGGAGGGTCTTGAGATTCTTTTAAGGGGTCAACAGATGCTTCTTCTTGAGGATTATGAAGCCAAGCAGGAAGCCAAGCTAAATCCTGAAAACTCACAACGGAAGTGCCATGAGTAAAACTATCACATGATCTTACCATTTCAAAGGATATAAAGAACAGGGAAAAAGCAACGCAAAAGAAACAAAAGATGAAAACTTTAAAATCCAGAAACAAGAAAGAAGAAGATCAACAGATACTCTAACCAAAAGGGTTGATTAACCATCTTAAAGGTCTCTTATTTACGTATGAACCAAAACGAAATCAACAAAAAATCAAAAAGTCATCCAAAGTGCACAAGGTAGAATCACCAAGAAGCGATTTGATTACCTCAGAGAATTGGGGACGACGAAACCCTATGGCCTTCATAGTGAGATAGTTTTCGAGTAACTCTAACGAACAGCGCGAGCAACTACAGAAACTTTCGCGCCAAAATGAATACATGGCATGATTTGGGCCAAAAACTTCACAGGCCCATTTGAAGTGTTCAATTATACAATTACATAACCCAAGTAGCTGTTCCAATTCCGGCAAGGCGGCGGTCGGTCGTTCTCTTCCCGCCTAAAATGGTGTTTCCGTAGCTTTTAATCAAATTTCGGAAAAAGAAGAGGGTCACATAAACAGAAGTTAAGAGAGAGATCGAAGATGGACGATTACCAGTAGATGGAGAGATTTGGGATGGACAACGATTACGAGGGCGGTGTATGGAGAGACGGCGAGTTCTTCTACGAGAAGCGTCAACAAACCAAAGGCGACGTTCTCTACGGCGTTCTCGGTTATAATTCTAATTCGGACGAAGAACGACGGAGGTGGCGGTGGCGGTGGCGGCTCCAGGAAGCGTCGGAAAGATCTTGACTTTGGGCGGAAAGCTGACCCCACTAAGCCTGTTAACTTTCATTTCCAAGTACATATAAGGAACCTTAAAACCCATGTTTTTTTTTTTAACGTTTTGTAGCGGAAAGTAGAGTAAAACTTAGCCCTTTTTGCAGGAACTGTGATGCCTGATATGGAAATTGATAGGAATTGGAAGGCAGAGAATAGGATAGTGATGACATGTTAATGATGATGAGAGGCCTGGATTGGGGTTGAGTTTGGGGTTTGATATGGGGAAAGGGTTGGATAATGATAGAAATGGGTTTAAGAAGACTGAAAAGTTGGAGGGTGATGGTGTTGGTGATGATGAGGAAGAGGAGGATATTTTCTTGCCTACGGAATTTGGAAGGAGGATAAAGGAAGGGGCACAAAGGAGGGAGCAAGAGAGGAAGGAGAAGGAAGAAAAAGGTAGAGGGAAAGTGAGGGAGATGAAAGCAGGGGACGTTGGGGAGTTCGAGAACTACACGAAAGGAATCGAGATGAAGTTGATGGAGAAAATGGGGTATAAAAGAGGTAGGCCAGGGGAAAAATCAGCAAGAGATTGTTGCTTCAATTGAAGCCATGATGATACCTAAGAATATGGGGATGGGGTTCAATGATTTTAAAGAAGTATCAACTAAATTACCTCAGTTGGAGGAGGAGGAGGAGGAGAAGATCGAGAGTCAGAGTAAACTGTGGAGAAAGCAAAGGAGGGGCTATGGATGAAGGGAAGAAAGGAGAAGCAAGAAAAGTATGTGACTGTGGAGGAGTAGTTGTTGGCCGAAAAAGGAAGAGGAGGGTTTTGAAGTTGTACAGAAGGTGCTTGATATGCAGGGACTGCAGGTAAGGTGTTGACAAATTTGAAGAATGTAAATGCTGAAGAGGAAGCAAGAGAGAACGGTGTTCAGTACCTGAGCTTCAACATAATGTGAGGTTGGCTGTGGACTTGGCTGAACTTGACATCCAAAAGTTTGATGGAGAATTGAGAAATGATAGGGAGACTGGTGATGGAGAAGCAAAAATGGAAATCGAAGCTGCACCACGGAAAAGGCAACTGGATCGCATGAAGAAAACCATGAATGTTTTAAGCAGTATAGAGGAATAACATTCTTCATGAACAATGACCTTGGTTACTCTTGCAATGATATTTATGGAGTTACGTGGGAAGTATGCTGATGATTTGAAGCTTGGCAACTTATCCTGCTTGCCTGTTCATTTGCTCTGCCTCTATTCATTAGAGAGTTTCAAGGATGGGACACGCTTAGAAATCGAATGGTAGGATATGGATGGTAGGATAAGGAAGAATGGATGCAAGGTGAGGGAAGCCAAGACATCTGGGAAATTTTTGATGTCTTACACCCGATTAATATCAGAAGTAGTTCTACTTGCTGTTACAATATCAGGTACTATCATGGCAACTTAGGGGTCTTGAGCCATGGTTCTGGTTTCCTGGGAAAATTTGTTGCCTATATCTGTTACTCAAGAGTATACTGCATAACATAGTAATGCTAAAATTATCTGCCGCTGTGAAATCATGGGATCCTTGTAGAAAAATGTGTGGGTGCATCCGTGGCTGCTACGTATGGAACAGAAATTGGAGGGTTTGTATTGGGCGATACGTATGCGGTTGAGTATGGTTCTCAAATGCATGGCACCCAAGTGATGCATCTGCATACACCATCTTGTCACCTTGAAAACCTGTGTTTGATCCAGCTATTTGGGAAACTCTTATGTGAACATTCATGGTTCTTAAATTGCAGATTGCTTTGCAAGAGTTCCAAATAAAGCCAACTACTCGGAAGTTTGATCAGTTCTATTGGTCATCTTTTGGGCTTCCACTGTTCCACAATTCCATTGCATCTCATGGTTGACTTAATGGAAAATTTTTTCTTTGGCATGTGGTTGCCGGTGTTATATCACTGGTCGTGTTCAAGTCCAAACTTCCTAGAAGTACACAGATGGTACATAGGTAGGAAGCGACTTCTTCCACCGGAGCTCCAGGCTCTTGAAAAATATCTGTTGTCAGTTCACTCTCGGCCTGAAACGATTGACAGGGCTATTGAAGGTGTGGAAGTAGTCCAGACTGGCTTTATGGAGAATCTTAGCTACATTAGAACACGGGAGCGGAGAGAGTTTGAGGCGCAGCAGAAAGCTGCAACATATGCTCTACAGCAAGTCGCTGGTCCATGGGTAGCACAACTCATGCAGATGGTGCATTGGAGATGACTTTGAAAGAAGTCGTTTAGGCTCATGCACAACATCATGGCTTACCTTGTGGGCCGAAACCTGGAAGGCTTTATGATGATCACCAGATATATGGCTATGTCAACATAAGCATATATCTGGACTGTAAATCAAAGCTTGTATGCTCATAAGGATGAAGGATGGACCTTTGTCAAACTTGGGTAAATTGCTAGAGATGCATAATGCAAAGAATGCTAAAGCTACCTCTAATCTACGCAAGTATTTTGTATTTTCTGGTCATTAATCTTTCCTCTCAGTTCTTTCTATATTTCACATTGCTGCTCCTGGGTGGGCTATTCAGTATTAAAATGTTTGAAGCATTCTTTTGCATAAACACCTGGAAGCTGCATTCGGTTGAAGATAGTCTGTACCTTTTGGGACCTGAGTGGTGAAACAGAGATTGGCTTGAAGATGGATTCAGTACATAGGCCATAAAAGCACGAACATGTATAACAGATTTGTATATGTAACTGAATATTAACGACAAAGAGATCGTTGAACATATAAATAAAAAGCTTTTTTTGAGTGGAAAAACCATCAAAGTGAAAGCAAAAATATAGCAGCAGTAACTAGAAAATCACTCTTCTAGTTGAAATGGCCAAGACATAACAGTTCTAACGTAAGATTTTTGTCTTGTCAGGTAGATGATATGAACAAATAAATAGTGACTAAGCATAGCAGACGACACTGGAAGTCACTAGCTCACGGACCGACCGCACATGCAACCTCGAATCTATGTGCCACCTCTCACTCTTTCTCTTAGTCCTTATATGTAGAGGGTAGAGGCTAATAATGTTCGCTCAATCTCCTCAAGACTTGTTCAAAACTTCCTTTCTGCTTCCAAAAATCACTCACAGCCATTCGTTCCTTTCAAGCTTTAATATTACCATCACTTTCCTCGTACCCTTCTCTCTATCGGGTCTCCCTCCCTTCAGTTTTGTGAGTGCACTGTCTCTTCCTTGCTTGTTAAAGAATGTGACAAGTTTATTCTTTTGTTATTCTTCTACTGAAGAATATGCTCTTGATGTTGTTGATTATTCTGTGAAGTTTTGTCCTTTTTTGGTTGCTTATAAACAACTCTGGATCTTTTAAAGGGAAACGATCTGGAAGGTGGAAACTTTGATTGGAATTAAAGGCTTTGTGATGTTTGTATAAATTTGCTAAATTTTACGTATAGTAAGTTGGTCAGCATTAGCTGGAGCATTACTTTTTCTTATTATTTCATGAATTTATGATCACTCGTTGTGTTTGATCCTTAAGTTTGCCAGTGTTTTATTCACGCTACTCTGTAGGTATCCCTCTAGTTTCTATGGTTAATTATTATCGTCGGACATTTCTTTGTGGGTATCCTGAAAGATTCTAACTTTGTATGTTTGATTAATGTTTGTTGCGCTGTTGATTGGAGATTGTTCGATGAAATGTTCTGTTAACTTGGTGAATGGGTTTCTGATGTTGTCCACTGCTTTTCTTTTTGTTTCAGATTGCTTGTTTTTGCGTTAAGAAGATAGGTTTTGCTAGAATAAGCGTTTGAGGTGCATGTTTGGTTTTGATCTGATCTTTCCTCATGACTACCGAAGGAAATAATGTAGAAAATAGGGGCAATCGAATCCCTGAAGAGGCCAAGGAGATGCTAAAATCATTGGCATCTCAGTGGGAGGATGTGCTTGATGCTAATGCATTACAGGTGATCCCTCTCAAGGGTGCAATGACTAATGAGGTCTTTCAAATAAAATGGCCAAGTACAGAGGAAGTCTCGCGTAAGGTTGTGGTCAGGATTTATGGCGAGGGTGTGAGTGTGTTCTTTAACCGAGAAGATGAGATGCGGACATTTGAGTTCATGTCTAAGCAGGGCCAAGGGCCTCGTTTGCTTGGCCGGTTTGCCAACGGACGAATTGAGGAGTTTATCCATGCAAGGGTAATTTAGCATTCCTTTCTCTTTATCTTGTATATGCAATTGGAATCCTTTTTAATCTTTTTCACTTCTGTTGTGTATATTGGGTTCTACTTGATGCTTTAATTTGATTGTTACTTGATTTACTTGAAATTGATTACTTTTCTTTATCTAAATAGCTCAATGAAGCAATCTAGTTGTTACTGATGTGGCAAGTGCTGCATGATTTGTATTTTTGGGCATCGATTTTGGTCAAATGCAGGCCAAATTGAGTTTAGTGGGATCGTAATTAATTGATGAGTCGAAATCGACCATATTTGCTGACAGCTCTATGATTCTCCTTATCAATAAGATGAGGCTTTATTATTCATTCACATGCCAGTCTTTCTATCGTGTACCTTTTTATGGTAAATTACGGATGAAGTAGATGATGAGTTTAGACTTGACGAAACTTGAATTATAAATGTTCTTGTTCATCTGTCTAACCTTTTCTATGTTGTCAATCTTGGACAAGTTTCTTTTTCGTCTTCATCACCAAGAATATGTCTCTCCACATAAACTTCAGTGAGAAATTTTTTTATAAGTTTGTCTTTAAAGCTTGGGTCACATATACGTGTTCAATCCCTATATTTTCTTCGGACTTGAATCTGAGTCAAGTTTCGGACCCGTAACAGATATACTAGGTGAGGCAAATCAAGTGCTTGGCCTTGTAGGCATACAACTAAACTTGGAATATGTTTTTCTGATCTGTAAAAAACTATTGTTTGATGGTTGATAGACATCTTCGATCTCTTTAATCTTCATATGAATTTCAGACTCTGTCAGCATCAGATATGCGTGATCCCGCTATATCTGCTCTTATAGCAGCTAAACTAAAGGAGTTCCATGGTCTTGATATGGCTGGTCCAAAGCAGATACTTTTATGGGATAGGCTGCGGTATATTTCCCTCTTTAATTCCTTTTATTTCTGGTTTAACATAGATGTTCTCTTTTCATGATCAAGAATTCATTGTTATTTCTGGTTTTGTCAGAAATTGGATCAAGTCAACTAAAAGCTTGTGTTCTTCAGAAGATGCTCAAGCTGTCCACTTGGACAAGATTGAAGGGGAAATTTCACTACTAGAAAAGAATTTTTCAGGGGATGCATGTATAGGTTTTTGCCATAATGACCTGCAATACAGTAACATAATGATTGATGAAGGAACAAAGACCATAACTCTGATTGTAAGCCTCTTGTTTCTTTTGATGCTAAACTCAATCATTTTTCTCCCCTTTTTCGTTTTAACGCATAAGTATCTTTCAAATTTTAAGAAGTTGTTTGTCTATTCTTTCTTTTTCTTTGAAGTAAGTTGTCCATCCATAAATAAGGCTTCAATTTGTAGTTTTTCAAGCTCTCTATCCCAAAGAACTTTTTTGAAAGCAGTTGAAAAATCCTAACTTCCCACCTCTTGTTTCATGAACTGGTAAAAAATGGTTTCTCTGCATTTTTATGCAGTCATACTAGAAATGATATCTACTGTGTTTTAGGTCATGTTGTGCCAATAAGGGTGATAAACTGTCCTGCTGTTTCTGTTTCTGGGTAATAAAGTTTTAGAACACTTGAAGAGACATTGTGCAGAAGTCTAATTTCATCAGTTGTCTAATGCCTAGTTAATAAATTTAGACTAACTTTTATTCTGCTAACCAGGATTATGAGTATGCTAGTTACAATCCTGTCGCCTTCGACATAGCAAATCACTTTTGCGAGATGGCTGCCGACTACCATACTGATACTCCTCATGTTTTGGATTTCAGTAAATACCCTGGTGCGGTGATTATAGAACTAGTATATCTTTTATCACTTCCCCTTATTGCAAAGATTTTCTATTGACTTCAGCATTGTAATAGGTTTGGAGGAGCAAAAGCACTTCATACATGCGTATCTAAATGCTTTAGGTAAAATTTTCTCTTAATTATGAGTGTAAATAATACTTGTTTTGTTGTTTCCCCAACTTTTTTGGATGTTGGCTGATGTGGTTGAAATATTAAAAGTCTTGAAAATTTGTTGGATGTTGTATGTGTGAGGTGACTGAATGCTCCATCTTCTGATGTGTTAACTCTGTCTCTTGCAATGTGGTTGTTTAAAAGGAATTCATTCCCACTTTGCAAAAGCAAAAGTGTTGGATTTCTAGTGATAGCCAAATCACGTTCACTACGATATCAATTCTGCAGTTCACTTGTAACTTCACAAATTTGGCATCACGGGCTAAGTTTTTCTTTTTACAAGATTGATCAGGTTGCACTTTCATATGTAATCACAGAAAGATTAAATTCCAATTTTATATCTAATCTGCAATTCTGATTAGACTTAATATGTAGGATTTGTCAACTTTTTGCTAGATGAGGCCAATATGGTTTTCTTAAATTATTTTCTTAATTGGATTTCTGCAGGTGATCAGTCAAGTGAGGGAGATGTAGAGAAGCTATTGGAAAAAGTAGAGAAATACACACTTGCAAGTCATCTTTTCTGGGGCTTATGGGGGATTATATCGGTACTTTTTTCTCCATCTTGATTTCTCGTATTAGGAATTTCATTACTTCTCTTTGGATTCTGAACTAGCTTGGACCATGTTCTAAATGGTTGTTGGTTGCATTTGTATCACATTATAAGTTTGTTACTTATTGCTGGATATATCAGATAGAAGTTATGCCGGTAGTTTATTTTGCACGCAATTGATGTTGTTCATTGCTATCATTTTGACTCCTTCAGGATCGTGTCAATGAGATTGACTTTGACTACATGGGATATGCGAAACAGAGATTTGAGCAGTATTGGTTAAGGAAGCCTGAGTTATTGGGTTGTTCAGAAGCCACTCCTGATGATGCGGCTACTGGTAACCACATCACCTTGTTGATATCTAAATATATATACATGTTTCTTTACGAAAACTTACAACTAGTTTTGTTCAAGCTCTGTGATACAACTTTTCTGTAGTGTTCTAGTTTTCTAAGGTACCTACAAAAGTAGAACTTGGAGTGTTTAGTTACAATGCAACTTCCTATCTAACATTTGTAGAGTTTCTCCAAACCTATACTTTACCTAGTTTTTTTGCTTGACTTTAACCACAGTTCAGGAACTTGATAACTTTCTGAACCATCAGTGAATGGTTTAAAAAAGGCCTATGATCATGTTCAATGGCCAACATGGAGTTACCATAAGTACGACTTAGTTCTGATATAACTAAGACTTAGTTCTGATATAACTAAGAGAACTAAACAAAAATGTGCATGGCAATATTCCCATCAATAAGATTGGCTTTTTGGTTGTTTCTCTAACCAAAATGTACCATTCCTAGTGATGTAAAATGGGCTCTTTTTATCTTCTATTTTGAATTGACAAAGCAAGTCTTGTTTTGCAGGCAAAGATCATCTTAGTACTGAGAAAGAAGTTGCAGGAAACGAAGGTACTGAGGAAAAGCAGCCCGTGAGGACGTCCAGTGGAGTTTTTAGGAAGATAAGAAATATGTTGGGTTTCAGGAGGAAGAGTAAATAGATACTCTTGGAGTTGGATGCTCTTCCATCACTCTTAAAGCTGTGTTCTGTGGATTTTTTGCTTCTTTTTTAATGCTCATATACGCTTGAAATTACGTGTAGATTATATTCAGAGGGTTTTGAATCAACTCTATGTTTCTGAATGTAAAGATTGAAACTTTTTTGTCTAAATAGATTTGTTGAGAAATGCTCAACCACTCCAAAATGGAAAGTGGTCAAATTATTCATACTAAACCTCCCATGTATGGAACAACTCAATTTGTGGATTCTAAGGATAAGTCCAACATGGAACTCTGTGTGTCTTAAAATGGGGTTTGGACTTGGATCATATCCAATGGAAAGACGACAGTAGATTTAGTTGTGTTGCCTTGTAATAAACCTTACGCGTAGCTCGCTTAAAGTCCACCACAAAAGACCCACACCACACCCATCACCATAAAAATCTTCCTGTCTTAAACGACTAAAGCCTCTTGCTTTGTCTCTCCTCCGCTTGAGATTTTTACGGTCTCTATAACCCAGGAGCACAAGGGACAGAGCAACCCACGAAATCCTAACCTTTATCGGAATTGTTTCATTTCTGTGAAACCCAACAACGAAAATTATCTGGTGCAGTGAGTGAAGAGATGGCAATTGCATCTCATGCAATGTTATCTACAAATACATACGCTTTCACTTCACCAAGGTTGTTCAGGAAATTCACGAACAGGCAAAACTACAGATGCTTCACAGTTATTAGAGCTTCCTCTGATGATCCTGACTGCAACACGGAAGAGTGTGCTCCTGATAAGGAGGTTTGTTAAAGATTGTTCCTTTGCTATTTCTTTTCAATTTTTAAACACTTTCCAGATTTGGTTTTGCTCTCTTATGTTTTGGCTGTTGTTTGATGTTTCATCTCTTTCTTGAAGTTGGTGACCTGTTGTGAAGATTTCTTTCTCTGAATCCTATCCTGGGCGGGGCCTAAATTTTGGATTCTTCCCCTCAAATTGATTCAAAAGTGAATCTTCCAAATAATTGAGTAAAAGTATTTACAGGGGAATTGCATTAATGACAAGGTGACAAGGGTATGGGTTCGAGGGTGATAAGGTATGGGGTATGTGGGGTTTGGCCTTCTGATTCCCTGCAGCCTCTGCTAATACTGTTATCCAGGATTCTGGACACGCATAGAATTTGGTTTCAATTCTCTAGTGATAATGCATAATGAATCGCTTAGTTTAGGTGATTTCACTCAAACAATTGTTGGATGAAGATAATGCACTGACTGAAAATGTTCGACGGAAGTCTTCTCTTCTTACTCATTTGTAATTTAAAATCGTCAGTCTTAGTCACCAATCAGCTTACCTTGCTTATTTATGGAGGATTTTCTGTAGCCATCCATAATTTACATCTTAGTGTCATTTATGTGGAAATAGGTTGGGAAGGTGAGCATGGAATGGTTGGCAGGGGAGAAAACCAAAGTTGTCGGGACGTTTCCTCCCCGTACTCGCGGTTGGACAGGGTATGTTGAGAAAGATACTGCTGGACAGACAAATATTTACTCTGTTGAGGTTCGTGAATTTCACAGTGGAACCATAATCCATGTTGCTTTTGCCTTTGCTTTCTTTGGCATTTCCGCCACTTATCACTTTGTGGAATGAACAATTTAGAGGTGCAATGCTGCTCCCAAATTTGATACGTCCATTTCCAATGGACAGATCCTATACAGTTGATGTTGGAAAAGCTAGACATTCACTGGTATTACCATTGCAGTTTTATAGTTGGTTCAGATAGATTAACAACTTGGATTGAAACAATCGGATATGTTATAAATTACCTTTTTTGCTTGGTCTAGTTTTCGCCTAGTTGGCTTAGAGTGTTGTAATGAGAAGTCCGGTTTGATGTGTGGTTGAAGAAGATGAGCACTTAGGAATCCACCTATTCCTGGTGAAGGGAGGAGGAAAAGAGGGTTCCTATGCGTTTATTAGTATTTTATCCTAGTATCTTATGGCCTCTAATCTTCTAAGAATGGTTTTGAGTCCTTCATATAAAGATATCTAGCTCCATTTACCATGAATAAACTACTGGTGTTATGAAAATTCCCAGGACTTACTTGAACTGCAATTGAGAAAGTTGCAGACCATATCTAGTTTCCATTTTTTTATCAGCCCAGGCCTATAAGCATCTCCTTTTAGTCTGTGCCTCATCAGCTATTTCTTTTTCTGCATCTCACATATATTAGTCATATACTGCCTGCTCAAATTGCCTTACCTTCTTAATTTGTGTGTTGCTTTTATTACGTATTAGTCATATGATTCATCTCATAGATTCCAGTATTGCAGCCTGCAGTTTATGTAGCTGAAAATGCAATAGCCTCTGGAACGGCTGGTTCATCCTCCTCTGGAGCTGAAAACACTGTCGCTATCGCTTCTGGACTTGCGCTTGTATCTATAGCCACAGCGTCTTTAATCCTCCTTCAAGTTGGCAAGAACTCGCCCGAGATACAGACTGTTGAATACAATGGTCCTTCCCTTAGTTATTACATCAGTAAGTTCAAGCCACAAGGGATTGTTCAAGTAGCCGTGCCCAGTGGAACTGAACCTTCCCCATCTGTGCAGGCAGAAGCCTCTCCGCCAGAAGTTACTCAGATATAAGTTCAATCTCGGCTTCCCGTGGAGCCATTCACTTCAACCGAGATATCTGTTTCTTAGGTGGATTAGATCAGTTTCGGTTTCTTGAACCATGCTAGAAATTTTCCTCTATACCTTTGATGTATACTTATGTACCAAGCTATGAACAAAACAGCTGTTGAGGTATATGTAGCATGAATTATAACAAATGCATGATATAAAATGCTACACTAACTTGTCCTGTATCTGGAATGCATTCCACACACCTCTATCAGCTCCTGTCCACGAGCTGATCCACCTGGTGGAAGTTAAACATGATTCATAAATGGTTCATAAGTTAGGAATATGAATGTTTCATGGAGTTACGAATATGAAGATTTCATAGAATTTGAAGATAAATGGTTGTGCAATTTATGAGTATTTTAATTAGGTATTTGTATCAGTTTATTGCATTTATTGAATTTTTAATATGGACAAAATATAGGGTCCATTAACAAGAATTAAGCTTGGGTCAATCATTGTCTAAATAATTAGAACTAGTTGTTTGGATAGTTGATCCTTACCATTTATAAATCCTTTAATATTTTCATGTTTAGTCAATATAGGACACTCTAACACTCTCCCTTAAGTGTAACTGGAACTGGACATCCAATTGTTACTTTAAATATATACAGTAGTAATTAGATCGGATCGTTGGGACTGAACATCTAGACAGACAACCGAGAAATTAATAATCCGAACCAAACCTGTTCTGATATTATATTGAATTTTTAATATGAAAAAAGTGTAAAGTCTACTAACAAAAATTAAACTTGGATCAACCATTATTCAAATAACTAGAAATAATTATTTGAATAATTAATACTTATCTCTTATAAATTCTTTAACATTTTCATGTTAGTTAATATATACACTTCATCGGCATCGCGAGAGATGTGTCCAAAAAAAGCATGGTTTTAAAAATCGGACCGGACCGGTCGGTCCGACCGATCAGTGGTTCGATCCGATTTATGCCTAAAAATCGGTATCGAATCGGACCGGTGTGAACCGGTCAATTGACCAATCGGACCGGTCCGGTTCGACCAGTTCGATGATTTTTTTATTTTTATTTTTTTATTTTTTTAATATTATATATAATTAAATATAATTATTGTATAATTATTACGTCACACAGATTTGACTGGTGGTTGAACCGGTCAAACCGGTAACCAATAAGATGACCGATTCGATTTTCAGAATATTGAAAAAAAGAGATAAAAGAGAGAAGCTTGTACGAAAGAGAAGAGAGTGGGTTGAAAAAAAGAGAGGAAAACAGTGTTGCGGTACAGAGTTGGCGAGTCTTTCTGCTGTTTTTTGTTTTTTCCAGCAAAGAAGTTTTGTTTTTCTCCTCCAAATTGATTGCGTTAGATTTGTGTGTGTCTAAAAACAAGAATTTTCAACAGAGTCCCCGTTTCGAATCAGCACTACTTTTATGACATTGATCTCATCTTAAAACTCAAGAACAAGAGTTCCAAGTTCTCACCTTTGTAGAGCTAGAAAAAAAAAAAAAACTGGAGGGTAAGACTTCAAAATTATGATCTTGCTAGACCAAAAGAAAGGAAACTGAAAGTTTGGCATTCAGATGAGACATGAAACTATTTGCCTGATAAGGTGGTGAAAAAACAATGCATCCGTTAAGCACATGTTCATGACACGATACTAACAACAACCAACCAGTAATACATGATCGATACTAAAAACAACCAACCAACAATACATGATCTCAAGACAGATTCACATAACTTGGTAATAATAAACACAAACTAAATCGTTCCATGGCGTTTCTAGTGCTTGTTGATGAACTCAACAATTCCTTCAAAAAGGGCAGTGGCCTGTGATGCAGTTTGTGGATCCATGTCCATAGCAATTTTGTTAAGATAGAAACTGTGTCCCATTCCAGGATTAGTGAGCAGCACCACATCCTTGTTAGCCCTTTTCATGGCTTCATAGTACTCCATCTCAGTGTCTCTAATCAGATCATCCTCCGCCACACAGAGCAGGAAAGGCGGCAGATTCAAGGAGTTCAACGGCGGAGCTGCTGGTCCCATTGGGCACGTAAGTGGGTGGTCCTTGTTGCATCCCACAGGCAATGCAAACCCCAAGAACTTGTCAACCATGTCAAGTGTTAAAAGAGGTGACTGCGGTTTCTCCAACTCCGACTTGCTCCTCTCTGACCTGACAAACCCTGGATGGATCGGAATCGCTCCGGCGATTCTCACAGGACTCAAATCTTCACGACCAGCTCGTGCAGCAACTTCATGGACCAAGTTACCTCCTGAACTATCTCCAATAAGAAAAACACGCTTAAAATCAGCGTGATCATTAAGCCAAGACTCGTGTGATTTTCTTTGAGCAAGTGAACGTAGCCAGAGAAGAGCAGCCAACCCATCATCACATGCAGCCGGCAGACGGTGCTCGGGGGCTCGCCGGAGGTAAACAGAGACACAAATGGCTTTAGCCATCTTAACAAGCTTAGTGTATATTGTGTAGTACATAAACCAGTCAGCTTGGCTGATGCAAAAACCACCGCCATGAAAGTGGAGGATTATTGGCAGCTTATTTTGCTCCTTTGAGTCTACCTCCGGCAGGTATATTCTAACACGAAGGCCGGACTTTTCATCGATGGTCACGTCACGAGTTGCAACTCCGTCGACAAACTCTTCATGGGAAGGGACAGGATCGGAGATGAACTTCACCTCGGGAGGTCCAGTCCAGGTCCTGTCAACAGAACCATCATCATAAACCCTGAGCCAACCAGACACTTCTTCCACAACTTTCTTCTCACACACCATCGTTTGGTCGTAGGCTGTGTTCTGGTTCCAAGCTCAAGTACCTACAGACAAGAAGCTTAGACTCTTGAGAATATCGATCCACAGCCTACCTGCACCATTTTATAGGATAGCACCTATATACTACGAAGTTTCTCGGGTGATACGTGTATAATTAAAGTCGTATGTCAAAAGGGTCATCAATAAAATACTTGAAACTTGCTTTAACTGCAATGGTGGGGCTCCATTTTCTTGACAGCTTCCTTCGAATCTTAACCAAACGAGTTTCACAAACAAAAAAAGAAAAGAAAATTGGCCCCATAGGCCCATACCCTACGTATGTTCTGATCGTGATCATCACATCAGCACGTGAGTTTTCAGGCTCAAAACCCCACGAGTTTCAGCACCGGCCATCAATGCTTTTCTCGCCGGAATGTCTCAATCCATTCATTGATTCGCATCACTTAACATTATTCATTTTGTGTATCAATCCTGCTCCTACCAACCAATAATAGAACATGGTAAGTCGGACAATGATGTTTGGTTAGTGGCAACTGGCAAGCAAGCAGCCAAAGAATGGTCTAAAAGAAGATATCGTCCCTTCTAAGAACCTCTTTATTCATTTCTTATTTTTAAGTCGGTAATTCATTACTTTTATTAATTGATTTGATTGCTAGTAACGTGTGATCTGCGCGTTCGGTTGGATTTCAACTAGAGGGACCGAAAAGAAAGAAAAGGCTGAGAGAGTGGAATGTCTTTTGACCATGGAGCTGACTTTGAACCCATACAACGTTTCTTGGCAAATGTAGTCTTTTTGTTTTTTTTTTATAACTCAAGTCCGAGCTTGGCTTAACTATTTGAGACCTATGAACTACTCACTTAGATTCATAAATAGATAAATTCAGGTCTGATTTTAGACAATATTATAAGTACATGTTCCTAAAAGATGGGCCACCATCAGGAGAATTACATCACCTCGAATAAAGGCTACTCTTTTCAAGACTCGAACTCACAACCTTCACACAATCATCTCCTCCTTTCTACCGCTAGGCTATCCCGTGAGAGGGAAGGCAAATGTAGTCTTAAATCCATCCATTGATGGAGGAGAGAGAAAAATTGGCAACACTAGTCAAAGTCTCTGGAGTAACCAATGGATTACCAATGTCGTCAAACAACAAACAACGAATTGTATTATCTATTAATTGATTCTATCAGCTGATTTAACTAGCGGATAACATCAGTAATTTATTAAAGATGTTTAGTAAAATTAACTATTTAGTATTAAATGTTGATGTGTAAAATAATTTATGAAAGCGTGATTTAAAAAAAATTATAAGGATAAGAATATTATATTTCTTAATATTTTGTTGAATATTCTTATAAGAATTTAGTATTTAATTTTACAAAAATTAAGTTTATAACTTTAATAAAAACATAATAATAATAATAATAATAATTATTATTATTATTATTATTATTATTATTATTATTAATTTTTGTTGTTATTATTACTATTATTAAACCAATGTTAAATTCTTATTAATATGAATGATATAACGAGCTATATTACATTGATATATATATATATATATTATTTAATAAATTAAAAATATCTATAATTATAATATGACACAAATACGATATATATCATAATTCAAAATTTATGAAAAGAGAGTATCGTTAGTTTTGTACCTATTAATTTTTTGTTGATCATCTAAAAAGCTCCTCTTATGGAGTTTTTAGAAATCAACTTATTGGAGTTAAATAAGCTAACCAATAAATTATTCACTAAATAAATCAATAATTTTTTAAGATGGTCAAAATAGATGATAAGTCGTTTGTCAAACACCTTTTTTTACTAGTAAATACCAGTGGAAGTTCGGTAATCCTAATTTAAAAGGCAAATTTAATTCAATTCTAAAAATTAAATTTCAAATTGAAATTAAATACATGAGATTAAGCTAATTTAACAAAATTTAACCCAAACTTCAAAGAAAATTAAATTTTAATTTTAAATTATTTAATTTAAATTTAATAATTTAAATCTGATCGAAACTTTATCAAATTTCGGAATAAAGTTACCATTCAAAGTCATCCAGTCAATGTTTGAACGAGAAAGGAAGACCCTTTCAACATTCTTAGTATTGAAGAACTTGAGTTCCACATTTTCATGTGCACGAAGCTTTGTGTGAAATTAACAAACCCTGTAACACACGATAGACCTTTGAAAGTTGACTCACTGTTTTATCGTTGTCAGTTCCACCCAGTAATTAAAATGATATCTTATCCTTGATTAGTTGTACCCAACATGTGATTGATATGATCTTATTCTTTTCTTTTTTTTTTACAAGGAAAAAACTACACACTATTACACAAATGTTTGCAAAGCTTTGCAGTATATAGCGCTTTGCTGATTCCTTTGGAGGAGCTCAAGAACTGGCAAAGGAGGCTTTGTAAGGAAATATATGTCTGGGCTTGTCTTGATTGCTATAGCTGCCAGCGTATTCGCGCACTAGTTACTCTCTTGATAAATGTGCTAGCTCTCAAGGGGTGTGAATTGGTGGTTGAGAGTGGAGTTTGACTTTGGTTAGGTCCCAGGTTCGATTCCATGTTAACCCCTCTTGTAAGAGCCTGGGACAGTCGGAGTTTTACCTGTAGATGGAGAAATAGTTGAGCCCTCAATGATGAGGTGTGCCCGTTTAGCCCGCTTGTGGAGTGGTGAACTAATTAAACCCTTATAAAGGTGTGCCCGCTTGGCCTGCCTATGAGATTTTCTCGAATTAAAAAAAAAAGTGTACTTAACATTTGTTTAGTGTCATCTTATCCTTGATTAGTTGTCTTAATAGCCTTGTCCGTTGCATGCAACATTAACCGAGACATAACATAAGCCTCAGTGGATCATAGACTCAAATAGTACATGAGCTAGATTGTATCAAGTCCTGAAATAGGCTTTGTAAGTTTAAAATTAATGGATTGAATCCAAATTGACCGTAGACACTAAGTTGCCAAAAATTTCAAATCAAACCACTAAAATAAGTTTTGTATTAATTGTAATTTGAATCTGACCAAATTTTAAGATTTGGCTTAGTGCTATCTTCTCTGTTTTTTTCCATCTATTAAATATTAATAGAAAGAGGAGTCAGAAAGGACATAGGGTGTCACTGAAAATCAAGAACAGCCCCTCTGTACCCTTAGCTTATTATCAACTTGAAGTAACATATTACATAAAAGTACAATAATTGATGTGGAATGACGAAAAAATGACTAATAATTTTCAAGCAGAATAAAACATCATAGGGTCTTTTCGGACTCTTCAAATCACCTGTACCCCAATTTTCTATACCCTCTGTGCCCTTTGCTTCCCAGCCATTCATCGCTTTAGCAGTGGCATGTACTATCTTAGCTTTCAGGACAACAGCTTCTCATCAGGTTCAGTCATAATAGTTGCACGTTACGTATGTACATGTACTTGTGCTTTTTACTTGGCCTTCAGTGAGAAGCACTGACCCCTTTTTCCAGAAAGAGATAGAAATTTGACCCAAAGCCAAATTTCTTGGCAAATGTAGTCTTGGACTGGAACGTCAGTTTTAGACGCCTTCACACTTTGGCCTGATATCGTATGAGGGAGGTAAATTACTGTTTGATCTCAGCCAATTTTTTGAAAAGGCGGCCCAGTATTTTAGGCGCACAAGGAGTTACCACATTAAATTAGCTCATATATTGTTATTGCCGAGACTCGAACCTAAAATCTTGGACTCACTTTCTTTCCCAATAACCAACTGAGCTACCTATGAGGGGGCTTGACAAATGTAGTCTTCAATCTATTGGAGGAGGAGAAAGAAAAATTGGTAACTCGGTCAAAGTCTTTGGAGTAGCAAATGGATTACCAATTTGGCTATATTTGGCAAGCATCGAATTTTATTAGTTATTAATTGATTCTATAAGTTGATTTAACCAGGGAATAACATTAACTATTTATTAAAGATGTTTGATAAAATTAGCTATTTAGTATTAGTTATTGATGTGTAAAATGACTTATGAAGGTATAATTTAAAAAAAAATAAGGGCATGAATATTATATTTCTTAATATTTCGTTGAATATTTTATAAGAATTTAAATATTTAATTTTACAAAAATTAAGTTTATAATTTTAATAAATAATAATAATAATAATCTAATGTTAAATTCTTTATTTAATATGAATGATGCAACGAGCTACATTATATTGATATTTTTATATAATATGTATGAATATTATTATTTAATAAAATAACAAATTTATAATTATAGTATGACATAGATACGATATATATCATAATTCAAAAATTATAAAAAAAAGGGTATAATTGATTTTTTACTTGTTAATTTTTGGTTATCATCTAAAAGGCTCTTCTTATAAAACTTTTAGAAATCAATTTATTGGGATTAAATAAGCTAACTAATAAACTATTCACCAAACACATCAACAACTTTTTAAGACGGTAAAAAAGATTAAAAAAAAAACTGATAAGTTGCTTGTCAAACACCTTCTTCCACTAGTAAAGAACAATGAAAATTCGGTAACCATAATTTAAAAAACAATTTTAATTAAATTCTAAAAAATAAATTTCAAATTGAAATTAATACATGAGATTAAGCTAATTTAACAAAATTTAATCCAAACTTTACAGGTAATTAAAAAATAATTTTAAATTATTTAATTTGAATTTAATAATTAAAATTTGATCGAAACTTTATTTTTAAAAAAATTATTTAAAAATTTCGGAATAAAGTTACCATTCACATCAATGTTTGAACGACAAATGAAGTAAGAACCTTTCAACATCTTTAGTATTAATTGAAGAACTTGAGTTCCACATTTTTGTGTGCACCAAGCTTTGTGTGAAATTAACAAAACCTTATAACACATGATGGATCTAGAAAGTTGACTCACTGTTTTATCGTGGTTAGTTACACCCAGTAAAATAATATCTTATCCTTTATTAGTTGTACTTAACATGTGATTGATATGATCTTATTCTTTATATTATGTGTACTTAACATTTGTTTAGTGCCATCTTATCCTTTGATTAGTTGTCTTAATAGCCTTGTCCGTTGCATACAGCATTAGACCAAGAAATAACATAAGCCTCAATGGATCATAGACTCAAATAGTAAATGGGCTGGTTTGTATCAAGTCATGTAATAGGCTTTGTATGTAAGTTTAAAATTAATGGATTGAATCCAAATTGACGTGGACATTAAGTTGTCAAAAATTTTGAATCAAATCACTAAAATAATTTTGTATTAATTGTAATTTGAATCTGACCAAATTTTAAGATTTGGCTTATGGGATCAAACTTTTTGTTCACGATTCCTAGTGATATCTTCTCCATTCTTTCTATCTATTAAATATTAATGAATAGATGAGATAAAGAGGACTAAAAATCAAGAACAACCCCTCTATACCCTTAGCTTATTACCAACTTGAAGTAACATATTACTTAAAAGTACAATAATTGATGTGAAATGACAAAAAATAACTAATAATTGTCAGGCAGAATAAAACATCATAGGGACATTTCCCTTCAAATCCTCTAACTTATTAATTCTGTATCAACCTTGTCCTAACTCATCTCAATCATCCATTTATGTGGGATTAATCTTATATTAATTATGTCTCAACCCATCTCAACCATCCATTTATGTGAGACCCACATAAAAAAATGATTGAGATAGAGTTGATATAAGATTAATGGGCAAGAAAATCATATCCCAGGTCTTTTTGGATAGCTAGCAGTGGCATGTAGTACTATCTTAGCTTTCAGGACAACAGCTTCTCATCAGGTTCGGGATTTGTCATTAGGGGTGAGCATTATTCGGTCCGGTCCGAATTAATTCGAGTAAGCAAATGTTAAAATTCAGGTAATTCGGGCCGGCCCGAGTATTACACGAATTATTTTCAGACAAGGACGGGTAACTCTGAAAAAATTCGAGCCGACCTGATTACCCGAATTAGGTTTAAAAGAATTATGAAATAGGGTAATTAAGATAATTCCGGTAAATCGGATAAATCGGGTAAGGTAAATAGGTAATTAAGGTAAATCGGGCCGAGTAAATTTGGGTAATTAAAAATTCAAGTTTGGGTTGGGTAAAGAAAAAAATTTAGAATAATTCAGGTCGAACCCAAACAGTAAAAATTTGATCCGAATTACTCGAATGTTTACCCCTATTTGTCATAAAAATACTTCCACGTTACGTATGTACACGTAATTGTGCTTTTTACTTGGCATTCAGTTAGAAGCACTGACTCACTGACCCTTTTTTCAAAAAGAGACAGAAATTTGACCCAAAGCCAACATTTAATTTTGGTAATCATGTTTGTTTGTATGGATGTTCCAACAATATTTCAATCTACCCAAAACCAACGTTTGATAATCATGTTTGTTTGTGGAGATAAGGGGACGTGATCACTTATGTCAATTTTATTATTTTAATACGGGATAGATTAGAACATAATTGGAATAACAAAACTGACACAGTCAATTTTATTTATTCTTGAATTAGAATAGAGTTGAAAAATAAGAACCCGTAAGAATACCATAAACCAATTCTAATGAAACGTTTACAAGAAGATAAAAAGAAGTGTAGGGTCGATTTGAGATGGAGATTCGTATATTCATGTTTGTTGTATTAGGCAAATGAATCTTTGACAAGTACTTTTTAAATCGATGGGTTCCATAGTTTCAATAATGGAAGACTTTTGGGGTCTTTTTTTTTTTAATATAATTTCTGAACTAACCAGTGTACCAGGTTATGGTTATGGGTGCTTTGCTTAAAGCGATGTGACTGCCCTTTTATTTATTTTTCCTCTTAATATAAAGCAAGCTCTATGTGGTATGGAAAATGATGTGGGTTTTAATCTAGGGAGTAATGAACAATTGGTTAATATATAAAGAGGCTATAATGGATTAGGGGACTAATAAGGCATACTCATAGTTACTGTATTCTTTAAACATTTAAGAAGAGTTCCAATCAATGCTTTATTTAAATCTGACTCGATATTGAAAATATATTGATTAAATATTAGTTGATCAACTTAGTATTTTATGTCGGATAATTTTGTACTTTCTTATAAAATTAGACAAATATTAACTGCATTTTTTGTTTTCTAAATAATTATCGGTTAAGTTACGTAATTTGATTCATATTATAAAGATAATAAAATGACTCAATAAATGATCTAGATTAATGAGTCAATGTCCAGATGAAAAATGAATTCTAATTAGTGTGGATCAGACCTATATCAGCCTTGTGATGGAAAAGTTCGATATGGAAGCTATATAAAAGTTAAGGTGTCCTGTAATTGTTAAGATCAATTTGAAGCAAAAAAAATCTCTGACTAGTTAAGAGAGCTTACGTATTGAGAAAATTGTAAAAAGACTTAACCCGTATCTCGGTAAACACTTTTCATAAAGGTCCCGAAAGATTCAAGATCATTTCATATTGATCTTGGGCACGTAATAAGATCTGTACTACGTATTACATGTGTTACATCACAACTTTATGACCAAATGAATTTCTTATCATTTATGTGCCCATGTATGGTTCAAAAAGTACCACTAATTTGTGTGTGTGAGTTTATATTATAATGCAAAGAAGTATACTCTCATATGTATATTGGTCGGGTCGGCTATATTTGGGCCCGAGCCCAATCACGAAGGCCAATCGGTCAATCTCATACTCATCGTTTAATCCGGGCTTGATTCACACATTCATGGCCCATTAGCAGAAGGAAATTCCCATGCAAACACGT
>JANJEY010000005.1:2573476-2587474 GCA_024703695.1 Erythroxylum cataractarum | reverse complement strand
ATTTATTTTATTAAAATAACATAATTTTATTAATAATTTGTTAATAAATATTATATAAGAGATTAAATAAATTTATTAAATTAAAATAATTTACCTTTAAATTTTATCTAAAACATAATTATTATCAGTGATAAAAATATAACTATATTAACATTAACAATCAAACAAGTTTTTGTTTTTTATTTGAAAGAAAAAAAAAACTTAAGGAAAACTAAAATCCACAACAGAGAAATAGAAGTAGAACCAAACTACCTCATATTAACATGAATCTTATTATACTTCGACTTGACTTTATAATGTGAAAATTAAAAAAAAAAATGAATCTTTCATGTTGGTTAGTGGAATCACATGGTTCTATGGTGATCAAGCTATATGGCTACGTCATGGTATATTTGCATGAGTATATAATTCTTTGTGGACCACCTACATATCTTTGCTTTACCTACCTTCATCCCTCTTTACCTGTCTATTTTCTTACCTTATATTCCCTATAATTAACTATTTATCATAAGGTTGATCACATATAATTAAATCATAATTAATATCATATAATTTTAAAGTTTACTTATGAGTCTAGTTGGAGGAGGATCATCAATATACTCTACATTTTCTTTATAATTTTTACCAAGAGACTGCTTCTATTATCCGAACAAGTGATCATATGATTTTAAAGGAATAATTTTAAAGGGAATAATATTTTCTTCAAATAATCAAGAAAATAATAGCAAAAAGTATATATCTTAAAGCTTCATAATTATATCAAATAGTTACTTGATCCACTCCTAATCTGATCAAATGAACTACTAATCTGAGTGGTAAGTTTGATTCTAATCAGACCAATTAAGTTAATAATAATGATTTAGAAAATGGTAAATTTATCCAAGAATCTCTTACATAAACATCATATTACATCATCATCAAGCATGCTATGGAAGTGACTCAGACACCCACTACTCTTCTGCCCACGCATATATCTCTGTCTCTCCCAGTAAACAAAACAACACAGAATTTACAAGCCTCCAGATTCGACCCAATTTGTTTGATGATTCACCAGTTCTTGTCATCTTCCTTCATTAAGATGTTGCTTTCACCTTCTCATGCATAGCACAGTACATACAGACATGTCTGAAACTAGTATAAATAAATGTGTATCCCCTAGGGAGAAACTTAAGAGCCTTGCTTTGCTTAGATTCTTCCTCTCTTCTTTTCCTTCCATTTTTTTGTTCCCTATAACTTCAATAATCTCATCTCGAACTTCTGAAAATGGAGAAGCTGAGAGGGTGCAACAGGTTCCTTGAAACTTCTAAACTCTACTTTGCCATGATCTCTCTTCAGTTCGGCTATGCCGGCATGAACATTATCACAAAAGTGTCACTCAACCGAGGCATGAGCCACTATGTGCTCGTGGTCTATCGTCACGCCATTGCAACTGCTGTTATAGCTCCATTTGCTTTGATCTTCGAGAGGTTAAGAATCATGACTCGTGCTTGAATATGGCTGTTTTGCTTTTTTATGCGAAGTTGATCTTCCATTAATGTTGCAGGAAGCACCAGCCGAAGATCACCTTCCCAATCTTTATGCAGATTTTTGTTCTTGGCCTTCTTGGGTTAGTGTCCCATAAAATCCTTCATGCACTGGTTTGTTGCACGAGTTCTGCTACTTAACTCTATCACATCTATTCACTTTCTTGACAGACCTGTGATTGATCAAAACTTCTATTATGCTGGGTTGAAATTCACATCTCCAACTTTCTCATGTGCAATGAGCAACATGCTTCCTGCCATGACATTTGTTATGGCAATCATATGCAGGTGATTTTAACAACTGATACGAGATCAAAAGCATGTGTTTGTTCATTGGAATTCTGAAATTTTCTGAAACTGATCTCATCCTGTTAATTTAGGATGGAGAAAGTTGACATGAAGAGGGTTAGATGTCAAGCAAAGATGGTTGGAACAGCAGTAACAGTAGCAGGAGCAATGTTGATGACCTTATACAAAGGTCCTATTGTTGAGATGTTCTGGTCTAAGAATGCTAATCTTCATAAATCCAATGTCAGTACCTCATCACAGAACTCAGACAAAGAATGGTTCATTGGCTCAATCCTCCTTATCATTGCCACTCTTGCCTGGGCCTCACTGTTTGTTCTGCAAGTAAGTCAATCACTAGCAGAAGAAAAAAGAGCAGAAACATACTATGATTCTCACTGTTGTTCCTAAATTATGGGACTGTGTTGATTTGATTTGACAGACCAAAGCTTTGGAGACCTACAAGAACCATCAGCTGTCCCTCACATCACTTGTCTGCTTTACGGGCACCGTCCAAGCTATAGCAGTAACATTTGTTATGGAGCACGAAGCCAATGTCTGGAGAGTTGGCTGGGACATGAACCTCCTTGCTGCTGCTTATGCTGTAAAATTTTCACTCTTGTCAAATCTCGTGATCTGTGTTCATGTTGTTAAACTATGGAATCTGATAAATTTTTCCTTGTTTTCTGATCATATAGGGGATTGTGACATCAAGCATTTCTTACTATGTTCAAGGTCTGGTGATTAAGAAGAAAGGTCCAGTTTTTGCGACAGCCTTTAGTCCACTCATGATGATCATTGTAGCCATCATGGGCTCTTTCATCTTAGCGGAAAAGATATACCTTGGAGGGTAAATTCTTTGCCCTTATTCAATAAAATATGTTCCATAAAAATCAGTTTATCTAATAATAATGACCACTAAAAATCACGAACGTCGAAAATCTAATCAACCGTTTAATCGGTACCATATTTAATATTCTAGTATCTTATATACTTGTGGCTAGTAGTATAGCCACTATTTCATATAGCATCTTAATCTCCTAAGTTGCATGATAATGATGTTCACTTTCATACTTATCAGAATCATTTCATGAAGTACAGATTCTGTGATTAAGTTCATGTCTGCAATACTATAATTACTATTAATTCATCAACTAATCAACTCTACTCATCTCCGGTTTCAATTCCTTGCAGTGTTCTTGGTGCAATCTTAATAGTAATAGGACTTTACTCAGTCCTGTGGGGAAAACACAAAGAAAAAATGGAGGATCCAGGGGAAATAGAAGATCCAGTAAAGGGTGTTCAAGGAAATGGAAGTTCAGTAATGGATGATATTGAAGCTAATGAAGTAGAGTTGCAGAAAGCAGCAGCTAACAACAAGCTTACTGTAGTCCCCATTAGTATTCCTATGCCTGAACTCTCCATGAAAGCTCAACCAAAAGCTTGATCAACTAGTGATTAAAATGGGGGATGCCCTTTTTTTCTCCCTTCTCTTTTTCATCCCCATAACCCTTTTTTTCCTGATGCTTAACTATATATAATTTATGGGGTTTTCTTGTGTTTTTGTACCTCTTTTTCCTTTCTTTTTCCATATGGTTTCTGGTTCTGGGAATATTTTAATGTGTAATGTTGTAATCTGATCAATATTCTACAGATCGAAATGAGAAAAATCCAATTCCACCAAGAGATCATGTATTATTCCCCAAGTCGTTTCAGTTTCTTTCAGAATTTCGTGATTTGCATGGTAGTAGAATCCTGACGTCTGATGCATATATGGGTTGACTTTTCATTTTTGTATGTTGGTCCAATTGGAATCATTCTTATCTTGCTTGTTACTACTTTGAAAAAATAAAAAAAATAATTAGGGTTTGATAATTTTCTAATTTGATGGACATTAATGACAATTAAATAATATTATTTTATAAATATAATTACTTTTTTTTATTACTTTACATATGTTTTTAGATTCTTAAAATTGCACCCGGAGAATCTTTGTATTGCGTCAGATGCTCTTATCCAATTACAAGAACTGTAGATTAAGATAAGTATTAGAGTAATCAAAAGCTAATTAAATAACACTAAAATGGATTATTCTGCATTGCATCTTTAATGATGAAAACACTAAGTTATTCTTTTTTTGACATGCTCTTCTCATAACTCTTCTTCTTCTTTTTTACTTTTGCTTGCTGACAAGTAAGTCACTATCTCTTGATTATATTCTCAAGAATGTAAAAGAGATGATTCTTGAGCATGCTCTCTTGGATACACAAAGCCAAAAATTTGGCTGCAATTGGATGTTCCACTATGTTTGGGGTCCATTAGGATAAATTGATAATAATGGATTAAGTGATTAAATGTATAAGGTAATTAATACAATATTAATCATAAAAATTATAAAGTCATGATTCTCTAAACCGAAATTTCCAATGAAATAGTGATTCATTGAGATATATGGATAAGAATCAGCTATGTAATTATTATTTTAATGATTTTTGTCATGTATAAGAGTAATTTATATAATATTAACTATAAATGGTATGAAAATTATGATTCTTTTTCTTCATATTGATATTACATACAATCAAGTGATTTATTGAAACATATAATAAGATGATTATCGTTTTAATTTTATCTAATCTTTAATCGATTTTATGATATTATAATATCGTTTGAACCTTTTAAATTTTAAACCTCTTGTCTGATCAATATAATTTCAAGTCCAGATTTTAAAACACTGTGTTTTATTAATTTTTATAATATATAAGAATAATTTATAAAATTATACAGGGTTGATGTGATTATAGAAAGAAATTTGATATGTAACCAATATTAATAAAATAACAAGTATTTGTTGATATATATATGTTTTTTTTGGATAAAGTAAGAGGTATCTTGAGATGGTTTGTACAATTTTTTACATTATAAAAAGCAAAATTCTATGTCATCAATGTATGCTTTATAATGTCTTAGGAAGTGAATTGAAACTTTATGCTCTAAGATGTTAGGAATTGTTGCAATCACCATGTTTATGCTTCTTCAACACAGATTCTCATCTTAATATCCTCATAATAGATTAGATTTCACGTAAAATACTTTGGAAAATTTGCATGCTTACATATGTGTTATTCTGAATTAATTATAAGAAAAAAAGATTAATTTTGCATAAAAGTTTGGCACCAAGAGAGCAATTCTCCAATGAGAAAAGAACTTATTAATCAAATAGATGTGATCTATTGAATTCAAACAAAACTTACATTAATGTGTTTAAGTATAAACATAAAAATGAAAATCAGGTGGTTTACTTCTAAGCAAGGGATCACTAATCTTCCATGAGAGCCAAGGAAAAAAAAAAGAATTAAATAAAGACAATATTAAGATAGATATAGTGCTAGTCATTTTCAATAAATATTAAAAAATTACAAATTTAGGCAAGCCAGCAATAACTCAATATGAAGTTCATGTAAACAACTGTATGCATAATCACTGAAAGACAGACACATAAAACAACAACAGTGAGTTTGAATCATAAATCACTTGAGATTAGAGGTGCTTTGTTATGTCATATGACAACCATGTCCATGTCCCACACAAATTGTTTATCTACTCCATAAGTTTCCCTTTCATTCCTCATAAAATCACTTTAAAGTTTAAACTATAATCAAATTTACCAATTCCTTCACATTTTTACATATAATCATCTTCTGGATTCTTTAATATGTATAATTTTTATGCAAATGATTTGTGGAATTGGATATGTAATTGATCTTTTGTTATATTTATAAGTTAATTAGATAGAAAGATTTATCTAATTACTCAATTTGGGATTTTTGATAACAAGGGAAACTTTTACTTTAGGTCAATAGGTGCTTGTTACTAATTTTTGGGAATTTGACAATCTTCCACTATGATTTTTTTTTTTGTTTGGTTTACTTTATTTGACCAATATTAAATTGAATTGTTCCCAAAAAATCCATAAAGTATACCTTTTCCTAAACTTTTTAATCCAATTATATGTTTTTAATTAAAAAACCAATTTTTTTATTGTACCACATTAAAAAAAATATAGTTATCCATTTAGGGCACAGCTTTGCCAATCATTATGAGAACCTGAAGATTTTTCAACTAAATAAAACAGATCTATATGATTCTTATCTAGAATCTCTATTCATTTGCATGAACAAATAGAGGACAAAATATGGAATCCAAAATCAGATTTTTAATTAATAACTCTTAGAACAGATGCATAAAGTAGTATTGATTTTTGCTATGGTTGCTTAATGTGTTGGATTAGCAGCAATAGTATATTATTTTGCACTTAAATGGCATTTAAAAGGAGGGGTAAGTGTCATACGATGCATTGAGAGATCATGAGTCTGACTCCTAACTCCAATAACGTTTCCAATACATTATGTTTCTTTCTCTTTTTACAACATAACAATCTTATTCATAACTTAAAAGCATTCACCATGACAGTGACTTGTTCATCTCTCTATCTAACTTATCACATAAAGATCTGTTTCTTCTTCTCGATCTATCATAAAATTCCATACTGAAAGATATTTTCTTTTAGGTGAAATGGATGGAAATGTTCAGAGCATCAATCTAGCTATTGACAGAGATTGAATCTTTCTGGTTTGCTTAGTGATCAAATCTTAATAGCAAAAAAAAAAAAAAGGTATTGGGAACAATCAACCAGAGTTCAACCATGTCTCTGATAGACCCAAGACTACTCAGAATAAATTTATAGATATAGTAAATATATATATATACATATACATATGATGTTAGTTACGGAGAGGAGGCAGCTAACCGAATCTGTTATTCCTAACAGATTCTTAATATAAATAAGCCATAGACAGAAGGGGAAGGGCATTGAGTATATTGTTGAATGGAGTAAGCCATAGGCGGGAGGTTACTGGTCCTCGAAACCAGCTTATCGTGTATTCGTTTACAGAAAATCAATAGCAACTTACATATGTTCCATACCTATTTTCTCGGATTCTATCACTGGTATCAGAGCAGTTGATCCTGAAGAATGGCTACGAAGAAGGCTGATAATCGGATGGAAGGACTGGAGAAGGATCTAGAACTGTTGAGAGAAGAGAGGCTAAGGGATGGGGAAGAGATGCAAAGATCGATTAGCCAGGCCCACCAAGAATTCCAGAAGCAGCTCAGTCGCTCCACTCAGGACTGGCAGAGGCGTATGGACGATCATGGCATGGAGCTCCAGAAGAAGATGGAGGAGGTCAGTCGAGAAATGGGAGAGCGTTTGAAGTTAGAAATAAAAAGTATGATGATGTCGGTGTTGCAAACGTGGAAACAGAATGAGGGGGGTACTGTAGAGACCCGACCGATGGAGCACCCACTAGAAGAACTCCCACCCGAGCCCAGTCGAAGGAGAGATCTAGGAAAAGCGCCGGTGGGGACAGAGGAACATTACGAGAGCAACGACGTGCACAACGAAGCTAGCTACCGCGTCGAACCACCTCCAGGGTTCGCGCGCCAAGGAGAGTTCCGACGAGACTGCCGGACACGAAGGATTGAAATGCCCACCTTCGGAGGAACTGATCCCGATGGGTGGATCTACAGGGCTGAACGATTCTTCTCAGTCGGAAGGTTCACCGAAGTAAAGAAGATGGAACTCGTGGGTATGAGTTTGGAGGGCAACGCGTTAACCTGGTTCTGGAGGGTGGAAAGTCGTCGACCCATAGTGGACTGGCAGGAATGCAAAAAGCTGGTGACGCAGAAATTCCGCCCCGCCCACGAAGGTACCCAGTGTCAGAGGTTGTTGGCGGTGAAACAGACGAGGACAGTGAAGGAATACACTAGTAAGTTTCTGGAACTTGCGGCTCCACTCCCAAAATTACCAGATGCGATACTGGAGAGTACCTTCATGAATGGATTGATGGAAGAAATTAGATTGGAAGTGCAGTTACTGAAACCGCGGAGTCTAGCCGAAATGGAGTTATCCCAACAAGTAGAGGAAAAATTCAGGCGAATGAGTGAGTTGAGGTGACACCGATGGGGTACAGGCACAGGGTTGGGAAATATGAGGGCTAGAACTGATAGCACGATTGTGGAGAAAAGGAGGGAAAAGTTAGCTAATAATTGGGCCACTATGAAAACTAGGCATCCAAATATGGTAGAAGGCAGAAGTCTAAACAGGGGAGGATTTAGGAGGTTGACGGTGAGTGAATTACAAGACAAAAAGGATAAGGGTCTTTGTTTTAAATCCGATGAGAAATTCAGCCCAGGCCACCGATGCAAAAAAGTAGAGCTCCAAATTCTGGCAGCCATGGATGAAGAAACAGAACAAGAGGAGGAGGGGGAAGGGAATGAAGCGGAGGAGACACTACATGGGAACTATATGAAGACATGAAAGCCAAAGCTCCCGCCTTTCACCTTGAGGACAAGGTGAAGTTGATGGGGGGAGTATTGATAGACCCAAGACTACTCAAAATAAATTTACAGATATAGTAAATATATATATATACATATACATATGATGTTAGTTACGGGAAGGGGGCAGCTAACCGAATCTGTTATTCCTAACAGATTCTTAGTATAAATAAGTCATAGACAGAAGGGGAAGGGCATTGAGTATATTGTTGAGTGGAGTGAGCCGTAGGCGGGAGGTTATTGGTCCTCGAAACCAGCTTATCGTGTATTCGTTTACAGAAAATCAATAGCATCTTACATATTTTCCATACCTATTTTCTTGGATTCTATCAGTCTCCTACCAGTGTTTTGATGTCTTCGAAATAAAAGCTGAATGAATCATGGATTGCAATACCAAGAACCAATGTTTAGAACGAACTTCCTTTCTTATGAACAGCCTTCTAAATTGTTGTTGATAAAGGTGATAAAACCTTATGGCTTGTTTTCTCTTTTCTTTCCTTTCTTTCCCTCTTTGACATCTGTTTTCTGCAGAGCTATTTTGGTAGATACCGCCTAATTGTATTTGGTAAACTAGTTAGTAGCCTATGGGAACCATTTACATGAAGTCCTATGCAAGTTAACAGACTAGCAGCCCCTAGGTACTGAATCATCCTTGGCAAGAGCAACATAGTTGATTGGGGCTACATTAGGCAACCTGCTGCTATCTCTACGTTCCTTACCGGCTGACAATGCATTACGTCCAAGTGGGGTCGCTAATCGACGCCCAATGGGTGTTCCAACCATCGTATTACTGCTGCTGCTCTGAGTCAGTGGCTTCTTTGTAGTTGGCCTTGAACCATAAAGTGCTTCCTGCTCTGCAGCAAACTGTTCTTGCAGACGTTTCTGCTCCTGCAGAAGTGATGACATTTAAGTTAGTTTTGTCATCAAAAGCCTGATTTTCTAGAACCAGGCTTAACTAGGTAAAATAGGAAGGCTAAACAAGTTGCCTATTGGAAAAGGACAAATATATGAGCCAGATCATTTGCACCATGCTGTTCAAGTCAAAAGCAATTGGTAAAGTTCTTTACTAGTCTTTTGGGCTCAATTAGCTGTCTAGAGCAACGAATTGATTGTTTCCAGGCCACTGAACCAGCCTTTTTAAGTAGAGGATGACAGAGAACATAGTTTTGCTATGATCTGGTTTGTCATCAATTGCTTCCATAGTCCCATCAAGTCACAGATTATTTAACAGACTGGACTACTGCTTGAGATCCTAAGCATTTGAAGAAACGCAAGCAGCCAGCACTGCCCTTCTCTGTAAACTTGGGTGCTTTGCTTGATTAAAATCAACCAAAACCAGTTCTAAAGAAGTCCTCATTCTTACTACTGACAATGTAAGAAAAGCCAAACAGTCAAAAGTAAGATTTACCCGAGATCGTCGCTTCTCCTCTTCCCTCCGCAGCCTGGACACGTTGTATTCTTCTAGGGAATGCAAGAGAGGAGCCTGAAGATCAGGAACAAATAACAGACCCGCAAATACCTAAATATCACTGACTTCAAAAATGACCAGGGTATTTCAGGAATTACCTTGTCATACAAGAAGGGGACTCCATTTTCTGATTCCCAGGCTTTAATTTTTGCAGTCAAATTTTCTACAATAGCTGCACAACCATAGTTATGAAAGTTAGACCACCACATTTAGAACAATGAAAACAAAACAAGTACATACGGTTAAAATTCTTTTTGCAATTTTCTACTCTCCACAGACAATTCACTGATGTGTTCAGTGTTCGCTTAAATATAACATGTTATCCAAATTACTCCAAAAATTGAGCTTAATCACTCATCCTCTTTTGGACATTACATACCTGAAGGGCCTAACTTACATAGCCTGAATTCCTAATCTGTGACAGATAAAGTATAAACAAAAGTAATATAATCAGAGCCAGGTTGAGCTCACATGGTATTTTGCTGACCAGAATCCTTGCTTTCTCTGCACGTTTCAGATTCTTGTGTGCTCCTCTTCCTGCACTATAACGATTTTCATCCTGAAAATGAAAAACAATGCACAAGAGCTTATAGTTAAAATACAGCAACAGTAATAACAAATTATTTCCTCTAGGCCATTGTTTACAGCAACTGCTAATTGATTTTCTTCAAAGTTCTTACTTTTTCATAGTCATCAAGCCACTTTTCTTCCTCAGATGAGAATTTCCATTTCTCTACTTTATCCAAAATATCCTTCCTACTTAAAGCCAGCTCTTTTGCTCTCGCAATTTGATCGTCCATGCTGGAGAGTAGATCAGACATATCTGTGTTACCTGTCAAAGCATAGTTCATGTTATAAACAAGTAATATCACTACCAAACAAAAACTTGAAAGACAAACAAATTGCTGCATCGTTTAGGAGGAAGAAAGAAGATTGGTTAGCATAATTCTGCACCCCAAGTGTTCTTAAACGGGACAGGTTGATTCATCAAATTACTCACAAGGGTATAGGTGATGAAACTTCAAGACAAAACAGCAGAAGCAATAAAAATTCACTGTCAAATGATTAAAAAGAAAAAACTGAAGGCCCAGTTCTGTTGTTTCAACACATGTTCCGACCCTGACTGTTATTGAATCGCAAAAGGATCGTGTAACATGTAACCTTGGGCAGAAAATGGAAGGATCTGAAGAGAGGGGAGAGGAAACAAAGATAAAGAAAAATGTAAAAGAAGTCTTCTATGGAAAAAGAGCATTGGAAGATACCAGACCAATAAAAAAAAGGAGGCCTAGAACCTCCATTGCTAACACTTAGCATGTAAATTCCTTTCAACAATCAAGCCCTGGAAAGATGGGAATAGACTAGCTAACAGACCAGATTCTATGAGGTTAATGAGAATCTCCCTTGTTGAATCACTATCCACATCCACGTGAACTGCTCTGTAGATTTCTTCGAGTTCATTCTGCCTCTTGAAGATCAATTCCTTCATCTTACTGACTTTGAGGATGTTCAACCTCTCAATTTCAACCTCAGCCTAAAAAGACACCAGCAGTTATTTCAAAATCTATAATTTTGATCGTACAAACTGACATTGCCGACCAGAACATCTGCTAAAAAGAAGAGAAATAAATGCAAGAAAAGTAAAAGGCAAGGCTACCTGCTCAATGACTTCAAGGGAAAGACACCCTTGTCGTGAAACATCATCCACCAAGGAAGAAACTAAAGCAGTAACATGCTCCAATTTTCTTTGCTCTTCAAGAGGTGTGTCCATGAGGTTCCATAGCTCAATGAGCATTTTTCCTAGATCTTGAAGCTACAATATGGAAAAAAAGTGGGCATGAATCTAAGAGAAGAAACAAAACTTTTAAGCAAGCAATGGCGATGGGTCCTAATTACAAACATATCCACATGAAACAGATATTATTAATTCATTGGTGACAAATGCAAATATTCTGAAGGACATAGTAGTTAAGTGTCTTCTGTTGCAACAAAATAGTTGTTTTGCAGATGGAACTCCTTCTATTTAGCATCACTCAGGGTCTTTTTCCCTTTCCTTGTCTTTTTTGCCCCTCAAACTTCGGAACTATGAATAGAGAAGGTCTCTAATGATGCCAACACTTGCATGCTCTTAACGGGAAAAAGAAGATAGGGTTCATAAGCACAAAGATTGGGCAAGGAACTGAAATTTCACTCAAAAGTCACCTTTTGTAACCTTTGCTTCTTCTCCTCTCTCAGTGACTGTATCATGCTTGTTAACCTAGCCAGTGTATCGTTGCTGATGCTCTTTGGGTGGACACTTGTAGCATCTAACAAGCTAGGATGAACATCAGTTACAACCTTTGTGAAATCAATAGACATCAACACTGAGAGCTGATGGATTGTGCTAATGTTGCTATTGACCTTTTGCAACCTAAAACTCTAAGAATTAAACAAGAGCAGAAAAAAATAAAAGAACGGTGAGATATAATATGGTTTTCCAACTTAATAACACAATTAGTTACACAACCTTTTCGGTTTGGAGTTCCTTAAGGTGACACTTCAGCTCCCCTAACTTCTTCACTGTCAAATCATGTTCATTAACGTGAGGATCAGCAGGCTTGATAGAGCGATCATCCCCTGCAATTTCAGCACAAATACGAGCAATCTGCGACTGTGTCTCATAGAATTCTTTGACTCTTTCTTCCTTCTTTTTCCTCAATTCCTCAATAACAGGTTTTACCGTAGACATTTGTTGCTTAAGAGTTCCTTTTCCCTTATAGAAGAGTACAAAAGGGATTCAATCATCAAAAATGTTTGTTCACAGGATAGTGAACTTGCATGAAAATAACTACAGCAAAAAGTTTCAGCCTTTAAATTTTACCAACCCGTCTTTTCTTCCAATTTGGATAAGATGGCAATAATTAATTGGGCAACGAATTATTGTAAGTAAATAGCACCCAAAACAAAAGGAGACAAAAAGAGAATGTACAAACCTTTGAAAAGGAGGCATTTTCACCAAGAGAAGAAAGAAGGGTGGTGATTTCAGCTTCAATCTGAGCTAATGTTTGAAGTAGATCAGCTTTATACTTTCTGCTCATATCCACTTTCCTGCGGTAAATATCAAGACATTCCTGCTCCAGTTGTAGAAGCATCTTGTCCCTTTCGCGGTCACTCTCCCCAATTTCGTCCCAAATTATCTAAAGAACAACGCAACCAACATCCAATCTAATTTTAATTCCCTTCCCAAAACTAAGAAAAACAATCTTTCGTATCAAGGATAGTTTCCAGTACTCAAATTCGATTACGAACTCGAAAACAAAGCAAAGCACACATCAATTTGTTAATAACAATCAGGGAAAAAAAAAAGTTCCTTACTCGCAATTGGGACCGAACTTCACTAGTCCACTGAAATTAAATTAAAGACTTCATTTTTTTATCATAAAAACTTCAAAGAATTCGCCATATCCCTTAACCCTCTTACAACAATAACTTCACCAAAAAAAAAAAAAACAGAGAAGGAAAAGGAATGCTCTACCTGGAGCTCGTGAAGAAGAGAAGCGCAGGTGGTGTTGGTGGGAGAGGGAGGAGGCAAAGTAGTCATTTTTCATGCAATGGAGACAACTACTACTGCACTGTTATGGGTAATTGTGCAACAGGTGTATATAAACTCGCTCGAAACCCTAAAAATTTGTGAAGAAGATGACTGGATCTACAAAGAGACAGAACGCTTTCTTTCCCTTTTTAGGATACTGACTTTCCATATATATATACATTTGGGGACAAAATGAATCATTGCGAGTTTTGAAGATGAGATTTTGGCGCCAAAAGAGTTATGTCCAAATTGGGCTTGGACTGTTCAATAAAACGGGCCTGGCCCAATGTAGTTTTGTTTATTGGGATATTCTTTATTAATTATTTTCTTTTTTATCCAAAGTTATCAAATATTACAATAATTAAATATTGAATTGAATCATATTTTATAAAAATTATACAGTCTTCATCGTATCATAACTTGGATGTATTAACATTACATTATAATCGAGATTAATATCAAAATTTATTTAAAGTAAGCAGGAAATCATCGCTCGTAATTATATTTATATTGCTCGTAATTTTTTCAATGCCATCTTGTGTCCATAAATTCCATCCATCCGCTAGGAAATAAGAAAAGAAGAAGGTAGCATATGGTCGAGGGCACAGGGTAATTGTTTCACTTTTTCAGTACTTAGGGACGGAGTCAGATTCAACTCTAAGGGGGGCCGGAGGTCAACATCTAAGGGGGTCACTTATATTTGTAATTTTAAAAATTTTAATTATATAAGTAATTTAAAAAATATATTTGAAAAG
>JANJEY010000005.1:2548640-2562067 GCA_024703695.1 Erythroxylum cataractarum | reverse complement strand
CGTCCCAGCGTCTCCTGTAAGCTGAGTAATGTCGCCCTCCGCAGGCTCGATCAGCGCCTCCACCGGCCAAGCATGGGGCGCCGGTGTCACTTCCACCGATGATTGACCAAGGACCGCACTATAAGAAGGTTTGGGATCAGGCGGAGGGTCTTCGTCCCGCTCGCGAACCCTCACCTTCTTGGGGAGATGGCCTTCATGCATGGGTAAAGCCAGGAAACCCATGTAAAGTGGTTCACAATTCACTTCCTTATGAGAGAGAGAGAGATTCTAGAGAGAGATTGAAAGCTTTGGATATTAATTTAATATCGGGGATGAAATTTCGAACTTATTAAGTGTCTATTTGAATAGGTTATAAAAGTAGAGCTTTTTTTGGAAGAGTAATTTTGATAAACAATTTAATTGTTTAGCTGTCAATTAAAAAATAAATTTTTTAAAAAGAGTTTCATACAGTAGATTGTTTGGCGACATAAAAATATAAAACATTTTTATTAATTTTAACTATATTTTATTTTGTAATAAAAATTATTTATGTATATAAAAATTATTTAAGATATATTAAACAATATGCAAAATATAATATATTATATAAGTAAAGCTAAAATCAAAAATAAATATTAAAACATATAAAAATTTAAATAATATTATATAAATTTCAAAATAAATGTGAAGATGAGTTTGTGAGTATTGTGAAAATTATGTGTAAAACATAAAGATAAAAGGAACTAAAAAATATGTTCATTAATTAATATGAAAAATCTACCTGAAAAAGTGTTTTATAGAAATGCTTTAAATTTGAGCTTCTTAAAAAGCTATATTTTGACTGTCAAAAAAACTATACCTATTCAAAAAATCCTTATCTATTTTACAGTCAAACAGTTATTAAAAAAAAAACTTTTGCGGTGAAAAAATACTTATTCACCATCCAAAAGCTGAACCAAATAGGCATTAATAAGTAAAACAACATAGTTTTGAATAAAATTATTTAATGAAGATCTGAAAAATTGTGATCTTGAATTAGAAAATGAATCAGTATTGTTTTCCTTTTCTTATTTTCTTGTATTTATTATTTCTATTTTTAAAATTATTTTATATGATTTTTAGAATTAATAAGTATTTTATTCCTTAATTTTCAAATAAACCAAAAAGTAAATATACAAAATTCAGAGTTATACAATAAGAATTACTATATTTTCTATGTTATTTATAATCTATTTTATTTAGAGTAACTTAATCTATAGTAATAGTTGAATATAATATGAAATATATATAAATTATAAAGAAATTTATAAAATGATTTTAAAAAACATTACTGCAAATACTGACCCTGAACTTGGGGTAGTTAACCTGAAAGGAGGATTTAGAAGTTGCTCTTGATATTTGAAAACAGATTGAAACATTGCACTGATCAGCTAATGAACCACTGTAATGGTTTTATGTTTCAAGTTAGTCCCAGAAAACAAGATATTTTTGTCTCTCCATTGCGATAAAAATACGAGCGAAGCGAAAAGAAAACGGACAACTATGTAAATAACTAGGAAATACAACAAATGCTGACCCTGGACCTGGAGTAGTTAAGCTTCTGATTTCTGACACTATATCTGAACCTACAAACTGGAGAAGCAAAAATATCCTACGTTTTGAACACGAGTTATCGGCAGTTGT
Organism: Erythroxylum cataractarum; assembly: GCA_024703695.1. Lineage (NCBI taxonomy): Eukaryota > Viridiplantae > Streptophyta > Magnoliopsida > Malpighiales > Erythroxylaceae > Erythroxylum > Erythroxylum cataractarum. The sequence continues at coordinate 2,560,405 of JANJEY010000005.1, read as the reverse complement.
ATCGACCTGATTCTCTGCGTGTCACTTTCCATTCTGATCATTCTCTTGGTCGGGCGAGCCAGAGGGAACTAAGAGCACGTAATCTGGAAAAGTAGTCGTGAATGGCAAGAAGCGCACGAGCGGACTGGCGGGTTGTCAATATTCTGTGCATTTGCTGTAGCGTTTGCTGCCGCAAGTTGTCAGCCTGAGTTCTCAAAGTTCATGAATTTGATTCCGGTATCAGTAGAAGTTGATCAGGTAGGGTTTACTAGAAAAGTTATGGAGGCAGAAGAATGGTATAAGATACCCGGAAGCTGTTACCTGCCGAATAAAGCCTTCGAGGGTTCCCAACTTTCCCATGGCCATGGCCATCTGACCCATGTAGTTTGCTACATTTCCAGATGAGCCTGAGGAGCCTAGTGATCCACTTGACAAAGTTTCAGCAAGAGACTGCTGCAATGCCTCCATTCCTTGAGATAATGCATCTTCTGCTTGCTGCGAAGATTGCTGCAAGTTGCTAATGCCCACCAATTGCTGATCCGTCAATGGTTCCAACTGGTTCACCAGAAGCTGCAGTGCAAGGTTATGCGCTGTTACGTTTCGGGAACGAAAGAAAGCATGAAAACCTTAAAAACAATTAAAACATCACTATGATAAGGAACGTGAAGGATAACATCATAAACACTTTCGAGAAGTCTCTACATGCCAAACGTTCACGAGAAGAAGAAGAGGAATGAGCACCTTAAGGAGCTCAGACGATCTGAAGCCCCCAAGCCACAAGAAGCACCTCTCAGCAGGTGTCTTCCACATGCCAGAAAGCAGATGGAAAACATCAGCCTTGGCAGCGTTGCTTTTCAACCTGAAAATTTCATCGTAGTGAGCCATTATACCATCAATGATGATCCGAAGTTCTCCATCACCAGCATGAGAGTTGACAGCTGACCGCAGTTCGTTAATTTGTCTATTTTGCTCTTCGAGCCATCTTGCATATTCTACATCAAAAGCCATGGCCCCTGCAAACCATGGCATCTTAGAAAGACCGATAAAGCTTAGAATGTAGGCTTGAGTTAGCTGTTTGAGGAATTTGCAGAAAATTGAGAACATAACAGCTGATCCAGAGATGCATGCAATAATGCAAGTACAGGAACATCTACAGCTGAGAAACACACATTGAACATATACTTGGTCAAGGAAGACGTTAAGGACAAATACAGGGAGAAACAACCCGGGAAATTAAGGATGTATCAAGAATAAAATGATGCCGTCGTATGAGATACGTAGTTTCCATAGCCACATGTACCATTTCATTTACAGGATAGGTTAATGAATCAAAAGAAACGTGTCCTATGTCCAGAGGAGGGAGTACTGTTATGTATCTGTTGTAACCACTTTCCAAAATCATATCTGATACGAAAAACTACCTTCCCTCTCTATGAATCTCATTTTTCTGACCTCTCTAATTTCTTCTGGAATTTACTTTTCTCTATTGCTATTTCATTCAAGTTTTCTCATCTTCACTAAAAATTCATGCTACATTTTAGTACCAGAGCAGGATGAACCTCGGCACAGTGTCAAAGGTACAGGAAATGCAACATTAAGAAGGATTGAAGAGACCATAAGAAGCCTCCTGGAAGCTCCAACGCGAAATGAAAATTATTGATAGAAAATCATAATCGGATGGACAAGCAAGAAAAGGAGTTAGGGCACCTAAAGATGATGGTTCACCAGGTTATGCAGAAATATGGGAAGAGCAATGAGCCCATATCAGCAGGAAAGGAAAACACAGGCTCCATAGCCAAACATTACACTGACAATGAGATTTACACTGCACCCACAAGGTTCAGGATTCAAAGGAGTAAGAGCATGGGCAAGAAAATGGCTTTACAAGTGTGAACAATTTTTCACCTTAGATCGGACTCCTAGCAATCTGAGTTGGAATCGACTCTATGTATCTTAAGGGTCAAGCTCAGGTGTACAACCAATTGGTATTTAAAAACAAAAGCCAGTAGGAATCCATGTGGGGTGGAAGAACCTGTAGGTGGCTGTAAGGAGTTAAAACAAGGTTCAACACAAGATTATTGCCCCCTATTCGACAAGTCCTCAAACAAATTATTGCCAGAAAAACTATCTGACAGGGCTCTTTTTAAAGGGCCTTAAACTTGAGTTGGAGTTCACCAGGGAGTTGCTTGGAGCTCACCATGAAGCTGCTTGAACCCCAAATCCTCCACCAGGTGTACGTGACGGCAAGAAAATAGAAGGTCGTAGTGGCAGCCAATGCTCATTTGCATCATCTAAAAGGGAGAACTAAACAAATCCATAATGCTAGAAATATGGGCAAGGCATGAACAAGGCTCTCACACCAATAACCAAAAACAACACCTATCACAAAGACCAATCTGGAGAGTGGAATCCTATCTACTCCTAGAAAACAATGAGTCAACAGTAAGACTAATTTCATAAAAAGTAGCAAAGGCTTGAGAATTGTTAGCAATAGAGAGCTTGATGAGAAAAGAGCAAAAAGGTTGTATTTTTGGTGTGATGAAAGGTACACACTTGAACATAAGTGCAAAAGAAACAATTTCAATTGTATACAGTGGATGGAAAGGAAGGAACAGAACTAGATAGGGAAGAGATAACAATGGAGGAGCATGAGGAGTGGCAGAAACCAAATGTGTCCCTTCAAGTATGATAGGGTTAAATAACAAGGAAGAATACAAATAAATAATGCCTATGGGGACTCACCAGGGAAAACCTCTGCACATACTTATTGATAATGGGATTTGTTAGATTTATCAGTGATTAAAAGAAGGGGCAAAGAATTTGAGGAAATCAAACCGTTCCGAATAACAATGAGAGAAGGTCTCAAATTGAACTACCATTGACTTTGCAAGGGATTTACAAGGAGCTTGCATGGGGTGAAATTCAAAATTCACAACAAATGCATCGGTGATTACCTTGGGAGGTTGTGGCATGATCCTTGGAGTTTAATGGCTAGTTTCACTAAGTGATGTGTTGTGTAACTTCAAAAATCACATCACAGGCTTCAACTGGGACTTACCGATTATTATTGGATATTCATTAAGCATTATGGGTAGCAAGGCCTTTGACAGAAATGCTTAAAAAGCAAGCTGCTAGAAAATGGAAATGGATTATGAACCGATAGCAAACCATTGAGCAACTTAACGAGGCTCTTACATGTGCCCCAGCCTTAACACTACGTGATTTGACTTAACCATTCACTATAGAGGCCGATCCAAGTGGGACGGGCATATGAACAATTCTTCAACAAATAGGCATTCCATTGCATTTTTGAGCAAGACATTAGCAACAAAGCATTTACGGCTCTCTACATATGAAAAGGAGTTCTTGGCAAACAGCAAGGCAGTCAAAAAGTGGCATCATTACCTGAATGAAAGAGTGTTCATAGTGCAAATAGACCCCCAAAGCCTCAAAACACCTCCTAGAGCAGAGGATCTTCACTTCCTTTCATCAAACTAGGCTGCCTAATTTACTAGGTTATGACTTTGAAGTAGAATATAGAAATGGTAAGGAGAACTAGGTAGCAGACGTCTTGTCCAGGACTTCTAGTATTGAACTCTTAACTTTAACCATATCTCAGGTACACACTAACCTACTTGAGGACATTCAGATGAGTTAGGAAGGCGATGCCACTATCCAAGATCTAATCAAGAAATTCGAAGCCGAAGAGGTAAATTCAAATACTTATGAATGGAAGAATTGCTTAGGGGGAAGGGAAGAGTTGTAGAGTTTGACAAAAACCTGAGAATAAGCTGATATCGATAGCTTATGATAGCCTTCAAGGGGGTCATTCTGGAGTTGCGCAACAACAATTAAAAGAATCCAAACCACGCTTTAATGGAAAATATTGAACAAGGATGTTAGAAACTACATCAAGAACTGCATAAGTTGCCAAAGGAACAAAGATGGTAATGGTGCTTGCCTAGGGTTATTACAGTAACTTTCAATGCCTGAAGAATGTTGGAGAGAAATCAACATGGACTTCATCAAGAGATTACCTACTTCTATAGGCAAGTCAATTATATTTGTGATTGCAGATCACCTTAGCAAATATTCTCATTTCATTCCTGTTAAATACCCTTACACTGCCCCGGAAATTGCACAATTATTTATTGATCATATTTTCAAGCTTCATCAAAAGCCAGAGGCTATTGTGAGTGATCAAGACTCCTTGTTCCTAAGCACTTTTTGGCAGGAAACGTTCAAATTGAAAGGAATTAGCTTGAGATTCTCCAAGGCCTATCACCCACAATCTAATGGACAAACTGAAGCTGTTAATAAGGTCTTAAAAAGCTACTTGGGGTGCTTCTGTGATAAGGTTCCAAACAACCGGTCAGGATGGACTTCTATGGCCGAACGGTGGTATAGTACCACTCATCACACGACTACTAACTCCACACCAATTGAACTTCTTTACGGTAACCTTCCGCCATTGTATTTTCCTTACTTTGCAAGGGACTCAAAAATCCTAATAGTAGATCAAGCTATGAGAAACAGGGAAGCATCTTTGTAAGTTGTAAAGTTTTAACCAAAAAGGGCACAACATCGTTTAAAGCAATAAGCAGACAAGAGGTGATCAGATAGGAAAGTCAAAGTAGGTCACTGGGTGTTCTTAAAACTCCAGCCTTACAGACAACATTCATTGCAAAAGAGGGTCCATCACAAGCTTTCCCCTTTACACTATGGACCTTATCGAATTGTGGAGAGGATTGGAAAGGTGTTGTACAAACTTCACTTGCTTGCAGAATCATTGATCCATCCTACATTCCATGTCTCACAAACTTAAAAGGTACATTTTTGAGCTTGAACCTATATCTGGAGAGCTACCAACACAACTCAACCATGCAAACAGAGCTCCAACAATCATTCTAGCACTATAATAAGCCTGTCATACAAGTGGTAGTCCCCAGGTGAAGCAATGTGGGATAAACTTTTCAAGCTTCAGAAGAGATTCCCAAAAGCCAACCTTGTGGACGAGGTTTTTAAAGAGGAAGGCAATGTTACAGACAAATAGAGGGAGAAACAACACGAGAAACAACGGACATATCAAGAATAAAATGATTATGAATTACGTAATTTCCATAGCCATACACACCACTTCATTTACACGATAGGTTAATGAATCAAGAGACACGTGTCTTATGACCAGAGGAGAAGCATTACTATGTATTCATTGTATCTACCTTCCAAGATAGTTATGATATGAAAAACTACCTTCTCTCTTTATGAATCTCACTTCTCAGACTTCTCTATAATTAATTATAGAATTTACTTCTCTCTATTGCTATTTCATTCAAGTTTTCTCATCTTCACTAACAATTTGCGCAGCAGAAGAAAGAATAGATGTTACCATTTCCACTCATTGAATGAGCTTGATCTCCAGAGCTTGATATAAATATACCCTAGAATCAAAAAACACAAAAACCAATTGTGATAATAAATAAAAACTCAATATGGAAATACTAATTATTAAGCACAAAGCATCAAGTAATTGAAATAATCTTCTGTTTTGACAAAGAAGCTTTTATTTGAAGCTCATATCATATAACTTCCTATTTGAACATTAACATCACAAATTTTTGCAGAAACATAAGACATCACTAATTTGATTGTTTATTCATCCAATACTTTAGTATCATGAATGCAAGCTACTGTGGTACGAAGTATGGCATTAATTCTGATATGCTTTACATGGATCAGAAATCACATTTCTATATGACAAAGCATCAACTAAATCTAACCTGCTGTCTTGCTCTTTGAAGTTCCTGTTCCAGTTGGGTCAACTTTAAACGGCTACTTTCCAGCTGCTGGACATATGCCTACAGGAAAAACACAAAGGACACAATTCAACAGAAAAGAAATACTTCACCAAACAAGAAAGAAAGATGTATCTCCACATAAAGTGAACATATAAGCAAGTTCACAGAACATTCACTACTGATTCAAACAAAGGAACTACGACAGAGGTATCTCCACACAAATAGGACATATGTAAGCAAGTTGGCAGAATATTCACAACTGATTCAAACAAAGGAACTATCTTTCCCCTTCTCTCATAGTGCACTATTTCTAGGGAAGGCATGCATGTGCTATCCAAGCTATGATGCAAAAATGAGATAGAGATTTCACTAAAGAACCATCTTTTGCCTCTTCTTACCATACTCAACTAATCTTAAGGAACCCTGCCGATGGTTCTGATAAATTGATAATTCTGACTTTTCTGCTGAGAATTCATAGTTTTTCAATCACCATCAAGTGTTTTCATATGATCAAGCCCCATAGTTGATGATCTCATGATTTATTACCGAATGACTAACAGAGCCTAGAACAGCCATGCTAGTTTGATGCTCATCAGTAACTTTCCTAGCTACCATTATGCTCAAGTAGCCTTTATGTAACAAGCAAATAAATGAATCTAACATCGATTTAAAATCTGCGACATAACAAGTAAAAACTAAAACTTGCCATGTCCAAATGCCTCACAACAGAAATAAAATTAAAAACAGAAATAAGAAAATGAAGAAGCTTATCAATAATGATGTGTACTTTCTTCCTCAGCCTGCTTTTTCTTGCTGCTTCTCTATTTTGAGCAAGCCTCCGAAGTGTCTGCACTATTAATCAAGTAAGCTTTCAGTCAACACGAGTAGTTATGCTTGACTATTGTATCTATAACATTTAACTTGACCTTCTGATCCAATTTATCCTTCGACCTGTCACTGGAATCAGAGGCCATAATGGCCATCGACTGGCCTCTATCAATCTGCATATAAAGGATATCAAAGTGTTAGATTGCAACAAATTCTCAGAATTTGCCCTTGTTCAGATAGGAAGGAAATATGTGACAACTGCATAGAGTGGTGTGAGGGAACAGTAGCATGTGGAAATTCTAAGCAGCCAAGAAGCAATCTTGAAAACTACTACCTTCTAAAATAATCTGAAGACTTGCAAAGTGTAGTATATAATATATACTAACAGAGAATAGAAAGAAAATACCCTCTGACTCTTTTCATCGGTATCTGCATCTGTGGATATATCAGTCCTAGGACTGACATCTGCCATATTGGACTCTCCTCAGTTCTCTGTATGAACACTAGATAAAGATATAATGTTCAATCTGGACCGTTTTCCAAAAGCAACCTATGACAAACTCGGAAGCGGAAGGATAGGACGAAGTACACTACACACAAGAGAGCCAAAAGAAGACAGTCAATTAGTAGAAGAAAATAGTTCAACTGATATATGCTTTAACAGGATTGAAGATAAAACCTGCAAGAACCCATGTCAGGGATCTTTCACAGAGGAAGAACGTAACTTTTGAACATTAAATATCCGCAGATTCTAGGAAGAACAGTTCAACAAGAAACAAAGAATAACATAATCATGGTAATCTTTAAATGCAACAATTTTGAAGTTGAAGAAAAATTAACAGCAACCTTGCAAAGGAAATTAAACAGCGACTTCTGAAGTTAATCTTGAAAAGAAAAGGAGGGAAAGGATTAAGACACATACATAACCCAAGTTGGATTAACAAGTTTTCGAATATAAATAGATCTATTTGAATCCCAAGATCACAAACCGAACACTCAATCATTAGACACTAAACAATCGAAAGGGAAAGACAAAGAGAGACCCTCGAAGAAAATGCAAGAACTCTCATCAAATATGTACATGAGGATAATCTACTACAGTTTGCACCAATCCAGCAGATTCCATATGCCAAAATAAACCTAGCTGATGAAGCAAAACCTAAAGAAAAGTACTAGAAAATTCTGAACTGAACTTCAGAGGAAGTACAGGACTTACAAAAAACCTTAAAAAAGTGTAGTGGTTGAGATCGAACTCCTCCGCACAACATTAAATTCGAAAGCTACAGTCAACATTTAACAGTAAAAGCCCTAATTCAGGATCGTTCAAGTACGAAACATACACCTTTAAGACGTTGAGAACAGAAAATATGAGAAACACCCAGAAGCCGAAACTTAGCAAGAAGCACTAAAAAGCACCAATTAAGAACTTTTAGATATAGAATCAGTCACCTGCTTCTAAATCCTGAGCTGATTCATCTGCCTTCCAATTCCCCTGGTGAACTAACTTCAGCCTTCAAGCACCTTTAAAACCATACGCAGCAACAAATTGATCAGTCAGACGTGAGTCTGTTTCCACTTAATAAGAACCCACTTCGATAAATCCATCACTATTTCTTACAAGATCAAAGCTTTACAGATTGAGAGAATCGCTGGAGGACGTTCCTATTCGTCTCATGAGAAGTCAACAACACCCACGGACACACACACCCAAAAGCACTGACCTTCGCAGCAAAGCTCGGGTGGGATCCAAGAGCTGACTAGAGTTGCAGCAATGAAGCACAACAAACCCAGAAGTTAAAATCAAAGAAACAAACTTTCACTTCTACAGGCAACTATCCAAGTCAAAATAACAGCAGAGTAAGAAACCAAACCAAACCCACCTCACTTGGGATTCTGTTTTTGATGACGATGATGATGATATAATTGTTTAGAAGAAAGTTTGAGAAAAGTATGGTGTATTGGATTACAAAAAAAATAAAAACAAATGATGTGTGAGTATAATTCCAATCTGTATGTCTTCTTCTGTGGGTTATCTTCCACTGTCCAAGACTATTCATTCTTTAATCAATTTTATTTTAAATGGGCAGTGCTTTGACATGAATTTTCTTTAAAGTTTTTTTTTCATATTTATTACAAGTTCTTTTTTTTCTTAGTGGTTTAACTGCCCCGAAGGATAGTGACAACAGTAATAATACAGAGGATCTGGCTTACTGTCTGAAAACAGAGCTTTGGATCCTCTCCACTTAGGTTGTTCACAACACAAGCTCAATAACTATACCCACTTTACTTCTTGCCACGTGTGATACATAACTTTCTCATCATAATTTAAAATGGAAAATAATGTTTTTTTTTTCAAAAATGAAAATTGTAAAAAAGAACATTTGTGGTTTGATTTCATAAAATTGAAAGTTGTTATCTTTTTGAATACTTATTAGATAAATTATCAAAAATAATGAAATTTGAGTTGAAGAAAAAGGTTAAAAGATAATTGGAGATGGCTGATCATTTTATAATACAATTGCTTAAACTTATCAAAAGTTGATTTAAGTGCTGAAGGAAGACATTTCCTCACAAATTTACCTAAATTCAAGTATTTGACACGAGTAAGAATTTGAACAAACAAGATTGGTGTATTATCCCTTTTCTCAATTATTGGTTTCCAAATGTGGCATTCAAACAATCTTTTAACTTAAGAAATAGATAAAATCAGAAAAGAGAAAGTTTGCATTTCAAGTAATTCTTGAAAAGAAAAGTGGAATATTAGTTTCCACCTTTCTAATGCACTTTGATTTGAGGCCCTTTTTGGGATGAATTTCCATTCCCTGTTTTTTGACAAAGGTTCAATTATGCCTTTAGAAGAAACAATTGGGAACTTTCACTACTATTTACCTCCATCTGCTTTTAGAGATTGTTCATCCATACTGGGCTCCATCTCAAATTTGATAACTTATTTCTCTATCTGTAAGGAAAAACCAGATCCAGCAAACCTCGACTGAGAGCTCGAGTCCGACCCAACCCGTCGCTAATCTGCCTGACTTCCCTATTTGTTTGCTTCTTTCAGGAGCTGTGCTTAGTTTGATCCTTCATAGTTACCATAACTACCAGTAACTCCAAGTCATTTATTTGGGTCTGGCCATCAATTGTGTTTCTTTTGGAGCATAAGTCATAAGCTGACACAAATTTTAATTTAGAATAAGTTGTAAGAACAAGAATGTATAAGAGTAAAAGTTCTCTTGACATTTTATTGATCATGAGTATTTATACACAACAAGGATTACAAAGCTTACAGAGATTACAATTTAAATTTAAACCTATTAGAATTCAAAAAGATTGTAACTAATCCTAAAGAATAGGAGATAACACAAACAATAAAATATTTACAACAGCAGAAGTTTAAACTTAGCAGAAAAATAAGTCAACTTTCTGGTACGTTATTAGTTCTTAGTAATTAGATTAATCCTTGTGTATGAAATTAAATTTTTGCATTTCGTATTATAAACGATTATAGTAATTTAAGTAGCAATTTAAATTTATAATTTAATTAATTTGAAGCCACTAGTTAATTAATAATTATTATAAGCTCTTCAAATTCTTAAATTATATTCGCTTAATAGTTTCTACCACATCTATCTTTATATCAATCTAATAACATACAACAACCTTTATATCCTAAGTTTAAAGGATTAGTCTTTCTTACACTCCCACTCGAGTTTTTTTTAATAGCTATAGGTTTTAAAATGAAAAAAGAAAGTTGGTTTAATTTTGTATCTAACTTATTTATCTAATTTTCTATTTCTCTTTCCTCTCTTTAATTATAAGAAACACTTATCTTTTAAATGCTATTATTTTCCTTCATAAATTATATATAATCCAATTTATCAAATTTCCAAATTAATTTGATAAATTGGATTAGTTTTATAACCATAAGACAGTTATAAAGTAAGTGGGCAATTAAAGAAAAAACTATTGGTTCTTTCCTTTCTAGATCCTTGAAAAAAAAAGTCTTTGGAATTTGTTTAGAAAATCTCCTTATACGCGAACAACTTGAAGAGAAATGGGCTGGCACGATAAAAGAAGACTTGGAACAAAGCTACTGTTGATTGTACTAGTTGATGGAACAACGTTGCAGACAAAGCCTACAAAGAATATGAAGACTTGGAAATTTGAGGAAGAAGGAAACAAACAATCATGATTATACCCTATGTGACCCGCCATCTTAAAGTTAAACCAAATCAGGAAGAACCAAAATTTTTGGTCTTCAAATTTATAAATTGGATTTTAGCAATGAATAATATTTTTAATTGATTAAAAAATTAAAATTATTTAATCAATTTAATTGTCAAAATTTTATAATTAATTAATTTTTTGATTGACTTCATTTTAATATTTTTAATTATAAATTGGTTGATTTATTAATTAATTGACCTATTTTAACAAATCAGAATAAATTAATTAGTTTTTATTTTACATTTTTAATTAAAATTTAACTTTTTAAGAAAAATAGTTTTTCATTTTAAATTCTTTAATTTTATTCAAGTTTTATTATATATTTATTTCATAACTGTTTAACACTAATTGAATTTTTTAATCTTAAATCTTTTTATCTTATTGATTTAATTTTAGATTAGATTTTGAAACATTATCAATTATCAAATCCCATTAGAAGTACTAGTATATATTGATCTGGCATAAATAACTTAAAGAGACAAGGTGACTATTTAATCATTCGTCTTTTAGAGATATAACAATTTGAAAATTAAACGAAGTTAATTTTTTATAATTCGTAAAGTACTTTTATTTAATAGGCATTAAAATTTTTTATCATAAATGAAAAGTTGGCTCAATTGAGGACGTTTATCTTTTGCTCTTGATAAAGGTGACTTGGAAATTTGGGAAAGGACGTAAACAACATGTGTATAGCGTGTGACCCTCCTTTTAAGTAGCCACATGAAAAGAAAGACTTGAATAGATCCCTTTAGGCTTTGGCAATTATTCTCTGGATAAGGGTGCATACAAAAATGGGCTAGTAGGAAAAGGAAGATTTGGAAATTTGGGAATGGAGGTAAACCCGTGTGTGTTGCGTGTGACCATCCTTTTAATTAGTGACATGAAAAGAAAGACTTCATAAAGAAAGACTTAAAAGGAAATTATTTTAAAAAA
>JANJEY010000005.1:2513569-2534777 GCA_024703695.1 Erythroxylum cataractarum | reverse complement strand
TAAGATACACCATTTTTTCATAAGAAGAATTCTTCTCTCCCAAATATTCTTCAAGTTTAGTTTCGTTTTTATAACAGCTTTTTCTTTTTTCAAATTAACATCATTTTTCAATTAATAAAATGTTTTACTGTCCTGAAAATTACAAAAACAAAATTAAAAATATTTTTTATGAAGCATGTCTTGTTAACTTAAATTTAAGTTTGATAAATTTTAATTAAACCTTTTAACTTTAAATTAATTAAAATTATTAAATTTAAATTTGATCTCAAATTTAATTAAATTTAAATTCAATTAAACAAAATTTAATTCACTAAATTCCGCCTAATTTATAGTATAAAATATATTATAGTAAAATTGTACATAGGAATGATGACGAATCTAACCCAACCCAATTCATATAGGCCAAAACTCTATCAAGCTCGGGTTGACACCCAAAATGATGACATTTTGATTTATAAGATAACCTATAGACCGGGAACAATCCAACCAACTAGAGCTTGGTCAACTTGAACGTATACTATTGACTTCAAATCGGATTTAACCGGTCCAATTTACCAACTCTAATTGTATAGGAGGGTGAACATTTGGGTATAGTACAAAGTTGGCCATAACATGTATGATACATGTACTACAATGCTTTATCTTAACATAGCATCACCCAACTAGAGTGTAATGCATCATATATCATTTTGACAGGCTAAGTGAAAATTAATCATACAAGAAGTCAGAACAGATTGATATTATATGTCTAGTGTTAAAATGTTTGTCATCAAGAAACAGTAGAATTCAGTCTCTAGGTTACATTTCTCCGCATTCTGCAATCACGCAAGCCAGTTTAGGACGGTTGTTCGGTCCGGTAGCCACGTTCTCTATTTTCCGGGCAACCAGAAGCCCATCTCCTAGCACCCTCTGCAGATATCAGTATAGCAGCAAATATGGCAAAGTAGTTAGTGGGAAAACTATAGCAGAAATGGAGTTTTATAGAGAGTAACTCTCATTTTCATATAAGCAATCTAAACACTTTTCACTTCCACTAGATACAGCAAGGAATAGAGAGCAATACTCTCATTTTCATTTAAGCAATCTAAACATTTTTCACTTCCACTAGATGCAGCAAGGGATAGAGAGCAATACTCTCATTTTCATATAAGCAATCTAAACATTTTTTACTTCCACTAGATGCAGCAAGGGATAGAGAGCAATACTCTCATTTTCATATAAGCAATCTAAACATTTTTCACTTCCACTAGATACAGCAAGGGATTAGATAGAGCTAGTCAGTTCAAGTTTGATTACTTTTTGAATCACCACGGCAGCCTGAACCGATCCTAAAATCACGTTGATTCTCATATTGTACAGTTCAAAGAAAAATATAATAAAGAAAATGCACAGTGGAGTAGAGGGGATACCCCAAACACAACATGCTTATTGTCAAGCCAATCACATTTTGCACAAGTGATGAAGAACTGCAGTCAAATGAAGAAAAATAATGTATTAGTTCATGTGTGTCAGGTAAAACAAATGAAAATTCTTTTGGAGAATGAGAACGGTTTTACCTGACAACCATTTGTATTTGGCCCACTATTTGCCTGCAATTAGGAGTAAACACGCAGTATTCAGTATCAGTGATATAGACCTCTTAGACAGTTAATCCACTAGGTGGACAAGTACTCAACCAGGCCTTATCAGGAACACATGATCTTCCTTCATTTCATATTGGAGGCAAAACATGAACACTTAGGTTCAATTTTATATGCAAATTTGAAAAAAATCAGAGTTTGAATATGAACTTGTTAGGCTCAGAAGAAAATTCAATAGAGACTACCTAATGGACAGGACCATAAACATACATTACTGACCTATTGCTATTTAACACTTACGTTTTGTGATCCCCAAGTGCGGTATATATCGAACATCATATCAAATATAATAAGCAGGAGGGACAAAATATGTCATCCACCAACAAAAAGAAATCTAATGTAGAAAGATGACTGATTTGACAATCGTGATTAATTGCACAATTTCAGAATTCATCATTGTTGACTTTAATCACAAGGCTAACTAAACACAAATGAATTAGAATTTGTGGAGTACGGCAGGATAAAATTTTGCATGAAACAACAGAAAACATGGTCAATACATGAAAAGAATTCATAAGGAAACATTATCTGATTGTGTAAAACACGACCACCTCTTGGGACAAGCATGTACGTACCATCGACAGTAGACCTGGGCCAGTGTGTTTGGCGATAAAGTTTTCATCTTCAAACTTGTGTCCGTATATTGAAGTGCATCCACTGCCATCACCCTGCATAACAAAATTACTCCAAGAGTTATGTATAAAGCAAAAGAGATAGGGTTTGATGCAAGTTCATTGCTACTGATTGTAAAGCTATCATCTGGTGCTTGTAAGTTCCAAATTATCCAACAAACCATACTTGTTGACATTTAAAAACTACCAACTACCATGAATTAATTGACTAACTTTGACCCACTAATATAGCTTCAACCAACTTCATGCCCTAAAATAGGGGTTTCATGACTTCAAAAAGGATCTCTATTTTCCCCCTCTGGAATAAATTATTCAGTAGTTATGATCTTTTTTTAAAAGAGATTTGCGATGGTTATTCTGTAGAATCAGTAGTTAAGGTTTTGAAGATTTCAAGCATGCCTACGACGAATTAAGTATGCTCTTTGTTTTTCTCCAAGATGCTTATTTTCCTTCTTCCTTAATTGCACATTGTCCAGTAGTCTCCTTTTCCCCCTAAACACAACCTAATCACTCTCAAACTTGGAATCAGAATTCTGAAACTCCTTTTTTCCCAGTTTCCTTTAGCAAGTTTTCTCTTTTACCCTTAAGATTTTAGTCTCAAGACTTCACATCCTCCTGGTTGATCAGAATTAATGAGTAATACGTTCAAAATAGAGAATCGAAGGCATGAAGAACTAAATATCCACCAACCTTTACAAAGTCACCTGCTTGAATCATGAAATCTTTGATCACTCTATGGAACTGACATCCCTTATAACCAACAGGCAAACCAGCTTTTCTGCCATTTAACACAAGAATAAAATAAACAATCAGCTATAACTTGCACCAATCTGAACACTGCCAAGGAGGCTTAAAACTCATCCTCAAAAATAATTGCACAAAACAACAAAAAGAAACACATAATACAAAGACAAAAAGGGCATCCACAAGCTCAAGTTGTTAATGGTTCAGCATCCATAAGTGACACCAACAAACAGGCATTTCAATAAAAGCAAATTCTTCTAATACGATGAATCATTAGCTAAGAAGTTCCGTACGTAGCCATCCACCATATCACAACAAAGCAAAGAACTTTCATGAGACAAAAGAAGGAAAGACTAAGACTAAGAGGGGATGTCAAAGCATAATAGTGTACCTGTACTCTCCAGTACAAAACTGCCTGCAACATGATAAACAAGGAAACCAAAAAAAGACACCAACTTTAGAAATCAAACAAAATGGGGGGCTTGAAAATGAAGAAGAAAATAAAAAAGCGGAAAGCTTGATTGAGTAGTTGCTGATTATTTGTGGAAGCCACGAGTAAGTGAAGGTTGACCAGATAAACCTGAAGTTTTCGGCGGTTTTGGGTGCAATATCGGCGAAAAGTTCCATCTTGATACGACCGGCGGGGATGGTTCCGATCGTAATATCGAAGAAGACAATTGGGTTTTTGGGGTTCGGAGGCCTGACGTGCCATTCCACACTGCCGGCACCTGTCGTCGCTCCGGCTGAAGCCATGAGTACTTATGTGAGTATCTCTGAGCTTGCAGGTGCAGCCTCCAATTAAAAGAAAGGTCTTTGTGAGTACTTAGTTGTTCTTTTCTTTTACTATTTTCTCTTTATAATTGCTACTTAAGAAAATTACCCGTTCAAAATAACTTGCTAACATTTTTAATAATTTTTTAGACTTAATTTAATTCAAACTTGATTCAAATTTTAAGGGATCCAAATCTGACCCAGCCATTACCATTTTTAAGAATAGCAGTGATGTCTCTAGACAATCTGTCTTCTAACAAGTTTTCAAGTAAGTTCTAAGAACAATTTAACTTGTTAGTTTGGGGACATCTTTGAATCTCTTTGCTCAGTGAAACCATGCAATGTGTCTGTGTTTTGAGCAGTAGTTGAAAGTTGAAACTACTTGGAAACAAAAAGGCGTTGAGAATGGCTAATGATTTCAAGGATTTACATTCATCAGATTTTACACAGAAAACAAACCAGAGGAGATCAAGATGCTGAAAGAATGGAAACTGTAATAAGAATGAAAGATAAGTTACAAAGTTTTTGTTTTCTTGGAACAGATACAATGTTGTTGCTTGTCTCTTCTCCCTTTGCTCCGCTGCATCTGTCGAAAGCAAGTAAAACAGAAATGCAGTCTAAACTGAAGACTTGGGTATTTTGAACTGTTTCTTGAGAAACTGTGAGGCCTCTGAGTCATTCCTATGGCATAGTATTCTCAACAAAGTCTGAGTATCAGCACCTAGTTTGCTTCCACCGCCATATCCGGTTGTAGATTTCAGGTCCTCGACCAATTCACGAGTCTGCAAATCCAATAAAAACAAGGATATTATACCTGATCGTTGTTCCAACATGCCGTTGATGACAAATTTTCATCGGTATCTTGCAAACACCTTTCACATCCGTCAGAGCATAGTATTCACAAACTAACCTCATAGCTGTGCAACTTAATAATATGTCGAACACGTGCCATATGATTTTCAACAATTCCCCTGGGAAGTCCGTCACCTCCAGAAATGAAAAATTCCTGTAACAGGATGGAAGAGAAATACAGAATAGTAAGAAGATAAAAATGCCCAGTTGTCCAGCCAATGTAATTCTACTAGTGATTAGGACAAACAATCTCAAATTTTAAGTGCTTTTCAAATGTGAAAGAAATTAGAAGAGTTCTTGCCAATTAGAAGAGCTCCAAACACCTTCCTGCAAATTCACAAAGTACAATATAGTTGCCTAAACGGTAGCCGAATACCAACTTGCTCAGTTAGCTATATGAAATTAGTTCAACGTTTTGTTCAACTTTATTCTACCAGTCCCTCCCATGTCATCCATTTCTCTCTCATTTTGCTTCTCTCCCCTTTTAAATGATCAAGTTGCTAGTACCTTCAAGAGCTCCACGTCCTCCTCCAATAGCTTTGCATCACCTGGAAGGAAAACCCGGGAAGGTCCTCCGTCTAGTATGACACGGAGTAAGCCATCCTGACAAAGCAGGTGGTCAGAAGGAAATTTCTGCATTTGTAACACCTTCAAAAGAAAGCAGTTGCACATACCAGAGAAGCTCGAAGGAGGCTTGTAACTATTCGATCCCGCAACGGTTCCATAATAACAGCACATAGTTGATTTAGTTCCTGCAGTATTTGCTCGAAATTAAGCCCTGTTTTGATGCATGTAAAAACACAGATGATTGATGAGATGCATTTCTATTTTCCTGAACCCCAAAGTCAGAAACGGAGAATGTTCTTGTACCAATTTAATGTTTGACAACCATGCTGACAGCCCTTGGCAAGTAATGATGTCATATTCAGTATTAAGAGGTAGCACCGTACAAAAACAGTGCCTTTTGCAAAAATTTAATACGATACGGAACACATGAAGGTATCAAACGAAACTCAATGCATGCATTATGCAATTTAAGATGCAAGAACATGGTCAATTTCCAGATATTCATCCAAAGTGCTTCAGTTGAAGAATGCCAGATAATGAAAGAATCATAATGTGGATTCTAAGAGGACTGATCTTACGGTATCAAGTGGTTCAATTATTGCTTCCAGCCTAGATTGTGAAACAATGGGTTTATATAAATTCTCAATAAATGGCTCCCTCAAGTCCCAGAAGACAATTTTTGTTCCTGAAACAAGCAAAAATCAATCAACGCTAAATAACTCATTCATCCGCAAACATCAGAGCTAAAAAACATTTACCAGTGAAATCACAAATATGGTCCATAGCAGTGTTTATATCTTTTCGGCTCCCGTCAAAAGAACCTCTCTGCTTGAAACTTGAGGACTTTTCATCTATGGATTTCTCTATTAACAAAAGAATTCATAAAACATCATATCAGAATGTGAGAGTATTGAATTGTAAGCATATTGATTGCCACAAAATATAGACACATGCACAAAATGTAACAGGAAGAAGAAGCACCAAGAATTGGAGACTTAAACATGACATAAACAAGTTTGACAATAATGGACCGCAAGTATTTAGTTGTCACTTAGATATCTTGGCAGAAAACTGTTACCAATTTTTTAATAAAACAGTATTAATATGGTCAACTGATGTCATAAACGCTCTAACTTTTCTTTGGTTAGAAAGGGACACAAATGCAGAGCTATTCGTAGGGGTGGAGTAAGTGCACCTTCACTTGCACTGGCTTCAAAGTTAAAAATAAAAGTACATTGAGCTAAGTGCTATTTCAGCTTGGCAAATTCTTCAAAGGTTTTTGTAGTTACAAGTGATGAGATTTAGAAAAACAAAGTAAAAGAAAAAGGGCGTTGAAGTGTTTAACTGACTTACTAATAAACTGTTCACGAGGCTTCTTTGCTGTCCAGCGCTCCATGATACTGTCTTCCAACTTATTGAGTTGAGTAATTGCATACTGTGAATTGGAAAAAAACCACATTGAAAATGCAAAATGATACATGTGCAAACAATTATCACCTACATCTGTGATGTGCAAAATAAGAAAATATGGCTTCTAAAATTACACTTTGAGCCTATGGTCTGTTTAACTTCACAACATAATTACTGGGGAAAATAACTCTACAATTTGGCTTTTTCATGTTGATGGGCTCAATGCTTAGTTTTCAGTTTCACAAATACATTGTATAAACCATCTCTTTAGTCATTACTCACTCAGTCAGTTCTCTTCTGCCATTGCAATACTTAGGTGACCATGTAAAAATTCCTAACTGAAAGTAACGTTACCAGTTAGACAATGCAATTCCAATCAATAGCAGGATTATCCAAAGCATGAACAGAAATTCTTTAGTGATGTGTCAACAAACCGAAGAGCAATGTTATAAGATAAATTAAATCTGAAAAAACAAAATGGAAATAAGAAATTGAAACTCACATATAAAGTATTCAATTGAATACAGAGGGTTGATGTACTCTGGACATTGATTTGACTTGGTTTCGCCTCATCAGGCACCCTGGAATCAAATAATTCCTTTTTAACAAAAGCTTTTATACCAGCTTCCTTTTTGAATCGTGTAAGAACTGGAACAGGTGGAATCAAATCTTCTTTATTTGCTGCATGTCAATGCATCCAAGCTGTCAGATCACTAATGAGGTGTTTGAATGACGAAACAGACAAGCATCGCTAGTCCATACGGCTCAACCAGCTAAAAATGTTCAAAGAGACAGCAAATTCAAAAGCCACTAGCCATTTTATGAAACAGGATTGTAGTTTAGGTTCCACAAAAAGCACTAAAATAATGCAGGATCATAGATAATGGTGTTGGTGAAAGAGATTGACACGCACAGAAATAGTAACAGGAGAAAGTTTAGGAATAAATTTCTAACTCACCCATATTATCAGTAACATGATTTGCGTACACTTGAAATGTATTGTCAATTCCCCTTAGAAGGCCATTCAATTCTGAAGGTCTCATTGGAACTTTGAGAGCAAAGAATTGATCGACCGTCTGCAACAAAAGGAAAAGTCATCAAGATTATTAGCTGCAAGCTTCATGCCAATGAGAACTACGTACAACATACCTCTTCCACAATCCTATACACTTCAACAATTGAACTACCATATCGCTGCTGAGGTGATATTGGTTCCCAACGCTGGAAAAACAAATTCAGAGATGCTCAGATACATATTCGACATAGAACTTAGAACCTAAAGTCAGCGGAATAAGCAACAATAGGCGTAACTCAAAATGGAAACATATAAAAAAAATTTGTGAGACATGTTAGATGTGTTTATGGTGTGCTATAGTAGATTTACGGGTGGTGAGTAAAATGAAGCAAATTTCTACATTTACCTCTTGTTGAATGGCCCTCTCAATCCAACCTAAAATCCTTCCGAGCTGTGAATTCACCCACCGCATTACAAGTGTTCCTGATATAGATTCAACCTTGAAATAGAAGCAAAAGGTAAGTTGGAAAGGTAATTAATGAGAAGCAACAAAACAGCTTCATTGTTGAACACTTGAAAAATTAGTTGACAGGCCATCTTGGATGAGAAAAACTATGATAAGCAGCAATACTAATTTCAAACAACTTACTGGGATTCTGTATCTACAATACCCTCATAAAATTCAACAAAATCTTAGATGAGGAGGACATGTACTTTCTAGATGAATTTAGTACTCAGGTTTAAGAATAGATACAAATTTATCCCAAATTTTAAGAATTCATGGACAGGATTCCTCCTAGCTGATAAACAGACAGTGAGGGAAATCCCTACATATCAGCAAGGAAACTATAATTCAAAACAACCATTCTGAGTGTTGCTGGAAAAGATGGAGAAATTGCTGAGCAGATAAAAGATAAGGAAATCAACATCATACATTTCCTTATAGCTCATCTCTCATTTTCACATTGTATCAGGAAAACCAAAAAGACAATGTATCATTTTGTATTGACCTTTCGGTTCTTAGCTTTTAAGTCAATTTTTCATTAATCTAGTATTAATATTAAATCCCACTTATTATTTAATGCAAAAACATTCTTCTTAATCTTTTTGGATAATGAGGGGTAAGAATCCTAACAGAGAGATTAAAACAGTTTGAATGCTTCAATAGTACAACTTTACCCCCAGAAATTTCATTAATACCTGATAATTAGTAGTCCCCACGCAAATTTTAGCAGGGATAGTATTTCAATTACTTTTCGGTATTTCTATTTTTCAACAGCTTTAACTTTCTAATTGATATTCTGCTGAGTTAATGTTTATTTTACTCAACAACGGATGTCCAACCCCTCACCTGGTATGGATTTAATTTCCGGACATTGGCTTCTGGGTTTCCCTCTACTGAGGTAATAAATGCCATGATAAATTGCTCAAGGCTATCAGCAGCAGGAAAGACAGATACTACATCCTCTGTCAGATGCTCGGCACCATCAAGAAATGGTTTCTGAAAAAAAAGAAGCCAAATTCAGCATCTAAAAGTTAAAAGACACTATTCGATGTGAAATGTCACCAGATACCTACTGAAGGTACGTACCAACTTGTTGCCATACAGTTTGTGCAACAGTGATGCTGAAACAACAATTGCTTGCGGATGCCTCTGAGATAAAATTGGTGTGAATCTAGATGATTCTTTCTTTAGAAGTTTCCTGATCTCCTCCGCAAGCACTGCCAAAGGATGATCGTGCAATGCATCGGATCTTTCAACAACATGCAATATCTGCATCAATAAGGGAAAAAAAGATGCTGATGATGACTGAGAAGCATGAAGAGAAGCAGAGAGTATATTAAGAGATGCCCAATTTAAATTTCTGAAGGAAACACGTGACATGATTAGAATTCATTTTTGCAATATGATGACACGCTAAAGGTAACAAACAATATGTTGGCAAGGAAATAAGAGAACCAGAAGTGAGAAATGGTTTGCATGTATCATGGCCATGGTCATGGCACACATTATGCCAGGTTGCAAATATTTGTGTTTCTTTATTCATATAAAAGACAAGATCTTAATAATTTTTACACTGCAGAAGAAATAATTATGATTGAAATTTTCTTTTTCTTTATTTTTTTGGCCAGGATACTTACCCTTGTAAATGCAGTCTTAATGGATGATGATATGTATGATTCTACTTGATCTCGATCTGATGTTGATTGTATTGCCTACAAGAAAGAAAGAAAATTGAGCTTCATCATATGAAAGACAAGATGCTAATAATTTTTACACCGCAAAAGAAAAGAATGATGTTTGAAAAAAAAAATTTCTTTATTTTTTGGATATGCAATGATGTTTCAATATTTTCAGCGCTTTTTAAATATCAATTTTTTTCTGGATAATGATAATCTGCAATAATGCGACAACAGTAATGAGTACACACAAACAGAAATGAGAAGCAGAAACACTACATACTATTTCAGATTCTTCTTTCAGGAGCCTTCGAGAAATCATTGCAACTAATACTACATCCTCCATAATTGCTGAGTCCTGCACAAAACGTTACCAAATAATGATTTTTGCACTCTACAAATTACAATATATCTCCAGTGAGAAAGCATATATCCATTTCTTGAATTGCCAGAAAATATCATGCACGTCACCAAATTTTCTTACAACTAGAGGCAGAAATCCAACTAGTGGAGTGTGTCAATGTACGCAATTTAAAAGATATGAGGTCTAGCATTGGATTACAGACCTCAGCAAAGTGAAGATGATAGTCTCCTAGCTGCTTATCTGCCCATTTCTGTATTGGTGACAAGAAGGACTGCAGGAAAGACAGTTCTTCACCTTCAACTTTCGAGCACAAAGTTTTCAAATGTAACCTTTCTTGTGGGCCGCGTTGTTCCTTCAAAGGTATTCTCTTCAGTTGCTCAATTGCGTGTCGCAAGAGTCCATGCTCTCTAGTAATGACATACTGCAATCAAACAACCATGAGTACCAAAAATTAACAATGGATTTCCTTCTTTATGCCAGATGAACAAATTTCTATTAAACGAGTTAGTATCTTATGTAGCAGAAAACCTTTGGAAAAAAGAAGCAGAAAAAGGCTCTAACAAAAGGGAGACGTTTATAAAGAGATATTAAAAAGGAAAAGGACCATTGCAAGCCTAGAACAATAAATAAATTAGAGATCAAAGCTGATCGTAGGGATCATAGTAAAACCATGCAGAAATAAAAAGTCTCGGTATTGTTCATTGCACATTTATGTTGCTGAAATAATACTGCAGAAACAATAAAACCAGATCGTGCCAATGTATATATACTTGGAGGATTGTGCGTACTTTGCTGAAACAGTGATACCTGGCGATATAGAACTGATGCATAACATGTGTAATGGATGGTCTCCGTAATGCCTAAAACACGCCAGGTAGACTTGAAGAGCTCAAGTATTTCTTCCACTTCCTGAAATAAAAGCAAATTAATCAGAAAGAAAAGAAAAGGATGAATATACTGAAATGGTGTAATTTCTATGAGCACAATACTTTCTTCTCCAAATCAAAGTGGTGATATCATAATAGGAGAATCAATTATTCTATGGCTTCATAAGATTTAATGCATAAACATAAAAGATCACAAACCTCAGTCAGCTTTCCCTCATCTACAGTGTCAAAAACACTGAGAAGTAGTTTCTCATATAGTCTGACATTGAGATGATAGCCATCTGCCCAGTGGCATATTTCACCAGTTAAATCACCTCGAGCTGGCCTCTCAGCAAGTGGAATCGCGATCTCTCTTAGAGATCTCAAGCATTCTGCCCTTTGGACTTCACCCGCTGAAGATTGACGAAACTATGAAACAAAGAAAGAACATGAAGAGAACAGTAGCAAGGGTATCATAACAAAATAAAGCAGAAAATCAACTACAAAACACATATAACAACAGGAATAAGGTTGACAATCAGGAAATTAGCGCTTTTACAAGAGCATAATACTATACACTTGCTTCATTCTTGTAACAGCATTTGTTGATTAACCTGTAATGCCCCCAGATGATGTTTATCTCAACTAATAAGATAGGCCAATAAGAGGTGGATTTTAATCATCGAAGCACATACCTCAGATTCCTCAATTTTTGCCAAAAGAATCCTTAACTCGCTTGCCTTACGACCAGATTCACTGAATCCAACTGCAGCATGATTAATAAGCCCCTCCTCCAGCATGAATAACTGTGCTGAGACAAAGTGGAAGCATTTAACATAGAAAAACATATCTCCTCATAACCCAAGTTGCAACATCTGAAGGAATATTAACTATGAATCAAACGATAATTACATGGGATAAAGAGTATTACCTGTCTTTTTTGCCATCGTATGTATGCTTTTTTGTCAGAAAATTCAGTGCGTGAAATGCAACATAATAACTCCAAAGGAATCAATAATGTGTCCATTCTTTTTCCCGCTTTTCCAGAAAGAGCATTTAAAAGTCCTTGCCGTGTTCTAATGTCCATTGCTTCTGATATCTGCAATATAATAAATAGTGGTAAAATTAATTAATGCTTGGACTAGTAATGATCAAGTTCCACATGCTCACATTCAACATATGGGAAGAAACCAATAATTGAGATCTATAAAGGTTTGGAATATGAAACAATTATATCATTTACAGTTAAGGCTAGTTTTGAAAAGATGAAGCATATTCTAGATAAACATCACAACAGTCAAATAGGTTGGAAGATAATAAAGGAACACAACATATGCCTTGTCCTTCAATTAGCAATGAGATAAGATTGATGCAACGGCCTAATTGTGACATCCCATATGGGTTGGGTATCCAAATTCCCATATTGAAAAGAAATTAGTTGATGGAATGGTTTACAAGCCCAAGGATATGACTATTTATCAACTCCTATCTAACTTTTGCTTAAGTGAACCAAAATGGCCCAAAATGAAAAAAAGAAATGGTATCGAAATGAAAAAAAAAAATCTTTTACAAATTTAAGTTTGGTATCCTTTTAAGTAAATGAACTTTCGATTCTGAAATGGTATCAAAATAAAAAACGTAATTTTTCACAAACTTAAATTTCATATCCTTTAAGTAAATGAACTTTGAGCACTAAGCAAGCCTAGTTCCTGCTAAGATCCTCATATTCAATTGTGTAGGTTGGTATGTCAGAAACAAAAGCATTCATACATAATATTCTAGTTGAAAAGTATGTGGAGCATTTTCTTCAAATAAATGCTATCATGCAACAAAAGAGGTTGTCTCCCTTCTACCCTTATAACAGCCCATTTAAGGCTAAAGATCACTAGATATGTAAGGAAACCAAGAAAATACCTCCATCTGCGATCGCATTGTCTCTAATAAACCGACCAATCCAGGTGCACGCTCAGATTGGCTCACAACACTCCCACTTTTACTGCGACCAAGCTTCCTCATCAGCTTAGATTTTCTATCTTTCTTCTTTTCCTTTGATGGAACAATGAGGCCACTGTTAACACAATTGTAAACATGGATAAACAAAATTTAGGCTAGGAGCAAAAGGCCAAAAGAAGAGCTAAGTAACATGCACTCGGCATAGAAGGTGCTTCTACCTATAAGAAAGCAAGAATTCGTATGCATGTAATGTGTCTGTCCCTTTTTGTAACCAAATAAGACTGCAGAAACTTACCCTGTCGCCCCAGCACATGCCAAGAGGACTTCATATGCAGTTTGACGAAGGTCATCATCAGAGATACCTGAAAGAATGAAAGATAAACATATGATAAATATTCTTAAATATAGTCTGACCTTTCACGCCTTTATTATTGCAAAATAGACTTCGAATATAAGGTATTGGTCCTAAAGGACATTCTAACACTGCAGTCCATGGTGAATGATAACGTTAAATAAAAGCCAATCATTAGCCTTTTTCAGGATAAAGACGATGTTAAAGCCTGATTTCATCAGTAACCTTACAGTTGCACTTTAATCAAATACACCAATAATGCCATACTACTCTGCATGCCAGCCAATATCTCAGCTTGACACTCAGTTCCAACATAACACCTTTGGATGCCACCATGTGTAGCAACGTATTGAAAATATAATCATTAAACTTCCAAATCATCATTACCTGTCACGAAAGCTGGCAATTTTGGCACCAGATCAGCAGCATCATTTGAATTATGTCTGGAAACTCTGATACTATTAACTTCCTCATCATCAAGATCATCATCAAAATCTTCAATGTCATCCACAGTCAATTCTTGCTCTTCAGTGGAGTTAAACGACTCTGATTTTGTAACACTGGCCAGTGACACAACCGGAGATGATGCAAAAACAGGGGCTGGTATTGAAGCAGGAATAGCAGGTGGTGCTCTTCTAGGAGGTGATCCTGAATATTCGGGATTTGTAACCAAGAAAAATTCGTCTATTGAACCCGCACTATTCTGAAAAATGAAAAAAGAATGAACTTTAGAACTAACCAGCAAAAGGTAACGACATATTGTCCTTACGGTGATTTAACAAGGAAACAATATATTAAAGACACACTTAAACTGTTTCCTGAAGATATAAAGTTACAAATTACCATTTGGGGAAAACCAGTATTATCATGGTAATCTCTTATAGCCTCTGAAAGCTCAAGCATATGACCTGCGTTCATAAAGGTCCGATTAGAGATAAAGGAGATGACATCTAGCACAAAAAGCAGAGAACCTCAAGAAATGATGAATGCAGAGCACAAGTTAACACCTTTCTTAGCACAGTTGATGACAAAATCAACACTGACTTGGTCAAGATCAATATCATCTAGCGTAACTGCCCCCGGAGGCATTACAACCTTCTTAATTAAGCTTCCAGAGAGTATAAAATCTAAAAGTACTCGACGGTCCCGACGGTATCTCTGCAATAGCTCAACCACACTCTCCCTAATTCCAGCAAGCACACAAGCCTCATGAACGAAAATTAACAGCTAAAAGAATAAAACAACAATACTTTCAATTATAGCAATGAAACAACAAGCTACGAACAGATGCATACTCTTCCATGGCAAATTGAACTAAACTCTACAAGTTCTGGCAGCTCTGCAGGATTGCTATATCCACAATCTTATTGCTAAAACCCGAAAAAGGGGAATAAAAACCACGTTAGTTCATTTGATAGTAATGTAGGCCAATACAATTTTGATTCAATATATCTTATATCATGATTTGTAATCCCCAGATTAACTTTAGAAACAACAGTTAAAAAACGAGAAAAGAAAATTGAGAAAGGAGAAAGGGAGAAAGCAATCAGATCCTGATCGTGATCCAAACAGAAAAAGTCAAAATTACATAGTTGTACCGAACTGTTTGGCTCTTGACAAAGTGAAGTAAAGTTATTAAACTCAACAGTCAACATACATCATTTGATCCAATGAGCAATTAATAAACCTAAGAGGAAAATGCTTAAATTGTCAAAGGTTTTAGGTAGTGAAGCGAAAGCAGCTTTAACCAATCAATGTCAAAAGCGTCATCTTTAACTATTTCACCCCAAAAGTTTCTTTCTTTATGCATTTCCCATCAATGAAATAGCAAAAATCCAAAATGGCAAGACAAGCTTGCCGGAACAGTGGTGAACTAGATTGGATTGGATCTTTTCAAAGGGAAAAGATTCAACCTTGGATCTACAAAAATGGAGACAAAAGGGGTTTCTGAAATGGGATTTAAAAAAGAAACGAACTTGAATCGATGAGTGGTGGCATTGGTTAGTAGTTCACTTACTTGCTAAACCAGGAGGGCAGAGAAGAAGCCTGACGACAAAAGATGGAAAAAATCCAAGTTGGATTTGATCTGTATAAAGATATAAGTTTTCTAACGTTGTTTAAACGTGTCTTGGTCGGGAATTTCCTAAGCCTTTTGGGCTTTGGAAGTCAGCAAGTGAAGTAATTTTCACTTCACATCCTGTTTCCCTTTACTCAATGTTCTCAAACGCGGACCGGTCATTGAACCGGTAGCCTTACTGATTACCGGTTCGACTGGTTCGACCGGTTCAACCGGGGTTGAACCGGTTTGACGCAATAATTATGTAATAATTATATTTAATTATATAATATTAAAAAAATTTAAAAAAATTCAAAAATAAATAAAAAATAAAAAATAAAAAAAATAAAAAAAATAAAAAAAATAATCGAACCGGTCCAACCGGACCGGTCCGACCGGTCAAAACCGGTCAAATTGACCGATTTTGACCGGTTCACACCGGTCCAATTAAGGACCGGTTTTAGGGTATGAACCGGACCGGACCACCGACCGGTCACTGGTCGGACCGGTCGGACCGGCCGGTCCGGTCCGGGTTTCAAAACCCTGCTTTAATTATTATAAAGATTGAATAAAATTAAAGAATTTAAAATATAATAAAAAGAAAATTTCCCTATTTACTTAACAATTTTAAGTTTAATTAAAAATTATATTATTAAAAAATTAATTAATTAATATAAACTTGTTATTAATAAAATTAATGGATTAATTAATAAATTGATCAATTTTAACAAAAAAAATTGTTAAAATAAATCGAATCAAAAAATTAAACGATTCAAAAATCTTATAATTAAATTGACCGATCTCATGATAGAATAACTCAATCATCCACCTTAAGGAATCTATAAAAGAAAAAATGGCATATATTCCCCTCAAAATAGGTTGACATCAAGTTGAATGAAATCTAAGACCTTTTTAAGATTTGGATCCGATACTTAAAAAAACAGAATTAAATTCAATTTTTAATTTCACTTTAAGTTAATTAGTTTTTTATAAGTTTATAACTCAATTAAATCAAATTTGAGTTAATGAACTTTTTATAATTCAAATTTGACCCAATTAAGCATGATTATTCACTTTTAAAATTCACCCTCGTAAGTGCATGTTCTCTTTAATTTACGCAACTCCAATTAGATTAGTCCAAGTCGTTAGGATCCTAAGACTGAAATAGAAAACTTTACCTTTGGCAGATACCAGCTTTGACATGTATGAGTCATGTTTCATTCACCATTATCTCACCGAGTAAAGTGATACAGTACATCAATACACATAATAAACGTTCCCTTCTAAAAGTGGCCAAGACTGAGCCCACAGTTGGTACGAGACTGTGACATTTCACACCGTACCTTTCCACGAAACCGATTCCCTCCCACACTTTGGATGGGTTTCCTCGTCGGCAAAGGTCAATGTCGATATTAAAAAAAGAAAAGAAAAGAAGGGGTTCATGTTAGATTAAAAAAACAATCTGATAAAAAGGCGATTCCTCCTTCCGCCGTAATAATAACAGCAGATAAATGACAAATAGGGGTAATTTGAGTGGTCTAAACTCCTCAATTAAGGCTTTCTTTTTTAGAAAATCTTGAATTCAAGTCACATTAAAAGAAGAGAAATAAAAATTATTCCTATTGATAATTCTCTAATCTCTTTAGCAAAGCTCCTTAATCCGATCAATTACGAACATTTCACTTCCAGCGATAAATTGATGAAAACTTAATACTGAGCAAAAAAAAGTCAGCGATCAATCATCAGTTGAACAATCAAGTATGTAAAAACTTCTTATGTGCAGACGTGTACAAGCTACGTAAGAACCTGAAGGATCTTGAAGTTTCAAGTTTACCCCCTCTAAGGTTCTTGAGATGAGGTTTTAGAAAATTAATATTAGTCCGACTAAACCGAGATCTTAATGTAAAATAATAATAATAATAACAACAGATACATGTGAAAAGAGATGCATCAACCAACAGAAAGTAGTTGCAAAGTGGGCAAAGTATCTATGCTGAGCTGATGAAGCACAACTTTGTTTGCTTCACGCTTTCATCAAAATTTTCTCTTTTTCTTTCTTTTTGGTCACCAATTCAGGACTTAAACAGTCTTGTCTTGCCTTCCCAATTTCTGCGACCATAAGATCCTGGCCAACATCAAATCCTCCTTTTGAAATGTTTTAATTGGGTCACTGCATCAAATACAGGACAGCTGTATGGCACAAAAGTCTAAAAACTTTAATGCTATGCATCCCTGCCCCAACACGGCTGATATTTTCCTCTTTTACTTTGCAGGACAACCACAATAAAGAATTACCATCCCACAAAACCTGCAACAATAACTCATTAATATCATTTAATGAGACATAAAACCACCCATCTGATCTTGTACGCCACTTTCAACTTCCTCACTACAACATTTTGGAAGCGTGGAATCTGTACTGAAATTGTCAGCTTAAGACAAAAGCAAAGACTTGGACCCAAGACGTGCCCGCAGATTTTTTTCAAGACAGATACTTTGAAGATTTATGTATGCATCCATACATGTCTGCATCCATTTGTTAAAAAAAAGACAGTTGAAATGATAAAGAGGTTGTTTATTACTCTCATTCGTACTTGAATGAAAAATATCCTGGATCGATATCGCTTCTTTAGAACAATTGAACCAGTCCAACACTGTACGTGCCAATCCAGACAGGGCACTACATGAGAGAACTGCAAAACATCATTAGAAGAGGCTGCAATCATAAAGATAGTACATCAGTGTTACATATGTAAATATGCTAAGAAATCCTCCACATAAAAGCTTTTATTTTTCTTTGTTCATATTTGAAACAGGTGAGGAAGTTAAAAACCCGAGTTTATGACCTTTGTGCTTGGGCCGTAATGAATTATTAGAACTCAAATTCCAAAATGTGAATTTTGCTAGGGACTTTAGAGAATTAACTTGTTGCTAAATAACTGAGAATCCAAATAGAATTGACCTGTACAGGGAGTACCAAATGTAAAAAGAAAACGTCGCTCCATTTAACATACATTTACATGAATAATCATGATGTGAACATATTATCAATACTTTTATCCCAATCACAAGCTAGCTTCTATGTGGTATGGCAGACGAAGCCATAATCCTATATTGTAGAATACAAGTGTTGTCGTAGATTCGGAGGGTCCACCAACGACCCATTTATCTGCCACTAAGGTGGTGCTAAAGGTAGTGCTAAGGCTATCTGGAAGTAGTGAACAAAATTCTTACAGGTAGCTTTTATCAGAAGCAAGGGCAAGGTAAAGAAAGGGAAAAGGTCAAGAAATACAAACAAAAGTACTTGCTTTCCCTTTCTTTTTGATGCTTTGAAACGCTGAGGACGTGCTTTTCACTTAAAGAAACCTTAGTTCATCGTTGGTGGTATAACAATTTGCACAATCTAGGAGGGGAGCAATGGACGGAAGAAAAGCTACGCATTTTATATATCCCAACCACATGAAATGTATTCCCCTTATTGTACGAATTTGTCCTCATTACCATCACCACCAAACAATATTCCTGGACTGATATTATGATCAATTGCAAAAGGGACATTTACCAAACAGAATTATTCGAGAATCAGTTCATATAAGTGACTGACCCATTATCTTAGTTGCATCTTGCTCAAGAACAACTAAAAGTCTTTAAAAAAGGTAAAACTAACAAACTAGTGAGCAATGAAGCATGAATAAAAGCACTCACACAGTCTATGAAGCGCCCCCAACATCAGCATCAACGATTTCATCTTTCTTGATGTTACCACAGACATTACACTCCAAAAGACTAGATGGTCTAGGGTCGGATGGAGGCAAAGGAGCTTGAGTGCCCCCACAATTTTCACGATCACACATGTATCTCACGAAGAAATAGGCATGAGGAAAGTTGGAGTCAACATCCTCCTCGGTTGCCTCCATCACGTCATCATCGACCTGCTCCTCATCTTCATCGTCGTCCATCACCTCATTCTCATCAACAACAATGTCATCTTTGTCATCATCATTATCGGACCAATTAGCTTCGACTTTACACCGATCACATTGACAATAAAACCCGTAGTCCTCCAGCAACCTTTTCTGCCTGGTGGGATAATCCCAATTGACAGGAAAATAGCTCAAGCAGATCTCTCTCCCTTGAGGGACATCATGAATCATTCGAACAATGATGTCAGTATTATTGGCATCAACAGTCGAATCGACATAGTCAAACCTACAAGCATTAGGAAGGCAATCGTGGTTGAAGAGAGACGCATTGGGGTAAACACCGTAGGCCCTAACAGACCTCTGGCCGTCGACACTAAAAGGCTCCATTAAGGCAAAAGAGTTGAGCTTGTCTTTAGCCAATAGAGTGGACGTAAGTTGCAAGTCGAAAAAGGAAGTGTTAGATGAAGGAGAGCATAAAGTGGAGATAACGGAATGAAGGAATTGGGTCTCCTCATCAACATTATCGGGACGATTGGAATGGGGTTGGAGAGACAATAAGGATTGGAAATGGGATGGGTTGAAAAATGCAAGATTATAAGCGGCGACGAGAAAGCGGAGTTGAAGGTGGCGCTCCAGGGGTTGATTATGCAGGGATGGGAAATCGCGGAGGCGGGAAAGAGATTGGCAGGCCCAAGGAGAGTGGGAAGAGGAAGTGGCCGCAGATAAACAAGCAGAGCCGCAGAAACGATGATTGGAGCAATTTGGACATGACAACAAGGTAATTTGTTGTTGTTGTTGTTGCAAATTTCTAAAGCAGTTGTTGCAGTAGTTGTAGGACGAATGTTGTTGGGTTGTCAACGGTGAAGCAGAGTAGAGGAGGATTGGAGAGTCTCTAAGGACGATTTGGCCTGCTCTGAGGGGCTTACAAGATACCACACCCCTTCCTCTTCCTGGAATCTCCACTGTTCTCACTAGCCCTCCATCCTCACTCTCCATCTCTTCTCTTGACTGTTTCTCTCTCTTCTACTACTAACGACAAGAACAACACTAAACCCCTTAGGCGTCAAGTCCTCCACCTCTATGCTCCTACAGCTGCTTTCCAAAACCCTAATTGCCAATCAAGTCAATCATTGTTTTATGTTTTGATTAAAAATTAATAAAGAAATATAGCAAATATTTTACAACCAAGTACCAATTTCTAGTTATCCCCAAAACTAAATTTGGGACCCCGTCGCTGATCCTCTCCATTCAGGGTGTTTCGTGTTGCTTGTTTTCGTTGGTGCTCTCCGTTTTCAGTTTGTTGCTTCTCTCCATCTTGCTGGGTGACTGCAGTGCTGACTCCTAAGTTCGAGAGAGCAGGATTGTACGGATATTGATGAAATTGGACAAAAGCAAAGACGAGAAGAGACAACTCAAGCGGTAACATATATTAGTGCACATTGATAGAAACTTTCGATGAGACGCAAGATTTAGATATGAGATGCAAGATTTAGAAAAGGTTAGCTGGATTAAACGCAAGACGAAAATATGTGAGAGTTTTAAGGTGACTTAACAAGTAAATTATGATACGAGTTTTAGTGAAGTTGTGGGCATGTACGAGCTGAATTAGCTAAGGTTAAGTTCTTAATGAACTAAGAATTTAGTGTATGCTAATGGCCCTGTTTGGCAATCAGCTGATAGCTGATAGCTAATTCTATCAGCTGGTTTGACCAGCGGATTGTATTAGCTGTTTGTTAAAGATGTTTGGTAAAATTAGTTATTTAGTATTAGCTGTTTAAGTGTAAAATGACCTATAAGAACATGACTTTAAAAAAATATAAGAATATGAATATTATATATTTTAGTATGTCAATGAATATTCTTATAAAAATTTAGATTTTAG
>JANJEY010000005.1:2301927-2334580 GCA_024703695.1 Erythroxylum cataractarum | reverse complement strand
CTACGTGCATGTGCAACCACTCAGTAATTATAGAAACTATATGCTGTATGCGCATGCCGAGATATAATTAAATATCCCGAACCCATCCTAATTACCAAAATGCCCGTCCTATAGGAGAGGGGATGTTACATCCAGGGAGATTCGTGATCGTTTGGAGCTCGGAATCGGCATCAGAATCAGAGATGGAGCCAAAATCAGGTGTTTTACATTACCTTTGATTTTAATCCTTTCAAGTAGATCCTGGGTACGTAAGAAGGTTTGTACTGCATATTATAGATTAGTACAAGCATGATTTTATTTAAGAAGTTTTGTAAAGAAAGACTATATTAGACAGATTTAAAACTACAAATTAAGGATTGATGATTTTCAGGATACCTAGAACCTCCAATTCCCACCTTTTCTAATAAATAGCTCCTCCATGTTGGTTTTATGTATAATGGCAAACTTTTAATAAAATGAAACTAGAAAGGGGTTAGTCAATATAAAGTACTAAATATAATGCAATATAAGAATTGTGAAATAAAATTTCCAAAAAAAATTGTGAAATAATTTATAATCCTTAAAAATGCAATTATGATTGAAATTTTTCTCCTCTTTTTTTATCAAGATAAAGAAATGGGAAACCAAAATACTTTAGAAACATAAAAGACTTTAAAATAAACATTAAAGAAATGATAAGGTAAAAAAGTAAAGTTTTTATTAAAAAAAAAAAGAGATAACCAATTCTAAAGTACTCAACATTTTGAGATTTTTCAATTCAGTGCCCAAGTTTTTATAATTTTTAATTGAGTGATCAACCTTTTAAAACCTTAAAAAGTCCCAATATTAGTTTTTGCTAATGTGGCTGATAAATGGACATCCTATCTCATGAAAAATAACCTCTTAAACTGTGTTATTAAGGTTTTAAAAGGTTGATTACTCAATTAATTGATATTTTAGTAATAAAAAAACATAAATATGGATTTAATATTTTGATAAGAAGGAACATGAGAGCAAGATATAATCATAAACTCAAGAAGGTAGTTCATGAAGTTGATAAAATAAAAGGTAAAGTTTATAACTTACAAAGTGGAGACCAAGTTAAAATTAAAAAAGAATAAGGAACATCAAGATCATTCTTTGATTTGTAATGTTAATTGTAGTCTCATTTAGTCAATTGATGTTCTAAAAGACTCACTATGCAAAAACATTTCATATCACTTTATTGCATAAGTCTTTTCACTTATTAAGAGACATTGAAGCTTTTGGTTTTGATAGAAAAGTCTTTGATTTTCTAAACACTCTTTAAGGAACATTTCGGAAAGTACTTAAATCATAATTTATATTAAACAAATTGAGTTTGAGCATTTAAAGTTGTTAAAATAATGTGTTCTAAGGGATTAGCTGACTTATATATGTTAGTGATCGACCAATATAGGTTAAAGTTATTAAATTTAACGTTTCAAGAGTTTATTGTAATATTAGTTGATGCATTGGTCACCACTTACCTTAGTAAGGAAGATAGAGAAAAATCCTAAATAAAGAAATTGGGAGTCCTAGCAATCAAAAGAATTAGATGGTTAATTTGTAAAATATAAAAGGTGTTATGTACCTTATTTTATCTATATAAGAGGTTACCCAAATCTCGAAAGGTTTTGCAAATTTGCAGAGTTCAAATTAAATTTACTACATGGTTTAATGATTTCAATTTTTATTAAATTTGTAGGGATACAATTGGCAACACAAGTCAAACTTAAGTTACAATCCATGAAATATTGTTGTACACCAATACTATAATAAGAATTCACCAAACTTTCCTATTAGAATTCTTATAAATATTCAAACATGTGAATATCTTTACTTTTCATAGATTTATTTTCCAAAGAATCATATTTCAAATTTACTTTACTTTTTCGCCAATTAAATTAGGATCTTCAGTATTGTCATTAATATTGTTATAATCATTTTGTTTATGATTATTAATCTTAGTATGATTATATTTATTATTATTATTTTATTGTTATTAGTATTATTTTTTTTGTATTTTTACTATTATTTGTATCAATTAGTTATTTTATTTGATTTTATTTTTTCCTATTATTAATATTATTTATTTATTTTTATTTTTATTTATTTATTTTTTTCTTCTCATTCATATAGGTTGTTTAGAAACAATCTTTCTACTAGTTAAGAATAAGGCTGCATGTTACTGAACCTTTTCAGACTCTATATCTCAGTGAAATTTTTACTAAATGTTATTATTATTATTGTTGTTGCATTTCACGTTTTTATATATAAAGATAAATGATTTATAAGCCATATAAAAAAAAAATCAACAGCCAGAAAATCCCAAAACCCTAGATTTTTCAATCTTTCATGATAATGACAATACTAAATATATATACAAGAAAAGGAAAAAATCTAGTATCTAAAGTGCGCGCGCGCCCACAATAGTGACACTAGTGAACCATCCATCATTAAGCACGTGTCCTCTACTATCTTGTATTGGAAATAAATAAAAACTGATTTTTAAATTTTATTTTATTCAGTTGCTTGGACCCCACTCAATATTATTATTTTATTAGATTTTTTGCCTTT
Organism: Erythroxylum cataractarum; assembly: GCA_024703695.1. Taxonomy (NCBI): domain Eukaryota; kingdom Viridiplantae; phylum Streptophyta; class Magnoliopsida; order Malpighiales; family Erythroxylaceae; genus Erythroxylum; species Erythroxylum cataractarum. Next base: position 2,332,003 of record JANJEY010000005.1, on the reverse strand, counting down.
ATAATATTATTAAAAAATCTATGGCCATTTAATGCTATTTACTTACTCAGGAAAATAAAATAAAGAAGATATTAAAATTAAGTAGAGTAATTAATTGTATAAAACAAGCTTCCTATTTATATAAACTCTCCCTCCCTCTTCTCTCTCTCCCGCAATTCCTCACGAATCACACCAGGTCTGTCTCTCTGTCTCTGTCTGGGTCTATGGTTCTTGGGTTGTTTGTACTGCAATTACTTGGGACTGTTATATTGATTATGTTGCTTAAGAGCTGTTCTCTGATTTGTGTGATTTGATGGGTGTAGGTGGGCGAAATAGAGGAAGATCTGATGTACTTGCTGGTGGATCTTAATTATACTCAAGATCATGATGCCCCTCGAAAATAAAGGTGTGTTCCTAAATGGGTTTTTCGTTTTGTAATATGGGTATGCTTTACTTTTTTTCGTAATTTTACAAGTTTCCGGCTTTTGATCTCTTTTGAGGTTGGAGCTCAGTTCTTTGTGTTGTTTCTGATGCTTGGGATCGGTTTGAGATGTCGTAATACTACCTTACGGGTGGTTTCTCTATGGGTTTTTGTCTACAATGTACAATTAGGTTGTAAAAACGTAGTCTTGGGGAATTGTTTGTGCATGATATGGAGTGTCGGTTGGTGTGTGTTGATCCTACTGGACTAAAGTTTTGTTCTTTTTAGTGCTGGCGATTCTGTTAAATATGGATAAGGAATGATCGAATGCCGTTGGATTGAAGGGTTGCTGAATAACGAACTTAATTGCATGGGATTATTGGACCGTGGAAGCCATATAAATGTATTGGATTTTGGGTGATAGTAAGGTGGCAACCGTAGTTGGATGATATGTCTTTATATTTTGGTGGATGGATATTGGAGATAAGTTGAGAAGTTGACAGTCAGAAGAATGAAATTAATCTTTTTGTTTGTGTAATAGTCTGTCCTAAGTTGAACTTTTGGGGTTTAGTGACCATGGTTATATCATGGACGTCCAAATCCAATCTTTAGGTTCAGTAAGATGGTTATGGACTCCTAATGTGGTTAGTCATATGCTGAAGGCTGTCCTAGGTCCAAATTATATGTAGGAAATCTTGTGTGAATTGAAGTTCTTTGATGACATTGCAATCCGATATGTTGTATTTGCATAATTTGTTTAGTTTGACGTAATTGGCCAACTGTAAACAGAAGATCTGAGACAATTTTCAATTAAAGGAAACTACAAAGAGAATTATTTTTGGCTTTAGTTCGAAAAACTCATTCAAATTGTTTAGTATCTATCAGTTTGTGAGTTGGCTTTCAACATATATTTGCATTGGTGATGGTTTAAGCTCAATTTGCTTGTACTCAGTTTTTTTTTTTTCTGGCTGCAGAAACAATGCAAAGAGGCTGCGAGGCATCATTAAATTGCCTTCCGGCCAAGGGGTTCCCCTATGGGAATTCAATAGAAGGATTTTCTAAGCTTAAGGAAGAAATAAGTGTTAACCCAGGTGGGGATGTTGTGGAACCAGGTCATTCTTTAAGCAGCAAATTTCTTGAACTTCCGACTGAATTTCACAACAAACCTACCTTCCGTCATGATTTTGGCTCATGTTCATCATTTTATCCTGAAACTCAAAAGGTGCAGCAGTGTCAAATGAATTGTTTTGAGAGCCAGTTTTATCCATTCCCAATGGAAGCTCGATTTCAGTATGTGCCAGCTAACATGTTTACTCAAGCACACCCTTACGAGTTCCATTTCCAGGAGTTTCAGTATTTTGTGGTCATAGACTTTGAGGCTACTTGTGACAAGGAAAAAAACCCTCATCCGCAGGAGATAATTGAGTTTCCATCTGTCATTGTGAGCAGTGTAACTGGTCAGCTAGAAGCATGCTTTCAGACTTATGTGAGACCAACTTGCAACCAGCTCCTAAGTGAGTTTTGTAAGGATCTGACCGGCATACAGCAAATCCAGGTTAGTCTGGAGTTTCTATCCCTGGCAGAGAGGATGTACTTCCTCAATTGTTTGCTTGGGGATTGACTGAATTTTCCTTGGCATGTAGTGCCTTCATTAAACTATTCTTTTTGTGTTGTCAACAGTCATTTCAAATGCATCATAGTGGGATCAATTTGTACATCTATGTTGAACTGTCAAGATAGGACATGTACTTATATAATGTGCAGAATAAATGTAAGTTGTCCTTAAAAAGTTTCTTTGAGCATTTGTTTATATAGACAACTTTATCTGTTGAGATCATCTGAAATATGGATTCCTTTAAGGGAAAGCACTCTCTTTCTTTTCTAAGGTAATCAGGAGGCTGACTTTTGGCTTTCAGGGCATTTTTATGGATATTGTCACGGATAAAGTAAATGTGGTAGATTCCTTTATCGTAACGATTTTCTTTTGTATTTGAGTCCATTGGTACATGCAATGACGTTGTGGTTGTTTGTACGAGATAGGGTGTGTGTGTGATTGAGGGAGATGTCAATCTTATTCTTATGTGTTTCACTTTGGTTCCAGGTGGACAGAGGTGTTACTCTGAGTGAAGCACTCATTAGGCATGACAAGTGGCTTGAAAAGAAGGGGATCAAGAATACCAACTTTGCTGTGGTGACATGGTCAAACTGGGATTGCCGAGTGATGCTGGAATCAGAATGCCGTTACAAGAAAATAAGGAAGCCACCTTATTTTAACCGGTAATATATTGGATGAAAACTTGCTCAAATTTGAGTTAGATAAAAATGTTTGAACAATTTCCTAATGGGGTCCATTCCTGCAAAACATAGTTTATTTTCACAAAACTGATTTTTTTTTTTTTTGGGTCAGATGGATAAACTTGAAGGTTCCATTTTGTGAGGTATTTGGTGGTGTAAGATGCAACCTAAAGGAGGCAGTTGAGATGGCAGGTCTAGCGTGGCAAGGCCGGGCTCATTGTGGCCTGGATGATGCCAAAAATACTGCTCGTCTCCTTGCCTTATTGATGCATATGGGAATAAGATTCTCGATAACAAACTCGCTAATGTGGCAGGCAGTTGAAAGTCCCATGTCATGGAAGCATTACCCTGAGCAATTGCCCTTTTTACCTCAACAGCCCTGCAAACTGAAGGAACTTCCCGGGCTACAGTATCACCCTTTCTGCTTCTGTGGAGTGAAGGGCAGCAAAGGAATGGTGCGTAAGCCTGGTCCAAAGCAAGGGAGCTTTTTCTTTGGCTGCGGAAACTGGACTGCAACTAGAGGTGCCCGTTGTCATTACTTTGAATGGGCATCTCCCTGACCAATTTATGGAATGACTTTTCTATATCTCATCCTTGCATCCTAAATGCTGATGGGGTGTGTCCTGTAAAAAAAAAAAAAAGTGAAAAAGAGAACAATGGAAAGAAAGGTAGTGGTTTATCTCCTAGTATGAGTGCCTCAGCTATTTTAGTGGGGTTTCTGTTCTGCTGCTTAAGAAAACGTACAAGTAGTTGGCTAAATTGCACGTGTGTTCTATTGCACATGTAGGGAGCTAAAACCTGTAAAGCTGACTTGTTGACATGGGAACAAATTGGGAAACTCAGGAATGCGTAAGTAGGACCATGGTTTTTACATGTTCAGACATGCTAAATTATCGTCATCTATAAATAATCTGTGAGATAGGAACAAGTTGGTTTCTCTATGCACCTCTCTAATGAAAATGGGTGGAGTAGCCCTCCCCCAATTTGCTGATATCTATCTGACTCTTACCTTTCTCGAGTATTTAGTATAACATACCGAGTCATGACATGAACCATTTACTATCAACTTGTAGGCAGGTAGGAACTATCAGTGGCTTACACCCTGGTGATTGCAGGCAGCATATCTGCTGCGATTTATGTGGCAGTTGAACTAGTTTCGTGCATTTTGCTTTTGCTTTTGCTTTTTGTTTTTATATATCGGTACAACTCGCAGCCGCCCTGCAGCCGATACCCTTAGAGGGTATTGTACGTGTTGTTATTGGTTTTCTTTATATCGGTGCAACCTGAGGCCGGTATCATTTAGGTGCCTAACGAGTATCGATCGGTTTATCTTACTTGCAAGGTGCATGTAGAGATTGCCATTCTCTTATGACTTGACTATGGTACTATAGATCGGGTAATAAAGAAATGAGCCAGGTAGTGGAAGCAATGTACTTTTCTTGATTCTTTGATTGCTTTCGATACTCTCAAAATGGTCGTTTTTTTTTTTTTTTTTACAATGGAAAGAGAACAAACGGATCACAAAAGACGGGGATATAAAGCCCCTCGTCCGTCTTGGCGCAGAAGCTCCAGAATGACCCCCGATGGCTCTCGAAGAATGAGCAGGCCCGGATCTAAGAAACTGGCACAGGCCGCTAGTCTGTCAGCACATTGGTTGCCCTCTCTTCCGATGTGGCACAAAACCACCTCCCAGTCCCGATGTAAAAGCCCTCGAATACCTGCAACCAATAAAAGATCTTCAGTCAGTACCTGTTGGGAAGAGGAAAGAATATTAATGACCTCCAAAGAATCGACTTCAAGGACAAGCCGACGGTAACCCCGGTCCCACGCCAATATGAGTCCAGATTGAACCCCGCAAAGTTCTGCTGTGAGGGGGGAGCTGCGGCCTAACCGCTGTTGAAAACCGTCGCACCATTGTCCAAATCGATCTCGAATTAACCCACCGACAGTCGCCCGAGCGGTTCCGGGGGAGACTGCCCCATCCGTATTCAACTCCACCCAACCCTCTAAGGGCTTAGACCAACTCACTGGAGTACCGACAGGTATAGGGGGGCTCGGGGCTACATAGGACTCCATAAGCCGAGCTCTAGAAATCCAATCTACATACTCCATAACTAACCGGCGACCACATGTCGGCCAAAGAAAGCCCTGCTCAAACAAACTTTTGTTACGCCAGGTCCACAGGTACCAACAAGCCACCCCAAAGATAACCGACCATTTAACTTGTTGAAAATTTCGCATGTTGGTAAGGTTATCTAGAACCCACGTCCCGTCCCCTTGGTGGAAGAAATGCGGCCCCAACACCTCCTGAGGGAACTGGGCCCAGAAGTTGCGCACACGCGGGCAATCCCGCATCACATGGATCGTGGTCTCATCAAGACCACAGGAAGGGCATCGGCTATTTGCGGTAAGGTGTCGGAGGACGCGTTGCCGATTTGTCAGAAGTTTGTCGTGCGTTAAGAGCTACAAGAAGGACCGGATCCGTTGGGGTCCACAAAATGGACGTTTTTTAGTACAAAGAAGTTGAAAGAAAGTAAGTTTTGAGGATTTTGTGGAGATCATGGCTTGGACCCTGGTTATTATTATTACAATTTAAGTAGTGAAATGAGAAGAAGTATATAAAGTGAAACAACATTTATCCTCCCTGGTAAAAGAAGAATAAAAGCAAATGCAAATGCGAGCGACAAATTAGGTTAGGTTTGGTTTGATCTAACTTGATTTAAACTCGAGTTTGAGTCTAAATATGACGATGTCTTCAGGCCTAAAAATCATGAAAAAAAATAGATATTTGGGTCTGAGGTAAAGTTTAGATATTTGGGTTTGATCGAGTTCAAGGCTTAGGATTGAGTCGATCCATTGTCAACACTACTCTTCAATATCAAAACAAATGTTATGAAGCTTTAATCGAAACTATCATTTCCATGTGTGAAAATCTAAGAGCATGAGCGTAAGATGGAGGCACGTTAACAAGTCAAAAGAAACAAAAAACAAAGCAACAAAGGTTGTTCTCTGCCACATTTCTCCGGGAACCAAGATCATGGAATGGCAGCGAATAGAGAAAATGAAGGATCATCACATTCCTATTACATTAGAATGCCTCTTCTCTCAAAACGTTATGCCAACTTTCTGACTCGTAGCTTTTTCTCATTTTCTCATCAGATTCACCTGATCTTCTCTTGTTCATCATCACCATCGTCATTATCATCATCACCTCAACTGTGCCCCTTAGCAAAAATGGATGCAGCCTCACGAGCAATGTGTACAGATGATTTGTTCAACCCAATCATTACCATCTTTGTGCAGAGCTGTGGGATGCTTGTTGTTTCCCACATCTTCCACCTTTTCCTCAAGCCCCTGGGACAACCAGGACCCATTGCTCAGATTTTGGTATGCACTAACTTTACAGAAAGAGAATGTGTTTCCAAGTTCAGATGAGTGTGCAAGCTGATGTCTTTTTTGTCAGGCAGGATTGGTGCTCGGTCCTTCATTGCTGTGTAGGATCAAGACCATAAGAGATGTGTTTATTCAACCCGATGTAGCTGATTACGGTTTGGTTACTTCTTTCATCTTCCGAATCTTCTTCATCTTCACGATCGGCCTGGAGATGGATATACCCTATTCAAGACGAAACTTTCGACAAGCAGCCATTATTGCAATTGGGGGTATAGTCAGTTGCAGCATCTTTGGAGTAGCAGCTTCAGTATTTGTGATTAGTATGCTAAAAATCAGCGCTCACGAGTTTGTGTTTTGCCATCTTTTTATGATAATCTTGGCCAGCTCAGCCTCGCCTGTTGTGATTCGGTTAGCATCTGAACTTAAGTTTGATACTTCTGATGTAGGGAGATTGGCCATAGCCACTTCTCTGATGAATGAGATGTGTTGTGTGCTTTGGTATTCCATAGCTATGGCTTTCACATCAACAGATATGCTTGGATATGGGTTTCTGTGCCTGTTTGTGACTCTGGTAGTAGTCATTGTGAATAGGTTCTTTGCTCTTTGGACCAACAGAAGAAAGCAGAACCAGAAATATGTGTCAAGCACCGACTTGCTGATCATTTTGTTTCTTGTTCTACTTCTCTCATTTTTCATTGAAGGCAAAGGTTATAACAGTACAATTTCTTGTTTCCTTGTTGGTGTGATGTTTCCTAGAGAAGGAAAAACAACAAGAACATTGTTGCCTAAACTAGGCTATGCTGTGAACAACATTATCCTGCCAATCTACTTCGGATTCAGTGGTTTCAGATGCAATTTAGGAGCACTGGGAAGTTTAAGAAATTTCATTGTTGTGGTGGTCATGATCTTGCTCAGTATTGGGGGAAAGATCATTGGAACACTAGCTGCTTGCCATTACCTTAACATTCCAAGGAATGAGGGTTTAGTTCTGGCTTTCATACTGAACTTGAAAGGACATAGTGAGTTTCTGCTAATTGATGTAATCCCAAAGGATGAAGTAAGTTTCTTGAACTAAACCTGAGGCCATCCCAAGTTTCCTTCATGCCAACTGATTTCTTTTTTCATCCATATAAGCATATGACTATCTTTCACCTTAATCAACTGGCTTTGAGATATGATTCTTTGATTATCAGTTCACATATATGTCAAATCCATGCATTTAGTGTTTACTGAAGAACAACTGCAATATTTGCTTACTTAGCTTTAAGCACAAACATGGGATCCAATAACCACATATACTGATGCATAATGTGTCTCAGTTCCATCATAGCTAAAGACATTTTCAAAACAGATTCTTGCTCTAATTCTGGACTGTGCATTGTCTATTGTTGCAGAAATGGTGGGATACGAATGTTCAGAACTTGGTGATATTAGTGGTGATGCTTAACACAGTGATTTCAGGGCCAGTAGTGTCTTTGATATTAAGAAGAGAAGCCAATTATTTCAGTCACCGTCGTACAACTCTTGAGTTCCATGATCCAGAGAGTGAACTTCGGATGCTGATTTGTGTTCATGGCTGTCGTCATATATCAGCAAAACTTGGCCTAATCTCAGCTTTAAGTGGGTCACAGTGCACTCCATCTGTGCCTTATTTGATGCACCTAGTTGAGCTCCCCAAGGAACGCAAGAAAACCAAATTGATGTATCATGAACTGCAAGATGGAGACCAATTTAGTGATGAGGAGGAGTACGGTGGAAATGATGAGGTCGAGATAAACGACATGGTAGATGCATTCACTGCAGAAAACAAAGTTCTGATCCACCAAAGCAAAACCGTATCATCCTTTGCAGGGATGGATGAAGATGTTTGCACTGCTGCTGAAGACTTGAGGGTATCCATCGTTTTTCTCATTTTCCACAAGCACCAGCGTCTCGATGGGCAACTGGAAAGTGGGAAAGATGAGCTCAGGGTCATCAATCAGAAGGTTATTCGCCATGCCCCGTGCTCGGTCGGGGTCTTTGTCGACAGAGGACAGACTGGATTTCAGCAACCTGGCCCTGGATCAAGGCAGGATGTTGCAATGTTATACTTTGGCGGTCCTGATGATCGTGAGGCATTGGCCTGTAGCAAAAAAATTGTCGCTCACCCTCACATAAACTTGACCATTATCAGATTCTCACAAGCTTCATCAAAGGAACAACATGATACATCCATCAGGAATAGTGAAGACTTAAAGATAATATCAAGCAGTGAGGTAGAGAATGCAATGGATACAATCTGCATCCAGGACTTCTGCAGCAGGTAAACTTATACCAGCATACATAACTCTAGATAACTACAATCTTCCTTCAATTTCTCTGATTCCTCACCTCATAAAGGACCAAGAAACTTATATGACACTGTTCTTGGCTGTTAGATATGTTGCAACTGGTCAGGCTAGCTACATAGAGAAGTATGTTAATAATGGAGCAGAAACTGTGGAGGCTCTAAGAGAGATTGTAAAAAAAAATTCATTGTTCATAGTGGGGAAAGGTGGAAGAGGCCTGTCTCCATTAACAACTAACTTGAGTGACTGGGAAGAGTGTCCAGAGCTAGGCACTGTTGGTGATCTACTAGCTTCTTCAGAGCTTGACATTAATGGTTCAGTTTTGGTTATTCAACAGCATAGACATTCCAGGAAGCATCACCATTTTGACATATAAAAAGGTTTTAGATACCTCAGTAGGTTAGATTAGACATTGGAGATGTAGTTCTCGTACCTGCCTAGATCAAATGTATTAGTTTAGGATATTATAGTATACGAGAGTAGACCTGTAGTTCATATTACAATATATTCAAGCTTCTGTTGTGTTTCTTGAGATCGTATGTAGAAGATTGGAACTTGTGGAAGCTTATTTTAGGTTGAAGATATGATCCATCTTTAAAATTTGTTTGCAAATTCAAAACACATTTGACATTTTAAGCTCATTAAATTCGAGTTTAAAATTGTGCAGGATTAAACTTGAGCTCTTGAGCTCCGAATCTAGTCAAATTAAATTTAGTTTGTTAACTTTAAATTAATTTAATCCACAAATAACAATAGGTTAACACAAGTCGAACTTGGTTCAAAGTTTGATTAAGCTTGAAGCCCAGTTAGATTAGAGTTGTGTGGATTGGATATAAAAGTCTTAGCATTAAAAGCAAAGATTGGACATGGAAAAAAAAGATTTCAAGGTCGGCTGGACCCAAAATTTTCAAACTTGTGTTTAACAAAATTTTGATGTCTAGGTAAATTATAAGAAATACAAGTTGAATTAACCTCATCATCATCATCGTACTTGGTCTGAAGTCTCACAGTGAAACAGAATTTAGAAAAGTCTGATAGTACGCAACTTTACGCCTTCATAATAAAGAGGTTATTTTCAGAAAAAAAAATTGAATTAATCTAAAATCAACAAACCAAAACAAGTTTAAATGAAGTCAAACTCAAATAATCAAGTTCAATCAAATTTGGAATTGAACTCAAATTCAAACCTCGAATTCTTTTCGAACCCTAAAACGATCTTATCAAAAGGTCATACCTCAACGTACAAGTGCTCACGATAATAACGGCACGGCTCAAAAAGTGTTAAAAAGTAGATACATGCGTTTCACATTGACTTGAAATGAGGAATACTTTCAACGTTGAAACTGTGTTTTTGCATGGAACTTGCACTCCTGTCCAAGAAGAAGACGAAGATACAATACAAGAAAGTCTCTGAAGCACTGCAGGATCGTGTTCTCTCATTTCTGTACCCAAAAAGCAAGAGGTCAATAAGTCAACTTTTGAGTGTAAACGCTTCTTTGTGGACAAGAAGCAGAATCCCCTTTGGACTTTTCAACCTCGGACAACAACAAAAAACGTGAAGAACACATTAAACCAAGAGTTGTTAAGTTGACTGATTCAGACTAATGCGAAACGACTAATGACAAGACATTTTTATGCTCTATATATAACACATGCACAACAGGTTCGGCCTAATTCGGATATCGCCCAAGTTATTGTCAACTCAAGAGGTTTAATACAAGTTAGATCAAGCTTCGGGTCGAACTTAAAAATTCAAAAAAAATTAAAAAATGATGTTATTTTTATTTTTAAAAATCCTAAAAAAATTTAATTAGGCTTCGGTCAAGGTTGGTTGACTCAAGAGGTTTAATACAAGTTGATCAAGCTTCGGGTCGAACTTGAAAACTTAAAATTTTGAAAAGAATAATGTCATTTTTATTTTTTAAAACCCTAAAAATATTTAATTAGGCTTGGTTCAAGCCTGATCGAGCTACGAGTTGTTCAAAACTATTCAAATTCAAGCTCAAGTTAGAAATTTTTGGTTATAAATTTTTAAAGCTCAAGTCTGACCTAATCTATTACTACATTTGAATATCAAGGGACCTTCTCTCAATTTAATAACATAAATGATGCAAAATAATTTGGGGTGGGTGATGTGAAGATCAAACTCAACCAACACTTATTTTTCACAATCCAAATTCAATTCATATTTTGATCCAATTCGGGTTGAACCATCAAAATGATGCTTTTAGTTAATAGCTTGAAGAATTTATAGATTAACCATAATGACATATTAACCATAATTAGTTTTGGTAGTTCGAATCAGGTCGGCTCCACTCTTAAGTATAAAACCAACTAAAATTTTAAGACCTTAGTGTAATTTGACCGAGGTTTAAATTGTTTGGGACTTAAGTTAAGCTCAAGTTCAAGTTGTCGAAACTCGGATCGACTCAAAACTTGAAATATATAAATAAAACGGTGTTATTTTTATTTTTAATTTAAAAAATTAAAATTTAATCTAATTATGTTAACTTTGTATCGAACTTAGATTTGATCAACTCAAACTTAATCTGTTAGTTTTGAGATTAGGCTCATTTAGTCTTAGCGGTTTGACTCAGGCTCAGGTCAATCGAGCCTTAGGCTAAGCTTGAGATAAGATTATCCAAGCTGAACCTAGCTCAAACTTGAAATATATAAATAAAATGATATCATTTTTATTTTTAATTTAAAAATAAAAATTTTAAAACACTCATGTTAGCTTTAAGTCAAACTTAAATTTGATCAACTCGAACTTAATCTATTAATTTTGGGCCTGCATTCGAGCTCAAGTTGTGTAAGTCTTGTTCGATTTGAAATTTAAAATGTATAAAAAAATGACTTGCTGGATCTAAAAATTGAAATATATAAATAAAACAAAATTTATTTTTATTTTTAATTTTAAAATTTTAAATAATTTTAAACCGGGTATAACTTCGGGTTGCCAGCCAGGATCCGATGGAGATTTTGAGTAGATAAGTGAGACTAGTCAACGAGTATTTCTTGGAACGAGAGACGTAGCGCATGGGATAGGTGAGTTGCTGAAGCAGCAGATACATTGCACGAAGAGCTTCAACATACTTAATGTCAGTGCAAGTGTACCCAACTTTATCTTTGCCCATATTTTTCTCTATCCGATACCAATTTGTCAAAATCTCCATACACACCCAAATAACATTTTGTTGGTTTGTTTTGTTAGACTGCTTTCATGTTTTGTAGGTCTACATAAATAAATAGTTCAATATTAAGATTGACTTAAATAAATAGTGAATTATACGAATAAATAGTTTGATATTCCAAGCTTTTAAATTCGGCCTGATCTTACGTAAATTTGATTCAATACTTTAAATTAAGTTCTTACAAATTAAAAAAAATCTAAAGGTTGATTTTTTTAAAAGTTCATATGAAATTATATCTTTTCATTTGAATTAGGTTTATTTCAATTAATCTTGATCTTGGGATTAATGATGAATGGATCTTAACCGTTATTAAACATAAATTTAACGAATTAAGTATTGATAAATTTAAAAATGTGAATCACAATTAAGTTGTCTAAAGTAAAAAAAACCCAAAAATAGACAAATCGGGATGCATTGAATGAATCAAGCTCGTCTCATACACCTTGTATTGATAAGTAGATGTAAACTAACTTATATGTGTTTTAAGGCAATGATGCTTAAATGCAAAGGGCATGTGAATCAAAATCCAAATGTTGGTTAAGTGTCAGATTCGCCAGCATTGAAACCCTTTTGACGCTTCACCCTCATGAAGTCGTGATCACGCCATACAATGAATTCGGACAATAATGCTGATTCCCAAGACACTAAATTATAGAAAGAAACATTAGACCATACTCCCCATGATTTGAGGAGGTTTTCCGGTTGCTCGTACGGATAGTTCAATTGATTATTAGCAAAGAAGTTGAGTACAAAAGTCTCTAGTTCGAATCTCAGCAGCGATAATGTGGGAGTTCATTCAATGTGATAGCTCTTTGTGCGCACCGAGTAAAAACGACCACTTTGCTAATAATTTAAGTGATATTAAACCTAAATTTACCCCCTTAAAATTTTGTTGGGCTGAAGTGTGAGGACGCCTAGAGTGGACGATTCCACTTTTTAAATGCAAATGAGGTTTTCCAACGTTATGGGATTCCGCGAAAGAAGAAGAAGAAGAGAGCATCTTTAAATCCCGCATTTTTCTTGAGCTTTGAAGCAGAAGATTTTGTAAATTACGTGTTTCGCAAAAGTCATTTAACGAACTGGCATCGACTTATAATCAAGTGACGGGATTAATCACTTTACAAAGATTGAACCTTTGCATAATAAAAAGATCGAACCTTTGCATCCCCAAGTTCTGAGATTTGGAAGAAAAACAGATTGAACCTTTGCATTCACTTTACAAAGATTGAACCTTTGAAACATTGAATGCAAAGGTTCAATCTTTTTTTCCAACTTTCAGAACGTTCGGGTCCAGCTGCAGAGATAAACATATGGAAAACACCACCAAAAAGGGACAAAACAGCAAGACCAACACAAGATCAACTTAGAATACATAAAATCTTTTTGTTTGTGGGATCTTTTCTGATTCCGAGGAAGATATGTTAAAATTTATAATCATTGATTGGTTAAGTAATTTAACAAATGTCTGATATCACCAACTTATGATTAATCCAAGACTAGTTGCTCCCGATCGTATCAAGTGTGTATATATTGGGATCTGCTGCTCTGATTCTGTCCGATTTGAAGACCGGATTTTTCGACCAAAAGAACCAATATCCACCGTCCACAAACCGGCCCCACATTAACGTCTCACAATGTGACACTCCATTGGAGGCTGTGGACATTCAAAGTTTACAGTAGTCAAGTCTCTATAAATACCAACCAACATCTCTTGTACTCTTAAACCGACCAATGACCTGTTTGAACCAGTGAAACTTCCAAGAAACCAATTCGTACCCACATTTCCAAGACACATAAAGTATACAAAGATCGTATATTATTACCAAGAAAGCACGTTAGTTCACTGATTAGGATCAAAAGTTCTGAACTTTGTGTGGTTGCTGCGAGAAATGATTAGAACTACTGAAAGATCACCATGGTGCGGTGTTTCAGCTTAGTGGGTATTGTGGTACTGGCGATTCTGGCGGCTTCTATGGTGGTGTTACCGTTAATGCTACCGCCGTTGCCTCCTCCGCCGTTGCTGCTTCTGTTCTTCCCGGTGGGAATAATGGCTGCTCTTATGTTCTTGGCTCTGTCGCCTGCAGAGTTTTCGGGGAATGTCATCGTTCCTGGAAATGCATGAGTTTTGTAAAATTTAGGATTTAAGTTTCATGTCCCGGATGTTTAGGGACTCCATTACAACAATGTTGGAGTTGGAACAGAACTTGTTAGAGTTTCTGGTACTGATGTTTTCCTCAACCGTTGATAGTTTAATACAATCTACGAGCAGCTTCAATATGGTTCTGAGATTTCTTTCTAAACCAGAAAGATTCTCACTTTTCTTTTCCTTAGTGGCTTATTTCCTTCAGCACGTAACCTAACGAGGACTTATAATATCCGGTGTTTCATCAAACGTTGAACTTATGTTGCCAAAACTAAGGCCTGATTTTTACAAAATTTGCAGATTATACTGTTTGAATCACCGTAGCAACCAGAGAAGAAGAAGAAAAAGATAATGACATGAACATCCACAAACATGTACAGTCAAAATGTCCAATTGTGATCTTTCTCTTTATAGATTTCCAAGCATTAGCTGTCATAAGAGTTAATATGTTGTTTGCTATATCAATGGTAGGCTTGGCAAAATGGTCGGTGTTTGGTTTGATCCAGAGTCGACAGACTTATACCCAGACTTTGTACAAAAGAAATGAGCTTGAATTTGACCCGGTTTGAACTTGATCTTTTATCCTTCTTTTAGTTTGACAGACTCGAACTTTCAAACCCACTTGAAGCCTCATCAACCTCGGAGTTTTGGGACTGGTTCAAAGTCCCATTGTCATCCCTAAACACTGGATGTCAAAACTGATGTTTGACTGTATTTGCGGAGAAGACACAAAGTACGAGGCAGCTTATACAACAGATGAAACCGGTGAAAAAAGAACAAGAACAAGAAGAATGAAGATGTTGCCTTTATATTGGGCATGACCAAGAAGTACAACTACCTACTAGATAAGTCTGGTCTTTTATGGGAGAAGAAAAAAATACATGAATGTGGTGTTAAAATACAAAAACTGCCCCTGTTTCTACAAGAAGGTCACAGCAGATTTCAGAATACAACACACTCAGAACACTTGGAATGGCTGAACTCTTGTTACATTGTTCATCTTTACCTTGTATTACATTTGTTTGTCAACAATATCTCGCATCATCTGAATTGGAATGAGCCCTTCAGTCCGAATTGCATCCTTATTTGGATCAGGACTGATGAAGTAAAGTGTTGGCAAACCTCTAACCTGAGAAATTCAAGCCCATGAAACCAACTTCTCAGGAAAAAAATAAAAACAAAAAAACTCATTGATTCACTTGCAGCAATAGTATACTGTTCTAAATGTATGGGAAATGAAAAGATGGCCCATATTTAGTAAGTTTTGATAGAGAAAGTTTCATCAAGAGAATAGGTTAGAATACAATTGAAGTGACAACAAAATTTAAGCAAATGGATATAACGTGCTATGCCAAAAAAAATCTTGAGAACAATTGAAAGTAAGCCAACCAAATTTTGAGAAGGTGACATAGGTGTTTGTTTTGGAAAATACCTGCATGTCACGTGCAAATTCGTATTCGTCATCGGTATCAACCTTAACAATTGTTAAGTTGCTCTCATATTCAACTGCAAGCTGAAAGTTTATAGGTAAATTATAGGCATATATCAATTCCACTAACATTATACTCATCATAAGGAGCTTCTTCTATTCAAGCAAAGTATACAATCTGGAAGCCATGTTCTTTAACGGAAGCTGCAATTTTGTGCATAAAAGACTTTAACAGAATTAACAAGGTCTCAGATCCCAAAAACATAAAGAAATAAAGGGAAAGTTAGTTCGCTAAATAGGTCTGGTCCAGCCGCAAGCTACAGAGCTCATTGTGTAGAATGGTGTAAGCTGAAATACTAGGCATCTCATCCCTCATATAACCTCTGTGGGATTTCATTAGCATGTGATACTCTTAAAAGTATATCAAGATCTCAGTTCAATTTCTATCGTATTGGAACTGTAATGGACCACAATGACACTTCACGGGCCATGCCACCAAAATGCCTATCCAAGCGGATCGCAATTGAAAGTAAGCACGACACCTTAGGATTGAAAATAGGCTAGTAATCTGTAGGAAGGAATCAAAGAAAAAGATTGTAACTTTATAATTTGATGGAGAGCTTAGGTTTGCAAAGGATGTCTGAACCATAATGGGGTATGAGAAATCCTCTTCAGAACAGAATTGCATCAAGCAAACACTGATGGAATGTAACAAGTGAACAGCGCAATTGTACCAAATAGCTATAAATTTTCTGATAAGATTCCTTTTCCTTTCATGATCGACCTCACTCCCATGATCTGTTTTCATTCCGACAAATACTAACTATCAGGAAATAAAATGGACTATTTGATTCAAAAACTAAAAGGGTGTTGAAACCCTCGTACTTGGTGACTGTAGTTTATAAAGATGAGGGATATATTCATAATCAAAGAGACTAGTTGAATGCTTCTTCTATATTCATCAACCACAGATTCTTAAAACGAGAAAGACAAGAAAATTCCACCCCATCACCTCAAAAGTATCCAGCAGTTCACAGTTACTAGCACATTGAACACAAAAATTGCACAATGTAGCAGGAAAACGTTAACGAGATGCATCAACTACAACAGAGATGTACCATTTCAAGTTCTTGGGCCATCAAAATACACGGTCCACACCATGTGGCATAGAAATCAATAATAAGAGGCACTGTCCTTTCTCCCCTTACCAGCTCCTGTATCTCCTGTGCTGATAACTTTTTCTATCCATCAAGAACAAGCAACAATCAATAAGCTCAAAATATTGGAGAACACAAGTGAAAGATGAAAACTTAGAAACCATGAATCCAATTTATAAAAACCATCCACCACAAAGGAAAACCCGAAAAATGTTGACAGGAGAAATGGGAAGAGGCATACCACAAGGTAGTCTTCTCTGACGTACTTTCCTTGAGGGGGTCTGCAAAGTAATCTTCTTGGATGCATTGGAACTGAAAAGGGTCTGTTTTTCGTGTCCCGAGTCGAAGAGAAGATAGATTTCTCTTGATGGGTTGTCAAGGACCATTGAGTAACGCAAAAGGAAGACATTCGTGTTGATACCAGAGGTAGTGAAGCCCGTGAGGTGAACAGAGGTGACATGGCTGTGATTCGTGAAGACGTATAGGCTTGTGGTAGAGCCATTTAGAACGAGGGAAGAGGAGGAGAAGCGAGTACGAGTGGCAAAGTTTGCAACTTTCAGTGAGGTTTTGGAAGAAACTTAGCAGAAGAGACTCGCGGGGATGAGAGACTAAACAATTGACGGATGTTTGGATTCTGGGTTACCATAATTCGCCAGTCGGACTTCCTGAACAGAAATGGCAATTCTGACCAAAATTTGTATAAAAATAATATCATTTTAATTTATAGTAAATAAATTAAAATTAATTTAAAATTTTATAAGAAGTCCTTCATTGTTCATGATACTGTCAAAAAAATTTTCAACTTATGAGACTAAATTAGAAAATTTTATCAAAAATCGTATTCAGGTTCGATCGAATTCAAGTTTGATAATTGTTTTAGATATCAACTAATCACAAAAAATTCAGTTAATCCAGTCCAAAATTAATGGATCAAAATACATTTCACCAGGTTCTAATATTCTAGTCTGACCGAGCTCAAGCTGGAAATTTTGATCCCGAGCCTATGCTCGGGCCAGCGATCGAATGCCTGGACCTAGCTCGGCCTGTTGCCACCCTTCGCAAAGATGGTTCTGTTCATTGGTATCTGCATTGTGCGTGTAACTGAGGTTTTTTAAAGCACTTTGTCTTCAATTCTTCAAATATTCTCTGTTCATGCTGCCACTTTCTTCGTCTAAGAGGAGGGGGTTTGCAACTTAAGTGCACCTCTGTATCGACTGAATTGGTCTAAAGGTCTAGAGTAGTTTGTTCAAAAGAACTCACTTTTTCACGATTGCCATCGTCTTCTAATTATGTCTGCGGTGGTTCACCAGCAGTTGAGTCTTGAATGAGGTATTTAGATATTCGGCATCATATTGGTAGCTCAGAAACTGTTTTGCAGATGTTCTCTGATGCCTGGTAACTTTCCTGCTCAGTTTGGCAAACAATAATGTCAGGTATGCTTGATACACACAAGACAGAAGCACTTCAAACAAATCAACAGAAGATCATCAAAAAAAGAGAAAGGTTCAAGCCTCTTGATGGAACTGAAAACTTGTAGAGAAACATCAAGACATACATAATTACACATATAATAGCTCAGAACTGATGATCTAGTTAAATTCGCAAGTGATCACCAATCTAAATACTCCATTCTCTAGCTAACCCTTTTCTTTCCCAGAGGGGAATGACATCAAATTATGGCATATTGTAGCCACTAGAATAATAACCAAAACCTTAAGCCTTAAGTGAAAATTGATGCCAACGTACCGGTTTCTAATAGAGTACAGGTTGCTACAATGCTAACTAAAATGAATTGTGATTTGTGAGCATTGACAAGATGTAACGATTCAACACTATAACCGAAGATAAATCATGATCAATTCAACTTAACGAAGAAATCTCCAAATGCTAGGCTCAAAGCACGAAATTGACAAAGTTTTCCATCAATTCATAAACTTCATCACTCTTAATATCCATTAATCACAAGTTCCTGGAACAGAATACATATTCACCTGAAATAAGTGAAGTCACAGGACGGTGAAATTAGTGGTACTATTAAGTATCAATGGAATGTGAACCGACTACACAGAAGTAGACTGACACAAAGAGAAGAACTTCTAACTTTACAGCTTTACAGCTTTAGTTCTCCTCACCTTAAAATTGGATGGAGACTAGAAAAAAGCTCTTGTAACAGGCATCTCCTTGCTCCTCATGGCACAGGGACATACTCAAATCACGGCAACCCCTTGAATTCTCGAACCTAATTGATCACAAACTACTTCAATAACGAATCGGCTAACAAGGTTGAAGTAGATGCATCTGCTGAATGTTTCTTATCGAGCATTTCATGAAGCAGAAAGGTAGACATATGCATATCATTTTTTCGTAAATAACCCTTGATGATTACATTGTAAGCAACACTATCTAGTGAGTAACCAGCCTCTTCCATCTTTCTGAACATCTGGTATGCTTCACCAAGCAACCCCTCAGTACACAGTCCATTAATCATTGTTGTATACATCTTGATGTCGGGTTGCAGCCCCTCGATGGAGAGACTATAAAATAATTCTCTTGCAGCACTAAGCCTCCCACTTTTACACATTGCATCGATTAATATACTATAGGTTACAATATCAGGCTTTATACCAGAATCCTGCATCAGTTGATATATTCTGTCTAAATCGTGAAAAAGACCATGTAAACACAAGCCATTCAGCAATACTGAATAAGTAGTCGAATCTGGAGTTCGCCCAAACTGTTGCATCTGATAAAAAACCTGCAATGCAACAACAGGTTTTCCAACACGAAACAAGCCACTAATAATACAAGTATATGTAACAACATCAGGAAAGATTCTTCTCTGATTCATCTCCTGGAAAAGTGTCATTACTTCATCCATTCTATCAATTTGGCAATATCCAAATATCAAGGTGTTATAATTTACAATATTTGGTACATAACCTTGACTAACCATCATTCGGAATACTTTAATTGCATCATCCATTTGACTCTGCAAGCAATATCCTTGTATCAAAGCATTATAGGTAACAATTGTTGGACGAATGTCTTTACCCAACATTTCACTGAAAAGTTCCATAGCTTGAGTTATTTGCCTCTCCTTGCAAAGGCTATTTATAATCGTGCTATACACCACTACATCTGGCTTACAAACGTGTTGGCTAATCTTCTTCAACAATTGAATGGCTGTCCCTATGTTGCCTGACTTACAGAGGCCTTTTATGATGGTGCTATAAGTAACCAAGTCAGGTTGGTACCCTTTCTTCACCATCTCTTCAAGGAGGCTTATCGTTTGGAAGTGTTTACCTTCTTCAATAAGGCCATTCATAAGAGAATTTAAAATCATGGAACTAGGCTCGTAACCGAGTTTTAATGCTTTTCCCAGCAAAGAAAAACCAAAATTCACTTGACGCAACTGGCAGAAACAACCAATTAAGACGTTCAGACTATAAATGTCATGCTTAATCCCCAACTCCTCTACTTGTTTGGATAAAGAAATAACAGCAGAATAGTGTTTCATTCTTGCAACTTCCACAAAAAGCATAGTGAAGCTAATAATTGAATGTGGAGGCCGCGAAGAAACCATGTTACTGAACAGACGTAAAGCATCATCGAGATTGCTACACTTCTCAGAAACATATTTCTTAAACTCACCTGTCCTCCACAAATTCCGAGAAACAGTGAACGCCCTTTTGCAGCCAAAAGGCTGTTCAAGGGAAAACCCACAAAGACAGGCTCTTTTTGGAACAAGGGAAGCAGAAGCAAGATTGGACCTCGATGCAAAAGCTCTTCTCAGAATCATGCTCTCAATTTCTTCTTCATTTGAATTCTGTTAACCAGATGCAGTGATCAAGAAAATTGAATAAAAATCGAGTATTGGGTGCAGAACACAGCAATGAAAGACACAGGAACACGGAAGCCATATAACCCAACTCAATGTAATTCACAGAAAAACAGAAAATGAGCGATGCAGTTCAAGAACAGAATCAACCATCACACAAAGACAACCCAATCAATCCACCAGCATAAAGGGGCAAAACAGAGCAGTTTGTGGATGTCTGAGTGAGCAGGACACTCCAGAAAGATGAAGTTTTGCCCGGTTGGGATTTTGGGTTTTGAGGACGACTAGTTTAAAGGGGCAAAACAGAGCAGTTTGGGGATGATAAACCTCAAATTCAGCTAAAACCCTTGCCTTGTTGGGCTTAAACCCAACACATATTATATTATAATTGGCCTTTAATTTAGAATATCCACATTTCAAGTTTCTCTTTTCCTTTTTTTAAGGTAGACAAAACAACAAAGACTTTCATCAGGGTCCAATAATTGAATTATTCAATTTTTCCTGAAATTAAGAATGATAAATTAGTTTAAAATTACTAATAAAATTCATTTTATTAAGTTTAAATTTATTTTAAAAATAAAAATTTCTATCTTTTTTAATAAAAATTTCCTCTATTTCTTTTAGAGCTTTTGGACAAACTCAAACAAAAAAAAAAAATTCGGTATGATAAATAAGTTTGAATTATTTAGAACAACTCTAAATTTTAACCAAACCCAAATTTAAATTTTCTTATTCAAACTTGGTTGTGCTATATTTGATAAATTTTTATTTAAATTTAATTTACTAATCTTAATTGTTATATAAAAAAGGAAAAATAAATATAAGAGTTTATTTTTATAAATAAAGCATTTTAATTAAATAATTTGATGAATTAATAACTTAAATTCAACTTAATTGTTATTTAAAAATGTATCATTTATATATTTATTTATTTTTCATTCACCATCTTCTAAATTATCAAATAAAAAATAATATCCAATCTGAAAAAGCTCTATGAGTTAGGAGTGTTGAATCAATCATGATTGTCTAAAAGAGATAACATAGACGACCTCATGATTCAAAGTTCATAAATGTGAAAAAGTTTACTTAATTGTATTAATTTTGAATTATCGACTTATTGAATAATTCATTTAATTTTTAAGTGTTAAAAAAGGCATTCTTTTTTTTCAGAAATTATTTAAAAAAGGACTTAACATAGAGAAAAAGAAGGAGATAAGAGACATATTTGACTCATACTCATACACACTAGAAATTAAGTTGATGAATACTTTTATTACATAATTTAGACACCAAACATGACAACATCAAATCTAATAAACCCCACAAAAAGAAACACACACAAACACCAAAACACTCAAAGACAGTTAGGAAACTAGAAGATGTAAAGAAACTCTTTTTAGGAGCATTGCTCACGGGCTACACCAAGCCTTGAATTGGGCACGTCAATGAGCACCCTATGGTTCTGTTGCTGCATGTTGGCGATCACATTTAGTTCTGAACTAACTCCGATGTCCGACGCCGCCAAGGCCAAGCATGTGGTGCTACCGGCGGTGCTATGGATTAGGAGATTGTCTGGTAGTAATGTCATGTTCAAGCCGGAGAACATAAATGTGATGGTCGGAGCAACTATTGGTACAGAGTAACATGTGTCAAAACCACCTAGAGATGTCACCGTTAAGTTCCCAACTCGTTTCCTGAACTCATCTCTGACCGCCGTGTAGGCAGGAGCCACCAATCTTGTGTAAACAGTACCTGTGGGGAAGAAGATAAACAACAGATTGTTCGTAAAGTTTGGAGCTTTATTAGAAAAAATGAAGGAACAGGACTCAAATCTCCAAAATCAATGAGTAAAATTCGATTTAGTCGAATTTTGTAATGAAAAGTTCAGTCTTTAGACCAGGTTTCGAGTAAGGGACCCAGCCTGAATTTGCCCAGAGCTTGAATATGGCCTAAAAGTGAAAAAGCTTGTCACTTTTAAGTGATGGCCAAGTGGGAGTTATTGGCCAAAATCTTTTTGACTAATTCTCTGTCCTATTGAGCTTGTTTTTAGCTGACTGTCCATTTCAGAAAGAATTTAAGCAGGAAAAAGAAATTAGAAAACTTTACCAGAATCAAAGATGGTTCCTGCACCAGTTGTGGGGTTGAAAGCAAGAGCACTAGCTGGAATGTCAACTTTTTTCCGGCCAACTTTGATTCCGATCAGGTTCACATAGTAAAGTGATGATCTTCTGGGGTTCTTAAGCAATGGGGTGGTCTTGATTCTCGGAGGCTGGCCAGTTGGTCCAAGCCTCAAGGAGCCAGAGAAGTTGAGAGACCTGAAACTAGGCAAGCAGTACGAGAATGTCGAGTGATATAGGGTTTGGGTTTGGGATAGAAGTGACAATGGACCTCTTCCAAGACCTAAAAGGCCCTGTGAAGGCACTGAACTGCCGGTGGTTTTCTGGATGCAGCCAAAGGTGTAGTTAGGAACAGGGTCGGTGGCTAGAGTGACAGTGTCCTGTGAGAGGTTTGCTGCTATGGTGGACCCGCCGTAACTCATGTTAAACGAGCAGACACTGCCACCGCATGTTGACAGTGGAACCTGCAGAGTAAGTCACATGCACTCTTATGCTCATCTTGAGCTATCTTTTTAACCCGTGAACCTTTTAGCTAAGTGCCACACACCCTTCATGATTATGACATGAAGCTTTTTATTTCATTCCCAGAAAATGATAATCCTTTTGCAATTACACAATTACCATTTTAATGGACATTGAAAAGTGATTCATCTGTTTATAATCTACATACTCAAAATGAGGGATTGTAGTAACAAATTCAGAAGTTAAGTACCTGATGGCACTGAGCAGCTCCACAGGCATGGTTTTTGAAGGTGGTAGACTTAACAGAGTTGAAGACTGTAGAACATCCAAGACAGCCATTGCATGGCAACAAAGCAGCATCATTACTAGTGTCCATAGCCATGAGCATGGTCTGTGGAGGGGTCCCAATTCGAATCCTGAGTATGTATGTTGGGCTCTGTATTGTCTGCCTGCCTGAAGCAATGGGCACAATAGACTTCTTAGCCACCAAGCTTGAAAAGTACTGAAGCCTAGCTTGGTCACTTCTCTGCATTTCCATCACTGTCTCCTCCCATGAGATTGCCTTAGATGGCCTAAAAGGTGAGCATGGACTGAAAATGTGAAACACTTGGAGGGTTGAATCTTGGTCTTGTGTGTCACAATTGGCATTGAGACCATAAGCAATGGAAAGAAAAAGGAAGAAGAAGAAGGATAGAGAGAGGACACAGAGTTTCATAGCTCTTTTTAACTGAAAATACGGCTTCAAATTCAATGGTTTGGTTTTGGGATTGTGTACTAAGTAAGAGGCAGTGTGTAGATATACATAATAGGTGGGAGACAAGGGGGATATATGATGTTGAGAGGGCCATACTTTTCTTTATCTTTTTCTGATTGTCGGATACACGTAATAACCTGTACATTGTGTGTTTTACATAAATTACTTCGAGCTAAGAGTACGACTGTTTGATGTTTAAAGAAAATGATTATAGTAAAAAAGAAAGTTAATAAATGATTACAACCAGCTACATCAAGGAGGAATGAATAGTTTATTACCAAAGCTGTGCACTTTTTTCAAGAAATTCTCTTTGATTGGAACAAATAAAGGTTTCTGATCTCACAGTCTCTGCACTTGTTCTGCAGAAGAAGCTAAGCCTCACTGGCAAATTCATTTCAAAAGTTGAACAACTTTTTGAGCACTTTTATGATTTACCTCATCTTTCTGAAATGATATACCCTGCTTATGGAATTCATACTGGAATTCGAATGGAATTCATATTGGATATTGTTATTGTTGTGTCGTCGTCTTGTAATGGAACGGTAAATAGATTGCAGATGATACCCAAGAAGGTCGAGTGGATGATTTTTAAGGCAAGAAATCTTTCAGTAGCTGTAAAACTGAAAACTGCACTGAATTCTCGTGAAAGTCATCTTCTTGAGAAAAAAAAAGAACCTGTTCTTTTTATATCGGTGGAACGTACAAATTGTTACTGTAAACTACGTGTTCTAGATAGACCCCGTCAGTCGAAAGAAATTTGCTGAAAATGAAAATTTGTTCCTAGTTTTCAGCATTTTCCATTGACATAAACTCTTCAGTGGTGGAGTCTAGGCTGTGACTTCCATTTATATTATCAGCTGTTGCACTCTTTAGGTGCAAAAAAGGAACCACCTTGAACAAATATAAAACAATTTCTAAAATGGATTCATTTGATGAAATAATCCTTTTCTAATCAAAAGTAAGATCTTGCTCTGATAGTCTTACTTTAAGCTACAAAGTGCAGATGTTGGAGGGCAAATATCTAGGAGATGGAATAAGAAGCAAGATTAGTGTTACGGGTTGTTCGTATATTGTGGAAATCTTGTCTCCTTCTTGTGAGCGCACAAAGGGACGAAGCATACTAGTGCAGTCAAGCTAAGCTCTTGCTAAAAGTCACCTCCAATAGCTGGTTTTGGTTGTCCATTAGTAGGAGAAGACATTGACATGGAACCAGTGTCCGTAATTGCATGTGACTTGAGCTTGTGAGTGGGTATAATTCTGAGTGGAACAATAAAATAAAAATAAAAACTGTGCCTGAGGTGTCGGTGACACTGCACTAATGTTTATGTGAATTTGGACTTCAACAGTTTAAGTTGATTAGAATCTTTCTATCCTGAAATTAGGAGAAAAGAAAGAACTCTAGTGATCCATGGTAGTTTGATCTCCAGAAAAAGAACAAGAATTGACAAGGATGATTTTATGACTAGTCTGCAGATTACAATTTGGAACCAGAGTTGTTCATAAATCTGTATAAAGATTTCTTCATTTCAAAATTTTATCAGAAAATCATCAACTTTCCAACACATAACAACTCGGAAGGAAGATCCCAACTGTAAAAATGGGGAAATGTGGAAGGTAACAGACATGGATGGCAGTAGGTGAAGCTCCAAGCTAGTTGGGAGAGAGGAAATCTGCAGTAACTTGTTAGTGAAAAGTTAAATACTAAAAAGTTGAAGAGGGAAAGGAAAGTAACCAGAAAAGGGTTAAAGGACACAGAAAATGGAAATGGAAAGGATCACACTCGTGAATGAGCAGAGATATTTGCAGGCTTTTTCACTTTCCCCTCCCAATAATCCTTCCCCTGTGAACCCTTTTACACTTTTTTGTTTTTTTCCATCGGTTCCAAGGAAAGTCACTTCACGTGTTTTCTTTCATGTGTGATGGGTCTTTCTTCTTTTGACCGGCAGCAGCACATTAAGCACCTGTATGTGCAAAAACTATCAACAAGTTCTGATGTCACTCTATCATCAGCAGTTTTCTGTGTTTGATTTCACCTGTCAGGAATTTTTTTAACTGAAATCTAATCTCCTTTAGGATATTCTTAAAACCCTTATCTAGACCTTGAGGTTCTATAACATGTAAAACGCTAATGGCCTGTCAAAAATGTTTCTTATGCTTGCATGGTCCTCAAAAGTAACCTTATCCAGGATGTTAACAACACTTTAATTCAACAATCAGAACTGAAGTACTAATAAACATAAACCCTATTGATTATGATAGTTCTGTATTTTTCTTTAATTTCAGAGTCTCAAGATCAAAATTGACAGCCATTGCCTTTTGAGAATTATAAGTAAATTCCAAAATCTCACCTAAGATTATTCTATACTTGTAGTAGAGATAAGAACCTGAACTTCTGTAAACACCTATCATTCTAAACAACAGCTGGATCAAAGTCCAAAGATCTATCAGGTTTTGGAGTTCCTCAACTATGAGCACAGCCTGAATCTATATTTGAGTGTTCCAACTTTTTATCAACCATGACCACAGGATGTATCTATTGGGTGTCCCAATTGGGAATATTAGCGGTAGCTTCATTCAACAACTTAATAAGGGTGACCTGCAGATTATATTGAAAGAACACATCAAATAGGATAGAGAATTGTGAAAAAAAGAAATAAAAAATAAAAGAAATTTATCTTCTGCATAACTAGAAGAAGTTGCAAAACCAGTGCTGCATATTCATGGTTTGCTAAGACGTACCACACTTTCAGGAACACCTGGAGGAGGCAATGAGAGGTTCTTCGGTGGAGGTCCATGTAGATACGATCTCTTATCAAACCGCCACTGTCCAACTTTACCATACATAAGATTGCCCTGAACATGAGATGAGGTAAAATTAAGAAAGTAGTCACAGATGCAGGATTTTAATTAAAAGGAGAAGAATTCAGGAGTACAATGGAAGAGTATAGGTTACATGCAAGTCAAAGTCATTTCCATAAGTGTAATGTAGAATAAACTTCCCCCTAGTATCCCCGTCAAATGGAGGCTGCAAATTTTGCCAAGATGGAATCAAAACCAGAAAGTAAAAAGGATATGATATTGATAACTAAACATAAGATGTGACGATCAAACCTGCAACATAAAGTCCTTCCTAAGAATGTGTTGGACGCCATGTAAAGCCGATGCAACAGCATATGCATACCTTAGTTCAAAGGAAAACATTAGTGTTAAAAAATCCTTAGAGTGAGTTTGAAATATGTAGATGGACACTTACACAACTACACATACATTTCTAGCACCCATCCAAAAACTTTGTCAGTCTCAGGATCATGTTTCATACTCAGCGAAACATTCATCCATGTAGGAGAGATCTTTTCTAGCAATTCCTGAACAGAAGATTTCTAACTAGTAAATCTTCAATCAAGAAGAACAAGTTGTGGCAGATAACTATGGATACAAGAAGCAGAACAAGAAATAAATTGAGTCGAACAATAACAAAAGGATGACAAGTAGGATAAGTTCAATTGCACCAGACCAATTTATTGGTCACATAATCAGAAGAAATTTTAAATTTATGAAGGCATGGTAATGGAATCAAAAGATTTTTTACCTTCTTGATTATAACAGGAGAATTGCCAATAGGATCGACATCCGTCACCGGACCATTCTCCGATGGAAAATATTTTCTTATGATTTTTTCATTTTCAGCAGGTTTGATGTAGAAAAAGTGGAAAGCAGCTGGATGAATCCCATGTGCCAAATTTGGAAGGGGTCCTAGAAATATATGATCAGGTTCTGCCATAAGTATGAATCTGCAAACGTTAACATTTGCAGAAGTTTTAATAAAGAATGGAAGTGAAATAAGTGTCAAAATCTAGATCATTTAAAATCAAAAAACTCACTCTTCCTCAATATTAGCCCTTTCGAACCATTGAACAAAAGCATAAGGTCTGTTTAGGACAACATATCCCTGGTTTGAAAATCATGTCAGAGGAAACATCATGAAGCTAAGCTCATTCAACAAATTTATAAATAATGTAGAAGTACTGAAAAACATGTGAATCACATAATAAGCACTCGTGAGTAGACTCCATAATTCAGTTGCAATTGGGAACACGATTAGCAATTTCCTGAGTGCTCACAAGTCAATCACTCCTTTTAGGAAACTAGACATTCCAAATCAGTTGGCCTAAGACTTCTTGGCGAAGAATAAGTCGTACTGCAGAAAATACTTGGATTAACAAGTAAAAGAAAAAGAGCAAAGGGGAATTCACCTTGTCCATGCCTGCTGGAAGAGGATCAACAACAAAAGTAGGAATCTCATCCATCAAGTCGTCTGGTTTTCCTGAGTGCAAAATTCGTGTAAATCCTCCCATATCAGACCCGTAAAGGTCTTTCTTCTTCTTATACCAGTAGTACATAATGCGACATTGCCACTTGCTATATGCAGCATCAGTTGCTGTTAAGGCCACATGGAAGGGCATTTTGAGTTTCTTTGGTTCTTTTGCATGTTGAGGCATTTCAACAATGGGATCAATCCACATCTCTATGTCAGTATTATCATGCATCCTAGCTCTGTTGTGCATTATCATGGTGACCAAGTTGTAGGTAGCAAAGAAAAAACCGAGAGCCAAGAGAATCAGCAGAAACGGTGAGCTTCGTCCCATTATTCTGTCCCTTACCGAATATTGATTGATCAGATTCTCCGAGTTTCCTTGAATATCCTATCTGCAAGTCACCCTATAAGAATAAATGATGAGCCATTTCATCCCAGAATAACATTCATGGATTCAATGCTAGATGCTGGATTTAAATGATAAAAATATAGACTTCCAGCTTACCAGTAGGCAATATCCAGATAAATATAATCTCTGGTGCTGAATCAGTAAAATCAATGCAGATAATCTTCAACCAATGCCAATTCAGATAACTCCAAATTAACAAGAAACTACAGTTATTTCAAAACCCTGCAATCTACTCTGTAAAGATGCAAGATGCTATTGTAGTTTTATTTTAAAAAATCATTTCCAGAAACTAAAAGGAAACAAGAAAAGAAAAGGGAAATTTTGTTCAATTTCACATCCAAGTATTGGATCAAAGGAATCCAATTCAACAGCCATATTAACAGAAAATTCAATGAAAGCTGCACAAGTACTCATAATTTAAATAACAACGCGATTAAGAACACTGTGAACATGTCAAATCAATGAAAAAGTTTCACACCTTACCAAAGAAAGTAAAGAAAAAGACAAACTTGTAACAATCACAGTCTGTTCACTTCATGTGCAGAGAGAAAAAAATAAGTAAAGAAGTACAAGAGGAAGAGAAAGAAAAAATGATTGAACGGTCAACCACAATAACAACAACACCAAGAAACAGAAAAATCAATTCCCAAACAAACGTACCATGAAATGAAAAGAAAATTCCAGGAAAAAGATGGAACCTTGAAAACGGAAATGGGGTTGCCAAGACACTGACCAACACGTTCAAAAAGAATGAAAACCAGAGATATGAAAACTGGTAAGCGGGGGGCTTGCTTCGCAGATGCGATTAGAAAACACACAT
This sequence comes from Erythroxylum cataractarum, assembly GCA_024703695.1. Classification (NCBI taxonomy): domain Eukaryota; kingdom Viridiplantae; phylum Streptophyta; class Magnoliopsida; order Malpighiales; family Erythroxylaceae; genus Erythroxylum; species Erythroxylum cataractarum. The sequence continues at coordinate 2,302,950 of JANJEY010000005.1, read as the reverse complement.
CATACACAAAAAGAGCCAATGTATGGTTCTAGTCTAGACATTGAATACAGCTAGAAGCTTCAGCATTCAAATGACGAAATACACTCACATTCACAGCCTTGAAGGATTATAGATATGTATATATCAAAGATGATAGAAAGAAGGTGGCAGAGAGAGAAACAGAAACATGGGATGTACCGTGACGTCGGGAACAGAGAAACGAAGACAGCTTTCCTAGTTTTCTTCGAAAATCTTGAGTTTTGATCGGAGACAAGAAAGAAAGTTCTTTGCTTTCCAGTGTCTGTTTCGTCCAGTGCCGGTTTTTGGCAGAAAAGTTTGGTTCTTTACTTGGTTTGGCGTTACACTTGTGTACAAATGCGCTTCTGTTATAACTAGTAAACCACTCATTTATAGTTTCTGACAATTACGGGAAAGAAATAACTCAAAAATCTCCAAGTTTATCATCATTTCAGTTGTTTATTTTTAGGTTGGATCTATAACGCAATAATGTTCGTACTTTCTCGAAAATCACAAAAAGTGAAACATTAATCACGTATATCTACTTTTTTCTTACCTTTTGATTTGATTGCCTGACTTCAAGGGAAAATGTTCCAATTTAGTGTCTAATCTTGAGCTATTAAGAGAAAATCAAAGCGGAGAAGACCATATTGAACAAAACCATGAAATGAAGATGTGAACACGACCATAATAAACATTAGCAAAGTCATATTAATCGTAACTATTGAACTTGGTAATTGTTACAAAGGTATTCTGGGAGACTCGAACTTTCACCCGAAGTTGCTCGCTCACACCCTTTGCACGGCAGTCTCGTTTAGATCCGTTAAAATAAGACTCAGCCTTTCCCCAACCCTCGAAGTGTTTACCTCGCATACACTCGAAGAAACAACGCGGAAGCAATAAAGAAATATAGGCAACAAAAGAACACACAGAGATACGGTCAAAAGACCAACTTTATATTACTTTCCCTCAAAGAATACAAAGAATGCTCTCTCTGATTTCCCACACCTTGGAATCTCTGAATGA